>BCJK01000002.1:1114386-1628589 GCA_039545395.1 Filobasidium uniguttulatum | reverse complement strand
CCATTGACCATTGACCATTGACCATTGACCATTGACCATTGACCATTGACCATTGACCATTGACCATTGACCATTGACCATTGACCATTGACCATAGTACCGGAAGCCTCAAGCGCTTGAGCACTGGCAGCCCTGAGGTAAAGTAAAGTGCAGTAGTGCACTGCTCACCCTCGGCGAATCAGTCGGCTTGCTGTGGGGCGACCTCCGACTTTTTATTCATTTCAAATTTGTAAGACAACGGCCTTCAACATTACACTTTGACAGCGACACAGACATGTCCATCGGATTTTCAGGGCGTTTTGTGCCGTTGACGTTTTTCAATAGCGGTTTCGTGTAGCAAGACCAGGGTTTCCTCCGAGTATAAGCTGTGAAATTAGTTGTGTCGTGTCCCTACAAAGTTATCATTGTTACTGTGTCCGACCTACTTTTTCACCCATCTTTTGGGTTCGATTATGTTACAACTCCACTATACCGTTGTTTTGATCTCGGGTTTGCTTTTCAAGAGTTGTCGATAGGTATAGCATGTTTGATCATTGTATTGTAACTGCATAACAGACCGATTTCCAGCTTGATGCTCCATGTCTGCTGGCCGCAAAGGGAAAACCTGCAGTTGGGCGGATAAACTTCCATCGTGCACGTGACCCGCGGCGTTCAACATTTCATTCACCTTGAACGTCTTGCAAGCTTGAACCGTTGCAGCTGTATCCTAGAGTAACCTTGTTCACAATCGCAGAACTTCGTCTCGTAAATCAACAATCATGGCCCCAGGAAAATCTCAGCCCAAGCACCGAGTGTCTGTTCCTGCCAAGTCGTCGTTGAAATCAAGCAAGAGTGCAGTGCCATCTGCTCCTGCTGCATCTAGCAAGTCGGTGTCATCAACGTCGAAATCAAAGGGCAAGCAACCTGTACGAGCAGCTCTCATTGAGCCGGAAGACCTCAAGGATGGAGAAGATGACGACGATGAGGATCACTTAAGTGACCTTGTCGCTGAAAACCAAGAGGTTGATGAGTTTGACGATGTGGATATGGAGAATGGCGAAGATGAAAGTGGACAGGAAGAATTGGATACCGATGAAGATATTGAGGGCATGAAGGCAGACCGACCCAAGTCGAAAAAGAACACAAGTGAGTACCATCTGGTTGCAACGCTTCTATGCTCTTAAATTCAGGCTCATGACAATTCCTTGACCAGAAAAACGAAAGGCCGCGACGACGAGTGACGTATTCGCAGCGACTCTATCTTCTTTGCTCGATGAACCTGCCACCAAGCGGTCCAAAAAGGCCATCGAAGACGACGCAAAACCCCAAGATCCCAATGTCGCCAAGAAACCATCGACCGTGAACCCAATCTTGTCCCTTTCCGCTCCCTCAGCTCTCCCACCTTCGACTCACCAGCTCAAACTCGAACGTCAAGCCAAGCGACAGATCAAGCAAGAAAAGATTGAGCGGAAAGATCGAGCCCGGGTCAAGGATGTGATTGAGGGGTGGGCACCGAGGCATGTATTGGTTGCCAAGGCGGATCAGTACTCAAAAGTGGGCCAAGAAGGGAAAAAGGGCAGTCAGGTTGGCAAAGTTCAAGAAGGTATCGAGGTCATGGCGCCCGGAGGACAAGAATGGGAACGAGGTCTGCGCAAGGTTGCTCAACGAGGAGGTGGGTCGGTCTGTCCCTCACACTATAATTTTGATTGCTGACACGTATGTTGTCGATAGTTATCAAACTCTTCAACGCGATCCTCGTTAGCTCCAACACGCATTCTGCTGTTGAAGACAGGGACAAGATTGATAGCTCACACAATGACAAGAAGAGTAAGAAAGCGAACAAGGACAACCTCTTGGGAAGAGGCGCCAAGAACCAGGATGTCTTGACCAAGGAAGGATTTTTGGGAATGTTGAAGAATGCCTAGCGAGGACAGAAGTTGTATTCTAATGTATCAAGATATCTTGGATGGTGTACATCAGAAATATACAGTCACTGATATCCATGGTAGTCACCACTCTGTAAAGATAGTTTGGACGGTGCCCGTCCATTGTTTGTCTGGGCACCTCAAGGACTGGGAGGTGGTAAAAACGACCTTTAACTGCCTGCGTTCAGTGAGACTTTACACTTGGTGTAGACTCACGTGATAGTAGCAACCAATGTCCGCTGGTGGGACATGTACCTAAACTCTGTCAGGTAGCTTCCTAGTCGACCGCACCTCGCATGTCAGCTGCCCTGTCTCATTCGTCATGTCGACTGAATGACCCACCTTGCCACGTTCCCAGAGCCAACTTGCCATTAGTGATTGGTACGGTGATGGAAGAACCCACCAAGGTGGACTTTGTATGTGAGGCCGAGTCACTGCAGCCCAGTCGAAGAAATGAGCTCTCAAGAGTCAAGAATCAAAGCAAAGGTTGAAACTCACTCTGGACCTTCATCCGTGTGCTTCCAAGGGAGGTCTTCCGGCACGATAGAGTCCAATCTGAGGTGCAAGCGTATATCAGATTATTTGGCGGAAGAGCCGGCTCACCAAAAAGTGACTTACGCCATGTCCATGTCTGAAGTCATTATTGGTAAAAATGTGAGTCTTACAATCAATCATCAAATCCGCCCGACTTGCCTTTTCTCACATCTGAATAACAGATTCAGCCGTCAGCTCCAGCAATTGTACGCACTCGGTCGATCACACGCACCCGAATCATAGTTTTCATTGATGGTCAGTCCCGCACTCGTGTGCTTGATAAACAAGTGCAAAATTCCAATCTGAGTTTGGGCAAGGCCTTCTTTGATTTGGGACTCGACTTCCCGAGTGACCAAGTGGCAGCCTTTGGACTGACGGGCGAGGGTGCTGTGCGAGACAAAAACGTGTTAATAGATGACATGACGCTGGACGATCACGATTGCTTACAACTGCTTTTGCCAAGGCATGATGAGCTTATGGATGGAGTGGTTTAGGTCGTAGCAATGACTGTCGACTATCGTTTACTCGTTCTGGAAAGCCCCTATTTCTTCGTGACATTCGTGCCAACCAAAAGATGACGACAGCACTCGCTGCCCGCCCGGAAAAACTCCTGGAATTGTTTTTCCGGAAGCGATTCCAAGACCATTCATTCAAAGTCTCGGCGCATCCTCTCTTGTATACACTTTGCTCAAATCTTTTCAATGACCGAGCGAGTGGTCAAGTGTGCCAATAGTGTCATTGGAATGTGGTTATAATGCGACAACCCGACATGTGATGCTCGTTGGACATGATCACTGAGCCAACAACGTCTGAGCGACACCAACTTCCGGTCTTGCGGTCTTGACGGCTTGATCAGTCGAATTGAAATTGAATCAGATTCGATTCACCATGAGAGAACCACATTCGAGTCACCATGAGAACCACATCCTCTCACATTGAATCCTTCTATCCGTTCATGACTCGTTTGGTATCCCACCTGCTGACTCCACCTCGGAGACATGCGAGACCAGCCGGATAAACTTTTGAAGGTTTATCCGCTCCGCTGTTTCCTCTGTATTTCCGGTCAACGGACTCATTATTGCCTCTGAAAGACCTGCGATCCCATTTTTTCGACAAAGAAGTTTCTCTTCACTCCTGTTATGGTCAAAGAATAAGATATATCATATACTGAACTATAGTACCGGGCCTGGTTGGGTTGAGGATCCTCGTCACGGTTGGTCGACAGGCTTGCATATTCAAAATCCACACAAGACACACATATCATCTCGATGGCTCTCGAGAAACGAGCCGAGCAGCAGCAGCAGCAGCAAGATCAAGAACCATCATCATGTCGCCGATCTGTTCCAGTGGACAACGATGACCGTCTCCAATCGCACACCTCGACTCTCCCCAATTTTCTCTACCCTTACTCATTTTGCGGACCAATTCCCAGTGTATTCAAACACCCATGGGAGTTCCTCAAACATCCACTCGTACTCTTATTCATCGGGTTCTGGGCTGCCATTGCCTCGGGTGTCTCTTTACCCGGAGGTGGTCTGGTGTATGGAGTATGGACCAATGCAATCACCGGAGAGTATGACCCAGATTACAAAATGGAGAGAAGCCGATTCACGGGTTGGGTCATGACACTAGTCGGAGTGGGTGCTTTCTTGCTCTCATGGCTGTTCCTCTATTGCTGCAAGTATCCGATCCTTCTTGTTGATTGTTCAATTGAAAATGCTGACATTTATGATTGTTTGTCTCAACAGTCTCCACCGCGTCGGAACTCATGGCAGCCAACATTCGGCGAACTTATGTCGGCGCAGTCATTATCCAAGATCAAGCGTTTTTCGAAAAGCACGGCCCAGGAGAAATTGCCTCCCGAGCTGGGAAAGATATCAATTCCATCCGAACTGCTTACGGTGAAAAGATGGGTTACATCATTTGGAGTTTGGGCAACCTGATTGCAAGTATCATCATGTCCTTTATTCTCGCCGCCAGGCTTTCCGGTATCATGTTTGCCGTCGTCCCATTCGGATTCCTCGTCATTGTCGTGTCATCCTACTTTATTCACATCTCATCAGAACCAATCTCCTCACTCGAGGGAAAGGCTTCTTCCTTGACGGAGCAAATCTTTTCGTCGATTCGTATCGCTCAAACATTCTCGATGCAAAACGAGCTGGTCAGGAAACTGGACAACCAGTACCTCAAAATCTTGGAGAGATTAGGCAAGGTCAGAGCCTGGGCGAGGGCTCTTGAACAAGCCGGCATCTACTTTACCCTCTTTGTCTCGTTTTCCCTCAATTTTTGGGCTTCCGGAATTGAAGTCGTCAATGGTGTCTCGGTCGGCTATGCCATGACCATCTTTTGGAACATGATCAACGCCTTGTTTGCTCTCGCCAACGTTCTTCCTCACCTCGCCAGTTTGGCAGATGCAGGAGTCGCCATCCAGGTTCTTCGCAGACAAATCGAACGCCGTCCGTACATTGACATTCGTGACCCCAAAGGTATCGTTCTCCCTTCCCACAACAATACAGACGAAGATTCTGGGCCGGAAAAGACTCAAATATCCTCACCTTGGGTCCCCGAATTTCGACTACAAGATATCACATTTGCTTACCCTTCTCGGCCAAACGTCAAGAGTCTTGACGATGTCAGCCTCACTATCGAAGCTGGGAAAATGACGGCTTTTGTAGGTCACAGCGGGTCCGGTAAAAGTACGACGGTCGGGTTGTTGTTGCGAGAGTACGACCCCGAGACGAGCAACTTGGAAAATCCATCCGACGAAATGCCAAAGAATGGAGACCAAGACAACCTCGAAAACCCCCGTGAAGATGAAGATTCCTCGAGTGCTGAAAAGGGCAAGTCCGATTCAGACAAAAGTGGCCTCAAAGAAAAGTTTATGACCCGAAAGAAAAAGGACGTCGAGACAGCGCAGAACCCAGAAGCACTTGAAAAGGCTCGGATTCAAGGAAGCGGAGTCGTCTACTTTGCTGGTCGAGATATTCGAGACTACAACCTCAAGTGGTACCGCAAGCAGCTGTCTGTTGTCTCTCAGGCACCGCAACTGTTTTCGACCTCCATTTTTGGCAACGTCGCTGCAGGTCTTACCGGAACTCAGTGGGAGTATCGACCGGACATTGACACGCTGGATAGTCCTGACGAAACGATTCGATCCAGAATGGTCACTATTCGTCAATTGGTCGAAGACGCTCTTCGAAAAGCTCAAGCATGGGAGTTCGTCGTCAAGCTCCCCGAGGGTGTCGATACCATGATTACAGGAGGCCGAGCACAACTCTTGAGTGGAGGTCAACGTCAACGAGTCGCCCTTGCCCGTGCACTTGTTTCTAAACCTGCCGTTCTACTGCTTGACGAGGCAACGTCCGCCCTCGACACGGCATCGGAAGATAGGATCAGGGTCATGTTGGAAAAGGAGCAAGCCGAACGTGGAATGACATTGATCGTTATCGCCCATCGATTGAGCACAATTCAAGGCGCCGACAAGATCTTCGTCATGTCTGGCGGTCGAGTCGTAGATGAAGGGACCTACCACGAACTCGGACAGGCGGGGAGAAAAGATCAAACGTTTAGGAACATGATTGTTGCGAACCAAGAGCAACAAACCGAAGACTCGCCTCATCAGGATTTCGATAGCATGCGAAAATCGGCAGGGAACCGCAAAAAATCAGATTACGCCACAGACATGAGCGACGAGTCGTGTACCGTTTTCAGTGGTTCTACATATCTCAACACCACACAATACCGTCCAACGCCCGGAACTGAAACCCCACCTCGGGTGAGCAATACCAATAGATCCATGTCATCTTCTTCCACTACCATGAAGCGTCCAGAGCCGCACGTTTTGTTTGGTGGACGCGGCGGTTCCACCATCACTCGAGCCGAACATGCCGGAGGAGAGTCTGCATTGGAGGAAAAGGCTGAAGACGATCGTGATACTGCAAGTATCGCTGCCCCGCCCTCCTCTCACTATACACGAGACGAGCCCGACATCAAGGCTGCCGACCTGGACCCCCTCAAACCCAAACATTATGGAAGGGGCACTTTGATCAAGCGATACTGGGATATCATGGGCAGACACCGTCATCTCTTTTTCTTGTTTGGTGTCCTTTGTGCCATCGCTGCCGGAGGTGGCTGGCCCATCGAAGCCTGGCTGGTAGGAGAAGCGGTTGAAGTTTTGAGTATCACCGGGGACGACGACGCCGTACGATCCGGATCAAACAAGTGGGCCTTATGGTTTTTGATCTTGACAATCTGCATCTTCTTTGCATTCCTGTTCAACGGTCTCTCATTCGAAGTCACTTCCGAACGCGTCGTTCGAAACTTGAAGCGAGGCTCAATGAGATCGTTGCTCCACCAGGAAATTGGTTACTTTGAGAGCAGTGACGAGACGGATGCGGGAGCACTGACGGCGGCTCTTTCCACCAATCCGACGAACATCACCAACGCTACCGGTCTGATTCTCAGTCAAATTGTGATTGCTCTTGCCAATTTGGCCGGGTCATTCATCCTCGGCTTTATCTTTTCATGGAAACTATCGGTCGTTGTGATTCCTTGTATCTTTGCGTTCATAGTCAGCGCATGGCTCGTGAGTCCCGTCGTGTATATTGCCTGATTGGATGACTGTTACTAACGACACGCAATTTGTTGTGGACACAGAACATAGCAATGTTGGACAAGTATGAGGCCCAGAATGCTGGTCCTTCGAGTCGATGTGCTTCATTCTTGTCCGAAACTATTGACGTGGTTCGCACCATTACATCGCTCAACTACCAATCTGCTGCCATGGCCAACTTTGAAAAGAAGAACAGCACGACCAAACGATCCGCCCTGTATCTCAACTTTGGTGCCATCGGATTCGCTTTCTCTCAGGGAGCTATGGACTGGCTGCAAGCCTTGTTGTTCTTTTGGGGAGGAAAGCTGGTGGCCAGGGAGGGTATGACGACCAAGCAGCTTTTCGCATGTTACGAAGCCATCGTCATTGCTGTGAGTTGTAACCGTGTGGGCCATCGATGCTCAAATGCTAAATTATGGGGTGAAACAGTGTTTTGCCGCCAGTCGAATGTTGATGTATGTTGGTGATATCGGTAGAGCGTTTAGCGGAATGGCGGTCATGCAGGCAAGTCCTTGATTAGTTCTTCTGCCAGTCCGATATGTCCGATTGACACGAATTGAGCCTTCAGAACTGGATGGATCGCAAACCCTTGGTAGCACATGTCAATGCTGAGAATCAAGGCAAAGAGTCGTACGAGGAAGGTGATATTGTATTGTGAGTAAAACTTCCTGGTTGGGGCCGAAACAGCAAGTATTAAGCGTCACACTGCTTCCAATGAAGGCGAAACGTCGAACTTAGATACCCTCGAAGACCAGACAGACCGGCTCTCAAAAACGTCAGCCTTACCATCAAGGCTGGTCAAACGCACGCCTTTTGTGGTTCGAGTGGATCCGGCAAGAGTAGTGAGTCACTTTTGCATCATGATCATCATGTCTCAGCTGATTGATAATTCTTTCCACTCTTAGCTATCATTGCTCTATTGTTGCGTTTCTACGAGCCTTGTAAAGGCTCAGTCACGTACGGTGGACGAGATGCACGATCCATCCCCCTGGACGAATTCCGATCCAAATGTGCCTATGTTTCGCAAGATCCTCAACTGTTTGAGGGAACCGTTCGATGGAATCTTTGTCGTGAGTATCTCATCTACGTCTCCAATAAAATGTGCGACACTCACACTGTACTTTGTCAGTTGGAGCCGTGGATCCAAACAACGTCTCACAAGAAGCCCTCGAAAAGGCATGTGCCCAAGCGTGCATCCTCGACTTCATTCGAGGTCTCAAAGACGGATTTGAGACAGAAATCGGAATGAAAGGTGCTGCTCTGTCCGGTGGTCAACGTCAGCGACTATGCATAGCGCGAGCCCTCATTCGAGAACCTCAAATCCTGTTTTTGGACGAAGCGACATCAGCCTTGGATGCCACGTCCGAATTGCAAGTCAACAAGGCTTTGGCCAACGCCGCGGTTGGGCGGACGACCATCACCATTGCGCATAGGTTGTCGACGATCAGGAAAGCCGACGTAATTCATGTTATCGAGGATGGTAATGTCGCCGAGGAAGGTTCTCATAATGAGTTGATCAAAAGAAAAGGTCGTTACCTCGAACTGATTGAGGCTCAGTTGTAGCGAAATGAACTGCATTGCATACATTTGTATGTACATACAGTGTCTGTATTTGTACTTGGGTTGTTTATTTCAAGGTCTATTTACATGTACAAAACAGCTTGAATGTCTTGTGCGCATCATGCAATATCAAACAAATATCAAACATACAGCATACAGTACTGTTTTATATTCCCTATTGATCGAGCATCACAGCGTCTTCATTTTGTGTGCAAGCCTACCTACGGTGTAGCCATGGGCGAAGGGCCCACTACTTTGTGTACCGGTATCTGCGGTTGACCATCAGGTTCCGAATTCCATCAATCGGTGTCTGAGTTCTCCAACAAATCCGCCGGATTAAAGACCCTCTTATCCTCATAGTCTTGGATGAATTGCTTGACTTGCTCTCCAGACTCATAGTCCCATTGAGCGAGTTGCCACAGTTCCAAAAAGGTCGCAAAGCGGGTTGGGGAGCTCAACAGCTGTTTCCAATGATAGTGAATGACAATGTGCATGCTCTCGGACATTTGTTCAAGCAAATCTTGTATTTCGATGGCAATATCTTCCGACTCTGCCTTGTCTTGACGAAATTGGGATTCTAGCTCGGAGACCCGAGCTGATGCGGTCCGGAAGTCCTGAAGCAATTGATCAAATAGTTCAGTCTCCCTTCTAATCTATCAGCTGTGGACTGAATTGCATTTCGCTATCGCTATCGCCCGCGAACTCGTCGGTCACGGTGGCATTCCCGTCACCGCCTGTCACACCGGTAGAGGCAGACAGGAGCGATGTAGCATCGACTGACGACTGCAAAGTCCCAGAAAGATTCTTGGTGATGATTGAAGACATGGTGTCATGAGCGGATGGTGTCTTTTACCAGGTATGGCATGCATGGCAAAAATGACCAGGATCACCTTCTGAAGCTGTTGAGCATATATACAGTATGTCTTCAGAGTCTGCTCAAGGGTTCCTTTCAACCTGACTCGGAGCGATTCATCTCCGCCATGTCTGAAAGACTTCGCTGCTATACCTGAGGAACATAATTGCAGCTGCGACCCATGACTTTGATTGAGAGGCACCGCTGATATATAGACATGAATGACTTCATCAGCATGCATGCAGTAGATCGCTCCGTCGCTGAGCTGCAATTCAAAATCCTATATATCATACATACAGTCAATATTTACCTTTCCTCCATTCATCCCACATAAGTATCGAATCTCCGCCGGTCAACACATTCAAACAGCGACGGAACCGACCACCTGTATGAGGCTTGTAGCTGTCCTCTCAAGGCGGATACCAGGTCCGATTGGACACCGCCAATTAATACCTCGGTCGAGCTCGGACCTCGGCTTGTATGGAAGTTTTAGACAGTGGACAGACAGCAGGCCTGGCTGTTCATTCAGTACCAGCGTCAGAGTATGGAAGGCGGCCTCTCCGACCAATGTCAAAGGCAAGAGGCCAGAATTGGAGGAAAAAGTAGTTAAGTTGATTAAGCAGAGGGTCAAGGAACACGAAGAGGCTATCGCCCTGGTAAGAGTCGTTTCATATCCAGTAATGCAAATCGTGATCCAACTTTTTTCGTCTGTTCCAGCAATCTGAAGGATCCCAAAGCATTGACATACAAATCAAGCTGGCAAAGACGATCAAAGACTCAGCTTCTCTGGTCAAGAAATGGAAAGAGTACACAGACTCGGCCCAGGCATGGCAAGAAGCAGAAAGGTTGTTGCAAGACGCCGACCCTGACATGCGGGCACTAGCCCAGGACGAATTGGCAGGCCTCTCTGAACAGCTTGAAGAGCTGACGGGCTCCCTCCCTGGCCTGATTCTGCCTCCATTGTCTGCAGATGAGCTGTCGGCTATCTTGGAACTTCAAGCCGGGGCAGGTGGAGACGAAGCTTCTTTGTTCACCGAAGAAATTTCTCGGATGTATGTGCGATATGCCGCCTCAAAAGGTTGGAAGACCACAGTTCTCAGCAAATCCGAAGGCAACATTGGCGGAGATGGTTTGAGAGATGTTGCCCTTGAAATCAAGGGTGAGGGAGCATATGGTGCCTTCAAGTTTGAAAAAGGTGTTCATCGAGTGCAGAGAGTGCCATCCACTGACTCTTCGGGCAGAATTCACACCAGTACAATGTCTGTCGTGGTGAGTCCAAGTGTCAATATGTGCAATGGTGCTTTCATTGCTGATAAACTCATGAATCCCTTTGTCGTCAAGGTTCTGCCCGTCGCTGAAAACACAAACGAAACGACCGCCGACGATGTTGTGAACCCGTCCGACGTGAGGGTTGAGACGATGCGAGCTCGTGGAGCAGGAGGGCAGGTGAGTTTTTTCTTCTTTTGACCGGGGTCGTGATATACCTCTCAAGCTTCCTTCTCCTTTCCTCGAATGTCCCCCTTCTCAGCACGTCAACAAAACCGAATCAGCCATTCGCTTGACCCATATGCCAACCGGAATCACCGTCTCAATGCAAGACTCTCGATCCCAACACCAAAATCGAACTTCAGCCTGGCAAGTCCTCCGCGCTCGACTCTTGAACCGCAAAATGGAACAAGACGTCATCGACCGTTCAGCCGACCGAAGGTCACAAGTCTCCACCCGGAACCGGAGTGATAAGATCCGAACGTACAACTATCCCCAGGACAGAGTGACAGATCATAGAATCGGGTTGACCACTACGGGATTAAGCAGGATCTTGGAAGGCGATGAGCTGCAGGATATCATAGAGGCATGTAGGCAAGATGAACAGGAACGCAGGCTGCAAAGCCTGTTGGAAACGGGGGAAGATATCGTAGACTAGAATTCTGCCCACCATTCCCGAATCTTGTAGCATTTAGCATTTCAACGCATCACCCGCACGCACCTTTTCATCTTCTGATTCGACTGTGCCCAAGGTTCCGGTGGTTACAAACTTACGATGGCGATCAGTTGGTCATATATACAATTGCCCATGTGGGGTTTCTGCTTTGACACAATCATTACAGTAATTAATCGTACAATTTTCTGATGCCTGAGATATGCGTTGTGATCAAATGCTTTTGACCTCCTCTCCTCTCCTGCAAGCAGAGCCCACGTGACATCTAGTGCCCTCGTCTCACTTGTTCTATGAACCTGAACGACTCCTGTCCCAGTTGCTTTAACATGTCACCTCGGATCCAGTCCGAGCGGTACTTCCATATGATCTGCAGAGTCAACGCCCGAAGCTGCTCTAGATCCTCGACAGTGAATCCAGCAGTGTCGTTGATGAGCATGTGCTTGAACATGCCCAACATGTCTTGTGGCACGTAAAAGGGGGGGTGAGATATTAGAGGGGCAGGTTCGTATGTAGGAATGACGTGAGCAGGAGCAGGATGGGGAGCAGCTGCTGCTGAGGTGGGTATATAAGGCATGCCATTCGGTAGGCCAAGTGGGGGTGGCTCAGGGACCGTCGATGCTTGCTCGAGCTGGCCTGAGAGAACTTCGGTTTGTGTAGGTGCAGCCATTGCCAGCGAATAACCTCCATGGATACCTGACATACTCGGCGCCGATGACACTGCTGCCGATGACAGTGGTCCAATGTGTGATGAGTCGGGAATAGGAGGTGGACCATTCACAGCCTCAGCCGCCAAGTCTACCACCTCATGTCGGTTCTTCTTGGAAACTCTGGATTCGGAAATGGTCGAGGCATTATCGTGGGATCCATCTCTTGACCGTTTCTTGTGGTTCTTTTCCAGACGGAGGATGTCAGGCAGGCTCAGTTCAGGTCCAGACCCCTTGAGTCTGGCTGATGCGCGCGTGCCGACCGGAGATGACGCAGTCGATTTCTCAGTCTTCTTTCGCAACTGCTTCTTGGCGTATTCCCGAGCGGCCATTCGATCAAAGTCCAGTTTTTGCTGTTCATCTTGGAAATGATCCTTGAGGATGAGTGAGGCCTCGTTGACCATGAACGCCGCCTTGCTCCGCTTGTCTAGATCCATCTCAGCTCCAATCACATTCTCTTGCATTCGTTCGACATCCCGCAAGAACATTCTCAACGAAAAGTAGCCATCGTCTTTGGACAGCAACTTTTCTTGCATGAGCTCAAAGTCGACCCAATGAGGCTTTGGCCTGGTGTGCTTTTCCGTGGATGGTTGCTCAGGCGTTGCCTGTCTGATCGAGTTGTTTTCCGGGTCCTTCTCGCCGACAGTCCCAGCATTTGCGGGAGGTTCTGCGCTTACGTTCGTCTGTGCGGAAGGTGCTTGCTCCGTCGTCAAAGTCACAGCTTGGTCTTCGCTCCCTTCCAACGCTGGCGCATGGTCAACCTGCATGGGTGCGCCTCCAGTGGACTCGGCTGTTGTTTTGGCAGCCTCTGCTTCAGCCTTCTCCTTGGCCTCCTTCGCTGCCGCCTGCTCTTGCTCTTCGATGAGTTCGTCACGTTCCACAAGTTCCTGCCATCGGACAAGTGCCTCTGCGGCGGTCAGGGTAGCTTTCCTATTGTGACGCTTTTTCAACTCTGCAAGAACAGGATTGAGTCTGAACGCGAGGATCTCCTTGAGAGTTTGGTCCCTGGCTGCTTGTTCCGCTAAAGCAGCTGCTGTCGGTGCAGGTGGAGGCAATGGCGGAGCCTTGGGAAGCTCTTCAAGGATTCTGCGACGCTTAGGCATCGCATCGGGGAATTGATCGGGTGGCAGCATTATCTTTTCAAAAATGTTTTCGAAATAGGCAGCGGTCTCGTACTGTCAATGCAGGAGCAAAGGATCAGTATGAATGAAAATATTTCCGCTTGTTACGAGGTAACGAACCTGTGAAGGGGGTCGCAAACCTATAAGATTTTCGCCCATACGTCCAAACCAAGAGCTCAAATCGTCATCCAGTTCTGTCAACGGCTCGTCCATTAATGCGATGATGATGACGGGTTCCGACGGCGTCAAGCTATCGAGCAGGGTCGAAAATGTGGCTCTTGCCGTAGGCGACAATGCGGCGGCCCATTGAGTCAGACCTGGAATGTAGAGGACTGACGGCTGATGTCGTTTCGCCTCGACAAACATCTGCACCAGCATGGTCTCAACCGTCTGGCATTGAGAGTCAATCACATCAGCTGCGAAGCCGACCACAACAGATACAACTCGTACTGACTGCTGTCGATTGCCCCAGTAGCGTGGCAATATCCATGTTCTGGACGTGGTAGCCTTCCAAGTGATGCAGTAATGCAGCGCCATAGAAGCGTTGTCCGAGGCCTTTCCGGCCATGGATCAGCAGCCTCGGCCGATAAACTCGTAATGTGTCGAATGCTGTAGAAGGAATGAGTACAGATCATGGGCACGCTAGGGGACAAGGAAACTCCTTACATTGCATCAGTAATTCTCGTTTGAAAGTTCCATCCTGATTATCATCTTCCCATTCTGCCTCTTCCAGCACCGTCTTCTGTTTTTTGCTGGGTATTAGGTCATTGACCACAGCTTTGATAGCGTCCAACGGGCGTGACAACAAAGGCTCGAGATGGGGCGGAAGAGGCTGAGCGCTACTCGCGGCTGATCTAGCCGATGAAGGAACAATTTCTGCAAATTCCCATCGTCAGTTTTGGATTGCAGAGGCAAGGAAAGAGGGTACTGACTCTTGACCGAAGCCATAAAGTCTCGGGCTTGCACTTGAATGCTTGCAGGGTCAAGTAACAGTCTATCGTTGGTCTTGTACACCTGAGGGTATCGCCTCTGAATGGCATTTAGGGCTGCTTCGGTGCACAGAGCCTACATGTAGGGCATTTCAGCAATCGAGCCAATAACATTGTGGTCAGACAATACGCTTGTTATGACCTACCCGAAGATCAGCACCTCCATATCCCTTGGTCACCATAGCCAACTGATCCAAGAAGGCATCCTCGAGAGGTGGCTCCCATTTCCGAGTGTTAATGCTGATGATCTTCTTGCGAGCTTCCTTGTTGGGCAGGGGAAAGTAAAATTCACGGTCGAACCGACCTGGCCTTCGTAGTGCGGGATCCACCGAGTCGGGTCTATTGGTTGCCCCAATGACAATAACTTGACCTGAGACGGTCGGAATGAACAAGAAGACGTATGAATCAGACCTGAACCATCCAAAAACAGACAGTCTATTCTCACCTCGACCATCCATCCCATCCATCAGTGCGAGCAAGGTCGCAACAAGCGAGGAATGCACCTGATCTTGCTTGGAGCTCCGGACCGGTGCGAGACCTGAATCAAAGTACGATTCAACTCAAAGCCTTGACAAAAAACAACCCGCACTAATTCACTTACCATCGATTTCATCGAAGAAGATGATACTAGGCTGAGCATTTTTAGCCTCCTCAAATAACAATCTCAGCTGCCTCTCGGCTTCTCCGACCCATTTGCTCAAACAATCTGCACCCTTTCGCATGAAGAACGCTGAGCGACGGATCAAATGCGATTAGCTTAGAATTCAAGAACAACACAGACGTTCATCAAACGTACCAATCTTTTGCGTCGAGCTACTGCAGCTTGCAGCCAGAGCTCTAGCTAGCAATGTCTTTCCAGTTCCGGGCGGGCCATGGAACAAAACCCCTCGAGGAGGGGTGATACCAAATTGCTGGAAGAGCTCTGGATACAAAAGAGGTAGTGCAACCATTTCCTTGAGCTGGTTGATGTCTGGTATGGCAGCGGATCAGTAAGGCGTGGAAAAAGGAGTCTTGTCTCTTATAAACTTACGGCCATCAAGACCTCCAACCTGATCAAAGGTCACGTTCAAGTCGACTCCCAACGGGTCTGCATCGGCACGAGCTGCGAATAAGGCATAGGAAAAGTCGACATACAGCACGTTTGAGAAGGAGACGAAAATTCAACTCACCAGCCTCCGGGTTGAACCTTCCGACGGTACCGGCTGCCACCGTTGCTGTGCTTGGCCCAACTCCGCCTTGACCACTGCCACCGCCAGCAGCGTTCTTTTTGCCGCGTCCCACACCTCCGTTGGCAAGCGCCATTGTGTTCATGTTGTTGAACGCTTCCTTTCTGAAATCCTTGATATAATCAGGTGGATCGTCATCAGAATCCGAGTCGGGCATGTTGGGCATGTTGGGATCCGCCAAAGCGTTTAACCCTCTGGTCATATCCATCAAGAAGCCGCCGTTGGATTGTGAGGCTGTCGCACCAAGTCGACGTTGCTTGTTTGAATTCCTTGCAGATTCTTCAAGAGCGGCTGAAGGTGGAAGCATGTAGTAGTTGACCTTGTTGGTTCGCTCTCGAAGTCGAGTCTTGATAGGCTGGTCTTCTTGCTCTTCCGAGTCGGTCGAAATTCCAAGGCGCCGTCGGTTTCCGCCAGCTTTTTTGGCTCTCGATCGTGTCGACCGACCATTCTCCCCGTTGACGCCGATAACGTCACTCGAGTGATCGCTCAAAGCCGGTGTTTCTTCCCGACCATCTAACAGCTCACCAAGCTCATCGTCATCTTCCTCGTCGTCATCTTGTTCATAATCATCGTCCTTGACGCGGCGTCTACTGACAGGTCTTGAACCCTTTCTGGACCCGGCAGGTGGAGCCCTGGGCCGCAACCTTCGTTTTGGCCGACCATTAGAATCTTCTGAAGCATTTTCGTCTTCATCATGGTCCACAAATCCGCCTAGACTGTTTCGCGTTCTGTTGCCCGCTTTCGATCTCGTCTTGGGAGTAATGTCATCGTCGAAATCATCCTGACTAATTGAATTTTCAAAATCATCCTCTTCGGGGTCGGGCGATTCTCGGAGAGATTTTGTCCGGACAGTACGTCCACCTCGAGTTTTGTGAATTTGAATCGGTGGAGATGAAGCCTGGTCGAATTCGCCGTCCTCGGACTCATTCTTTGGCTGCTCTTGTCCAGCATCGTCGTCTGGCTCCCCTTCTGCGTCGTCTTCTTCTCGGTTAGAAGCATCCATTTGGGCTTGCAGTTGAGCTTGATTTTGACCCATTCCATTCGTGTCTTCAAACATGTTGGCCAATAAGGCATGCTCACTCGCACTCCCTGCCGAATGCCGGGTACTTCTTGTAGACCTGATGGGTGGTGCCCGTGAATCACCCTGATGTTGCCCAGACGACGGTCGCCGAGATTGCTGCTGGGTGTCCACACTACTACCAGCCGATGTCCTTCGCCGCGTCGAATATCGTCTCGCTCCATCTTCGCGTTTGTCGTCCCCGTCATCGCCAGCACCGTTAACTAGATTGGCACCGTCACTACCATGGTTGGATCCCTTGACATTGAACTTGATCTTGGTTACTGTGTGAGTCTTGACAGGCGAGATTGACGAAGCATTCTCCCGACCGCCGGCTGTATGGCCATCCAGAGAATAGTTGACGGCGGAATTCCGCGTGCTTCTCGCAGGCCGTCCATTCGACATGCTTTCCGATTACGTCTACTTTGCTCTCGTCTGTCGAAAAACGATTCCAGGTGTCGATGAGCCACTTTTATCCCAGCCAGCCAAATCGGCCCTGCAGGAAACACGAGCTGATGAACGGTTGTTGCTCGTCGATGATGTTTTAAGCCGCGGAAGCAACTCTGCTGTCCCGTGAACATGACAAAATCAACAATCACAACAGCACTGAAGTGAACAGCTTGACACTTTGCCACGACGCAAAGCTCATTCACCGTGTCTCATGGAGACTCTAGCTGCTAACACATGTGTGAACTTGCAAAGGGATTCCCACAACATCGCGACGCCATCTTTTCAAATACAGTCTAATGGCCCATTTGTCATGTCATGTCTAACCAATAATAAGTACAATATTCAATCAACCAGTATGCAAAATGCTATGCACGTCAATCGTCCACCTCAGGCAAAGAGCCTCTTGGTGTAAGAGTGGAGGTTTGAAACTCCACCCTCGGCTTGGGCAGAGGCGGTTCGGCTAAATCAAAGAATGAAATTCAGCATGGGTCGGAGCTCGATTGCGAACACGGGGTAAACTCACAGTTCAAACCTGACCTGACCCTCATCAGCACCCTTCCTGAGCGCCTGTACGCTCTTGACACCAACATCCTGCAAAGAGTGTTGGAGACCAGTGTACAAATAGGGCACAAACTTGCTCAAAGGACCCTTGTCAACAACGTCTCCACTGACACCTTGCGCAACCTTGACAGCATCGGCTTCGGAAAAGTATCGCGCAGTAGCAGCATTGTCGGCACCCTCGGCGACCTTGCCTGAGGCCTTGACCTTGGCGGCGGCAGCAGCGGAAGGAGCGACAGAAGAGGGTGTTCCCTTTTTCTGTTGCTCCATGGCTTCGATAGATCCCATACCTCGGTAGGTCTTGACTCGCTTGCCTTCGTGGTAGAAGTATTCACCGGGGGACTCGGTCGTACCGGCCAACATACCTCCCATCATGATGCAGCTGGCGCCGAGAGCGAGAGCCTTGGCAATGTGACCGACGTTGGAGATTCCTCCATCGGCAATGGTAGGGACACCGAATCGCTTGGCGAATTCGGACACAGCGAAAACGGCAGTTCCTTGGGGTCGACCAACTGCCATGACTTCTTGAGTGATGCAGATGGAACCGGATCCCATACCGATTCGGAGACCATCAGCACCAGCCGCAATAAGCTGAGCAGCTTGCTCACGAGTCACGACGTTTCCAGCAATGACCTGGAGCTCAGGGAAAGTAGACTTGATCCATTGAATGAACTCAATCTGATAAATCGAGTTTCCTTGAGAAGAGTCCAAGACAACGACGTCCAAGCCGGCGTCCACAAGAAGCTTGAGCCTCTCCTTGTCGCTGTCACGCGTACCAATGGCAGCACCACAGTACAATTGCTTGCTCTCGGGAAGCTTGCTAGCGAGAGGGAAGTTTTGGTTCTTGAGCAAGTCACACCTAGCGACGAGAGAAACCAGGTTGCCGTTTTCATCTACGATGGGGAGCTTTCCCTTTTTTGAGTCACGAACAATCTGGTTGGCTTCGGTCAATGAGATACCGGCCTTGGCGACAATTGGGTCCTTGGTCATGAAATCAGACAAGGATGCAGAGGACTCTTGGAATTGAATGTCTCGACCCGTAATGATACCGAGCAACTTTCCGCCAACCTTTCCGGAATCTGCGCGTACGTCATCATGCTATATCATTTAGCCCGTGCACACCATTGTTTGAACAAAGGATTACTGCTCACCAGTTATAGGAATACCTCCAAATCCAAGCTTGGCCTTGATGTGAAGGGCGTCGGCGACCTTGTCACCAGGAGACAAGCAGATGGGGTCGGTGATGAATCCGTTTTCGTACTTTTTGACAGTTCGGACCATGGCAGCTTGTTCTTGGGCAGAGCAGTTGTGGTGAATGATTCCCAATCCTCCGTGGAGAGCCATGGCAATAGCCATTGCAGACTCAGTGACCGTGTCCATGGGAGAGGAGAGGAAGGGAGTGTTGAGAGTAATCTTCTTGGTCACGGGAGTCTGCAAAGAAACCTCAGACGCAGGGAAATCAATCTTTCCAGGAAGAATCAACAAATCATTGTACGTAAGACCACCCGCTCCATTTCGACGGGTGTCCATGAGTTCCTTCAAAGAAAGACCATCGCCAGTCTCATACTCTTTGAGGGTGGCCAAAGCCTGGGAAGGTTCGAGGTACGCAGGCATTGTGTGAGTTGAACGGATGTGTATAGCAGTGGTTCTACGTGATTTGGGGTGGGTTGGTGGGGTCCAGTGACTTTTTACCTCCCAACCCCCCAGCAGAAGAAGTCCAAAGACACAAAACTCGCTCAGGTCGATGCGTTCCTTTTTGTAGAAAATCCCAACCAAGTTTGCTTCCGTGGTCTGTCACGTGGATGAACTGGACCGAGTTTAAGAGACAACTTAAGAGCTTCGATTGGAATTAAATCGCCTTAAGACCCATTCAGAATGCGCAGGTTACCCAACAGCGATTACCACTTGCATGCATTTTAAACAGTGGTGAACGAGGAATCACCACAAGACTGCAACAAACATGACTGACGTCGCCATGCCATCTGCTGCAGGACCTTCTGTAACGCCTGTAGCACCCACTTCCGTCGCTCCAGGTGGAACATCCGCTGCCAATCGAGACTCGAGGATTCATACTCATTCGCACATCAAAGGTCTCGGTCTATCACCCGATGGTCGAGCTCTGCCTATCGGTCAAGGTTTTGTCGGCCAAGCACAAGCAAGGGAAGCACTTGGATTGCACGTCGACTTGCTGAGGAGCGGCAAATACTCGGGAAGGCCATTGTTGCTCGTTGGACCACCGGGTACGGGAAAGACAGCCTTGTCGTTGGCCCTTTCTCAAGAGTTGGGTGCACGAGTGCCTTTTTGCCCCATGGTTGGTAGTGAAGTGTTTAGTGGAGAAGTCAAAAAGACCGAAGTGCTGAGTGGAGGTTTCCGAAGGGCTATCGGTGAGTCGCATCAAACGATGCTGGCTCTCCAACATCATCTAACGCAGTATCATTTCTAGGACTTCGGATAAAGGAAACCAAAGAAGTTTACGAGGGAGAAGTGACCGAGCTCACCCCAGCTGAGTCTGAAAATCCCCTGTCAGGATATGGCAAGACCATCTCACACGTTGTCGTCGGCCTCAAAACCGCCAAGGGAACGAAACAACTCCGACTCGACCCCACCATCTACGAATCTCTCCAAAAGGAACGTGTCGTCGTTGGTGATGTGATTTACATTGAATCGAATACTGGAGCTGTCAAGCGTGTCGGAAGAAGTGATGCGTATGCCACAGAATTTGATCTTGAAGCCGAAGAATACATTCCTCTTCCCAAGGGCGACGTTCACAAGCGAAAGGAAATTGTTCAAGACGTGACACTTCACGATCTCGACATGGCAAATGCCAGGCCTCAGGGTGGACAAGATATCATGAGTGTCATGGGCCAACTCGCTCGAGGCGGACGAACCGAAATCACCGACAAGCTCCGTCGAGAAATCAATAAAGTCGTTGACAAGTACATTGAACAAGGCGTGGCCGAGCTCGTACCAGGAGTCTTGTTCATTGACGAAGTTCACATGCTCGACATGGAGTGTTTTACTTTCCTCAACCGAGCTCTTGAAAGTCCCATGTCACCTTACGTCATTCTCGCATCCAACCGTGGAAACTGTGTGATCCGAGGAACTGAAACCGAACAAGGAGGCAGCGGCATTGTCAGTCCTCACGGAATCCCAATGGATTTGCTCGATCGATGCATGATCGTCAGGACTTACCCATACAAGCTCGACGAAGTTAGGCATATTCTCGAGACAAGATGCAAGATTGAGGGAATCGATGTCGAAGCTCAAGCTCTGGAAAAACTCGCACAGGAAGGCGTCAATAGCTCGTTGAGATATGCTTTGCAATTATTGACTCCAGCTTCCATCATTGCCAAGATGAGAGGAAGAACCCAAATCGAGGTCGACGACATTGGAGAAATGAACGGATTGTTCCTTGACGCAAAGCGAAGCGCAGGTGTCTTACTCGAACAAGAAGGCAAAGGCGCATGGGCAACGTACGGAAGGAGAACGTAGTTGGGGGGTGACAGATTTTGGTATCACCTTGTAAAATCATCGCAGATCTGGACAGGATGTAATGACATATCGGATAATCCGCAGATCCCCGAACTACAATGAAACTACAACGATGCGCCGTTGTTGGATATGAGGGATACCAGGAGGTGCAACTCATCTCCAAACCCGATACCCGCTCGATCTGACCATGCTCTACTATTCACGACTGTGTTGTCAGCGGGCTGCAGAGCGCGTCTTTACTCTCTTACTTGTGGACGATGTCAAACTAGTTGAGTCTCGTTTCTTGGTCACTGGCTTGTAGTAGGGGTTTTGACTAGGCGGAAGGGAATCCTCTCGTCGCAAAGACATGCCAAACATGACCTCTGGCATTTCCATGTTGTCCGGAGTACGCTAAAGATGATCATACAGCCATGGGAGACAGAGCTGCCGACGGACAAACATTGTGAAAACTCACCTTTCGACTTTGCCCTGTTCCTCTGGCAGACGAGTGTATTACTTGTGGAGTGACACTCGGCCGGGTCGAGGCAATGGAAACAGAACCCCTCTGAGCATCGTCATCCCAGTCTTCGACAGAATCTTGTGACGGCGCCTCTACCTGAGAAATGCAACTCTGAGTTTGAACCGGATCCGGACTGGAAGGTTCTGTGCCAGGATCGGTCTGTGCAATGTCAACAAATTTGGGTCGGCGGTTTTGGGATGGCGGAGGTAGGTCGGGAAGCTGTGTAAAGATTGACCCGGCATTTCGCGTTGAGACGCATAGTTCTTTTGCTTGAGCGAAGGTGACCTTTTTCGTAGGTGATCGACTTTTCAGCCCAGCAGAGCCATCAGATCCAGGGTCAGATTCCACGCCAGGATCCTGACTCAACATCTCCATGTGTTGCTGATATGACTGTGCCCGTGCCAAAGCCTTCTTCAGATTTGGGCCGACAAACCACATTAAGTAATACGGAAAACTCACCACTTTCCCACTCTCAGACGAACCGTCCCAACAGTCTCTGTCCACCAGATTACGGCGGGTCTTGTCAGTCTGTCCGTGAAAGACCGATGGTGAGATTGTGAAGCATGAACA
This sequence comes from Filobasidium uniguttulatum, assembly GCA_039545395.1. Taxonomy (NCBI): domain Eukaryota; kingdom Fungi; phylum Basidiomycota; class Tremellomycetes; order Filobasidiales; family Filobasidiaceae; genus Filobasidium; species Filobasidium uniguttulatum. The sequence goes on along the minus strand of BCJK01000002.1, from coordinate 1,606,521 downwards.
CAGTCGGCAGAACACATACGGCTTTGGTCAACAATTGTCTTGTGTTTTTAAGGTCCAACTCAAGTTGAGCATTGCGCTTTTGTATGGAAGTAAGCTCATCTGTGACACCTTCGAGGTTCGCCTGTTGTAACTTTGTTCGCTTTGCAATCTGTTGTCGTTCTTGCTTCAAGACCCTCTCGCACAAGGCTGGACTGAAAGTGAGCAATAGCCGAACCACCATTGCCAAATGGCTCACCAGTCTCCAATCCGGTCTGTTGGAGATAAAGTGCCCTCGTAAACGACCGTGGAGAAAAAATTCGAGTGTGAAGATGTGCTCACCATCTGATCGTTCTCAAACCGTTGCAGAATTTGTTGGCTGTGCATGTCACGATTGGTGATACATTCTTGCAGCTGTATAATCTTGGATTTGAGGATGTTGGTCTCGTCGTATGCCTCGGTGAGAGCAACTTGAGAATTCAGCTTATCATCCTGCGCCTCGTGTCGATCTAGGTGAAGCTTTGCCAATTCATCACGGCAGATGGTGAGCTCTTTAGTGAGAGAGCACACTCGGTCCTCCAGCGAGGTAGCCTTCGCTCTGTACTCGGACGAGGCTTGCTGGAGGTTCTGTATCTCTGAGACACATGTCTTGTGGTTCTCGTAAAGTTCCGATTTCTCGTTGACTAACTGATCAACAGAGGCAATCAAAAGCTTGTCAACGAATTTCTTCCACCCACGCTCCACCCCCCACATGCGAATTGCTTACTTTCAAGATCTCAATCTTGTGTTGTGAGATGCAATCACTCAAGAATCTTTCATGCGCGGCATCCTTCTGGGAGAGCGCATCGCGACTAGATTTCTCTTGTTCGAAACAGCGCTGGGTCATCTGTTCGTTCAGCACTCTGAGTTGTGAGACCTCCTGGGTCAACTCTTCGCGTCGTTTCTGTGGAGTCAGATACAGAGCCTCTACATATTAGTCCAGCTCATGACGAGTTGTACCTAACAATCCCCTTACCTGAGATTCGAGCCCGAGTGACTCTGAGCGATCGAGATCGGCTTGGATTTTGAGAACCTTTTCCTCACTTGCGCATAGTGCCGATTCGAGAGCTTCCTTCTTGGTGTCAAGAGCAGTGAGACATGCTGCCTTGCTCCGTAATTCTTCTTCAAGGTGGTGGCGAGCTTCCGAGCCAGATTCTTGCTCCCGAGTTGCAGATTCTAGGCTTAGTTTCAGGGACGTTACATGATTGTGTAGCTCATCGATCTGCTCGACGTGAGAACTTTGGATCAAGGCTAGCCTGAGCACGGCAATACCATCTCCATTATTTAGTGACGCTCCTCGATAGCATATCAGTATTCAAGTTAGCGACTCACGCCTCTTTTGCTGCATTGCACTTGTAGAGGTCATCTTGAAGTCCTGAGACCTGACCTTGAAGAGATGTGACATTGCTTTCCAGAGCTGATTTGATGGACTCTAGCGACTCCACCTGGTGACGTAGCGTATCACATTCCTGCATTTCGAGTAGAGCACTGGACAGCTGACCCTCGAGACGCAATTTTGCCTCTTGTAACTGTCGGATACTCTCCTCGGCTCGCTCTATAGCTCGGCGCTGCTCCACCGCTTCCTCTCGAGCGAGGCTCAGCCTCAACTGAGATTCGACCAAGCCGTCCTTGATCTCGTCGCTATCGAAGATGCCCTCGTCAAGTGCTATAACTTGAAAATTAGACTGACATTCTTGACTCACCGATTTTTCGTAGTGTCGGATAGAGTCTCTTGCAATTGCATGCACTCTTCCGTCCTTCGCACACACTCGTTCTGGCTTTGCCGTATACATTCCGTGACTGTGCAAATACCCAATCGTTGAAGCCGCAAGATATGTGAGGAAAGGTAATCGGGATTTACATACGTTCTGAGAGTTTCGTTTCTTTCTCTTCAAGCTCTCTCTGATGCTGTTCCGACCACGTCTCACGAGCCTCTGGATGCAAGGCTATATCAGTCAAAGTGTGATACAGGACCTGTATCGCTCCTCAAGACTCACCTCGCACTTTGACCTCAGCCTTGGCATCCACCTGCTGAGACAATTCGGATGTGACTCTTTGCAGTTCCTTTGTATACCTTGCCTGATGGTCCATAGCTATTTTCTGCATGGCTTCAATTTGCGTCTTCTGCTTGGATATCTGTCGCTCCAGTTGTATGAAGCGATCTCGAGAGGCTGATTGCCGTCTGTGTTGATCACCACGAGCCTCTTCAAGCAGGATGGAATGTAAGTGTAAGGACGTTTTGGTCCCAGACAATTCCTTTTTTAGTGTTTCGACCTGATCCAAAGACTCGCGATACAGCTCGATCTATACATTCAAGATGTTCAACAGATGATGAAATCAGTGAGAAGTAGATTCTGATGGAACGTCATCACGCACTTGTTTTGACAGACTCTTCTCCCGTTCTGCAGCCTTCAGAAGCAACTCTATGGCTGCATAGCCGTCTTTTTCCCCGTCAGACTGCAGAACAGACAATGCTTCGGACACGGCCGAGTCTGCTCCTTTCGTTACACCTTTTCGCGGGTTCCGTGTAGATCGATAGCGAGTATTCAACATGGGGGAGCTGAAGAGAGACCTTGCCAAGGAGTCTGAACGATTTCCCTGTTTGGAACTGGCAGTCTGGCCAGAGACATTTCGGTGCCGTTTGGCAGTGGCATTGATCAAATCCTGTATACTCGAAAACGGCAATGGTTGCACTTCCGGAGTTGAACTTCTGCATGAGCCATGGGTGTTGAACCGGACAAAATCAGGCGAGACATCCAAACAATCTGCCGCAGAAGCATCTTCCTCCCGGTCAAGTTGGTCCGCAGACGAGAGGGCTGCAGCGGTACAAGGACCCGTTCCAGAGACCACATTGGAGACTTCTGTAGGGTGAGACTGTTCGTTTGATTCCGTCAAGAGAGGATCAACAATAGCATTGTCAACAGCCAAGGACCTTCTGCTGCGTTTTCTGGCCATATTTGTTAGCACCTGCTCGCTGCCAGGGAGCCGAGACCCGAACCCCTTATTGATTTCCCCCTTCACAATCGCTTGAGCTACGGATTCGGATTGCGAGGGCGATCGGATCTGGTTTCCAACTTGCGTTTCGAGATTTTGAGGAGATGGGATAGCAGCAGACACTCTTTGCTTGCCTGACATGGCTAGGCTGTGCAAATGAGCATCGAGGACCCGGCCCTCGGACTCTGGTACAGGGCTCTCGGCCAAAGTATATACTGTTTCATCAGCGGGTGTCGACTCTTGAGCCGAGGGGCGGCAACCTTCCTGCGAACTGTCAAGAATCACTGACGGCGAGGCACTACGGTGTGATGTCGAACATGCCAAGGGGTTGTCATCTTCCATATCGGAATAGACATCTCCAAACGGAATCTGACCAGCAGGTGGGTGGCTGCTTGCACCCATCTCAGTCTCGCGAAGCTGTGACTCGCTTGAGGCATGAGGCCTATCCTGTTCGTTGGGTCCTGTACTTGAGTGTTCTGACCTTGATGACTCTTGGACATCCAGTGCTGTTCTCGAGGCGGGGAATGGTTCAGAGACCACAGTACTCTTCTGCTGAGGCTGAGATCTGAATTGATGATGCATGGACGACGGGATCAAGTGAAAGTTTGCCATCAGCACCCCATCACCATACAACCAGCGCCTCAACCAGCGACTCACAGATGGCTTCGACCGTCAGAATTCTCAGACACTTGGCCTCCAGATAGCGTTCCGCCAAAGACGTCTTGGTCTCTTTCAACTTGATCATCTCTCTGTTTTTGCTCGACAAGTTTGGCCAGCCTGGTGCCCGCAAACATGCCCCCTAATTTCTTGATCGTTGTCCGTGTACTGGCTGGGGTAAAAGTCGGTTTGTCCGCATCGCTTTGTCGTCTGAGCGACTGACTAGGCTCGTCTGAATGACTTTGACGATCTGAATCTGCCATCTCGATGTCGCCCACATTTGGTCTTGGCCCGATAGGGGCTTGAATTTGTAAGCGGTCATCATCAGGCTGCGATGGGCCATGGATGTCAGTTGCCATTGGCACGGGAACAGCTGTCTCTTTGCTTGAGATTTCAGGTTGCGACACCTGTACCGAGAGGCCATGGGTTGACGTGTCGCCGGGTTTCTATCAAAGGCACATATAGGAGGTGCAGACTGATAAGGCCCAAACATACTCTGCCGCTAGTCTTTACACCCACTCACCCTAGTAGGAAGATTTTGAGTGCCTACCGCCCAGGATTGAGATCGTTTGGCAAAACCCGAAGTCTCCTGCACATTTACTGTCAAAACGTGGGAGCGTTGCTCCGATGGAATAGGGGGTGTGTCTTTTCTCTTGTTGACATTAGTCGCTTGGAAAGGTCCAGCCTTTCCAAATGAGAAGCCGCCCAAGTCCAAATCCATTGAGGGTTGATGACTCGAATAGGGGTAATACGGTGGAGACTCTGGGTTTTGGAGCCTGGTGCAACGAGCGTTAAATTATGCAGAATGACAGCTGTTGTCGTCAGCCTGATGGTACTCACGATGCAACGGGTCGCTGCTCTTCAACCTATTCGAGACCAGTTGTGGTGGGATGGGTAGTGGGTTTGTTGAGTTGGTGAGCAGGTATGGTGATTCGCCTCATTTTAGGATTTTGAACATGAAACACTAGCGTGGCGCGCTTTTTGGAGCTTTTATAACAGGCAGGTCGTTCTGAGGACCAAAAAATTACCTCAGCCCTGGCAGGCATTCCAGAAGAATATCTTGCCAAACGCACAGCATTCGTCGGAGCCAATATATATGGTCTTGTTGCCAGCATGCAATGCAATAAAATGTGTCACGCGTCACAGATACAACATTTGATAGACGTACAACAATTGGAAAGACCTGAAATTGTCAGAAAGACTCCTCTACAGCAAGTCAAAGTCATCCAGCTGTGAATGATAGCAAGCATGTAATCAGTTTCATAGGCTTCCAGCTTTGGCGAACGGGCCATTTCACTCACTTCATCATTGTACTTCATGATGGTCCTCTTCCTGCTGCTACCGTCAACCCAAGTGATAAAGTCCTCCATGTTGCGAGTGACCATCATGGCCGGGTCCGAAATTGGGTTAGGCCCAACTCTGACGTGACCTTGCTCAATCGTTCGTACAGCCTGGTGGATTGGGTAAAAAGGGCAGGGGCAGAGGCAGTTCAGTAAGATGACACTGGTACGCGGAGGCCAGTATCCTCTGACACTCACATCTGCGACTGTCTCGGCCATCTTGAGTCGAACCATGACCACTGCCAATCTTCTTCGAGCAAAAGCAGAGACCGTGACCTTGTTCTCAATGTCGGAAGGCTTTGTGCCAGTGTCTTGAGTGAATACAAATTGGTCAAACGCATCGATCAGCTTTTCAACATCCCCGAACAGCACATAACTGACAGTCCTAACTCACCCAGAATGCCCATATCATAAAGCTTGTCCAAGATCTCTCCTTCCTTTCGACTCCTGAACGGGTCCTGGGCAGGTAGCAGACTGATCTTGTGAATCAACCCTCTCAGAGATCCACATAGCTTGTTGTATTTGACGTAGTCTTCTCTATCTTGAATATGGTACCTTCTCATCACCTTGATTTCTCGCAAAGACGAATCTTGCTTCCACTAATGTTTCGAAAGCAGTCAAATGAATGGTTAGGGCATCGTGGAGATTGTAGATGGCGGCACTGAGACGATACTCACGTCGAGAAAATCCACCTTCTTCAACAGCCGTTTCTCATGGTGCTTGAGTTGCCTCATTGTGTACGAGCAGGCCAGACGTTGTTTGAGCTGTTGAAAGTCTTTGACTGTGTAGCAATGGACAATGAGACGATGGATTGAAGCTCTGTAGTGATCTATCTGCTCGTTCAACAACTTTCCCAAGCCAAAGGTGGAAATAGTGCAAGTCACGTGATTTCAAATCGGGCGTCTCCGACATTCCACTGCTAGAATACAGACGACTCAAATAATGTACTCGAATGCCATTCAACATGCCGTCTCTTCATGCGTCCCCATCCTCCATCACCACATGGACACTGCGAAAGATGGCGGAGACTCACTACCATTGCCAGTAAAAAACCTCTTGAATAGACAGCAGGAGAGGCGGTCAAGCAGATATCGATAGACACCATGGCGCTGGTGCATTCATTCTTATGATGATCAAAATGACGATATCGGTTACCCCAGCCCCGCCTGTTCTTTGTTCGATCGCCCAAACAACAGGTCAATCAATACCGCACTAGGGCCCAGTGTTTCATCGTGTATTCAGCAAGGTCAGCAGCAGCCGGTCAGCTTCAGCAAGCAGCAGAGCTACGCACAGCACCCATAGAAAGATGGATTTCTCACCCCGGAATTGCTAGAAGCGATGGTGCAGTCCATGCTTGTACATACTACCACCAGAGAACGTACGCCAGAGTCTGAATTGAGGGCGAACGAGCATTCTGTTCAACCATTTCTAAGCAATATTGGTTCGCTCGCTCCCCTGTTACAACATGTTTGAAACGCATATTGGACCCCACAATAAGGATGGTCAAATGGATCGAATGGATCCCGGAACATTCAGCGTATTCCGCCATGGTGGCAACAGCCAGAGTCTTTCAGCACGGTCGCGCTTGGACTGGCGGCATGATAATCTGATAGAAGAGAGCAAAGGACGCAGCGCTGTAAACGAGCAGGCAGGGCTTTCTTGTGACATTGCGCGACGACGATACCCAAGGTGTTGAACGGCGGCGGGATATGCATGGCAACCACTGGCTGACACTCAGCAAGCTACTTTCCGACCCCCAGATCGACCTTTTGACATGATCCGACGACTTGTTTTCCTTTTGGACCGTACGAATACAGTAGCGACTTGTATGCAGGCCGCTGGGGGACGATACCATCAGCGCCTCGGCTGTCGAGACGATATCAGCATCTTGAGGCGATGATGCGACCTGGCGTCAGCGTTTTTCTTGGTGGCAGACCTTGGACGCTCACAAGACAATCATCTAGAGACAACGAATCTCAAAGTACCAGCACTCCAGTGACGAAGGGTACCCTAGATCATCTATGCCGGCGGCATCTGCCTGCTCAAAACACTGAAACAGGTTACCTCATTGCGGTCACGCTCTCCACCAGCTCAGTGCAAATCTCACAGTCGATCAATCAACCCACAGACTGTCTCAGTATCTCAGAGTTGGGGTCGGAATCCCCGACTCCGCCACTGGACACGTTTGCTCGTTTAGTCAACATTTGGACAGATTTGGGCCGGACTTGATCTTGCATACTCGAATTTCCGGATTTCGGGTCTTGAAAGACTTGTATCGTGGTAAGCAAACACTACTGTTTATATCGAGTCGTGTTGACCGTCCCAGTATTAATCATGAGAGCCTTTTATCCATTCATTATCTTCCTTGATCAATCTACCCAAGGCGTCTCTCTCAGTACACATTCGTAGGACACAGCATGCTGGTTTCGGCGGGAACTTGACACAACTACAGGCGACTCTCCCTACAAGAGATTTCTAGGCACAGATATGAATCATCTTTACTACTCGACCCCAGACGGCCTCTATGGGGCCTGGGATCAGGTCCCGGCTCTGTATCACGCAGGACCAGCTCCAAATATGCCATTGCAGCCACCAAACTTGCGGGACCATCATTCCGCAAGTCCATACTTTTCGATACCGCCGCACTTTGACGAGAGTGTCCAGGGCGCCGGCTTTGTGCCGTTTATGGGACCACCCTCAATGAACCACCCAATGCACATACCGACAGGACAATTCACCTTGATACCTGATGCGGAACAGATGACTTTTCAGCAACCGGGCGGTTCAGCCATATTTGCCTTGCATGCCGGTCATGACACCACTTTTACAAACCCTCTGCACACTGGACATTGTTCAGCCCCATTCAGATCTCAAGTTGCGCCCCATCACATCAATCAAGCTTTGCGACCATCACATGACCCTGAGGTCCCGGGTATACCGCATGAACGTCTGCGGCCACAACGGCCAACGGAACGAGGGGAAATGGTAAGACTAGACTGAAAACCGTGACTCGTCAAGCATACTGACCATGCCCGAGTTACATTGCTCGACCGGTTCTCTCTGATACGTATCATAGCCCGAATCGCCTGCTCGAGGTGGTAACGTGGAGGAACGACAGCGGCTGGATTGTACCTCACCGCAAACTCCTCAACATCCTCCTGTGGGTCCCAATCGTCAGGTGATGTCCGACGGGCACCCATCTGGCTCAGAAGACTCTCAATCAGTCCAGGAGCCTACATCGACTCATCAAAGTGGGCCTTCAGAATCTCTACAAAGCGAGATACAAATCCAGCAAATGAGAACGGTGCAAGCCCAGCAACAAATGGAAATCAAGCTTCGTCACAAGCGTCAACAGCGGCAAAAAAGGACGGGGGAAGATTCGTCGCTGCAACTCAAAGGGCGTAGGACGGTTACCAACGGCGACAGTCAAGGGAACCTTGCACACCGGCGGCGCTCTCGATCTTCCGTCACGCCTCGCATAGAGCCGTCTCTTTTCGTGAACCTCGACAATGTGAATCCAAAAGATGCTTTCCAACCTGACAGTCTCCGGAGCGCAAAACGAATGCAAAAGCAATCTCAAATGAAACTTGGATTGGGTATACCAGGGAGCCTCTTCTTCACAAAGCCCGTTGACGGTGAAGAGTCGTTTGAACCCTGGTCTCAAAGGCACTCTGTGGCGAATTCAGCGTCCTCGCGCCCATGTCTAACCCAGACACAATCGTACAACGATTACTCTGAACAGTCAGTATCACTTTACCATACATGCTGATTCAGAGTGAATCAAATTAATAGGATGCTACATCTTTCCCATACAGGTTCATTGTACCGGGAGAAGCTACCGCCAGACTCTTGCAATTTTTGGAGGGACTGAAGCAATTGTGCCAGGTACGAGAACGTGGCGAATTGGTTAATCAAATGAGAGCTGAGATTCATCTTCTTGACAGCTGCGCTCCATCACGGCCGCCTTTAATTATGTTGACGAGTTCATCTTGGAAACGAGTACAATGAAGCTCACGCTGAGTGGGTATGACACCAAAGTATTTGGTCAGTTATGGCTCCATACATAGCATCGCACCAAAGAACAATGGGCTCAGGGATTGTTGTTGTGCAGATCTTCCTCGCTCTCTTCTGGCTCGCTTTTTCCATATTCTCCATGGTCAGGCTACAAGACAGATATCCTGGAACGCTGTCGCTCCTCTAGAATGGCCAAGACCAGTCTCTCATTTGAACGATGGAGGCATTATGGTAGAAACGGGTCTGACGTTGAACAATGATAGCAATGAAGGTGATGGAACCACCAATCGAGGTTCCTTCCAGTCCATCTGGACCCTGTGCCCCTTGACTGGTCTTTTGAAAATGTGTCGATTCGAAATGACTCTTCGAGCAAACGAAAGTCGCCCTTCAACAGAGTCTAGACGATCAGATGCGGAGATTTGCCCAGGCAATCAACTCGAGGTTCGAATGGAGATCAATGCAGAGTCAGACCAGTCACCTGTACCTCCACTTGCCGAAACCCTGTATCTAGAATCTAAAGAGGCCTCAAAGGATTCACCAACGGGAACCAGCCTCGACAATCCGGAAAAGACTGATAAACTGGCAGAGACCCCAGAGAGACCGGGCCTTGGTTGCGATCGAGAAAATATCTCGTGTAGGAAAACGGACCCGTCGGTGGCTCCTTCTCAAGCCGGAACCATTGTGGCCACACAGGTCGACTCGATCGACGATTTCGGCTTACATTCTGATGCTCTGCGGTTCCTGGACGTAAGTTTTGAAACTTGTTGACCTGTATCCGAGTGGATCCTAAATGTGACAGCTTCCCACAGCTTTCTGCCAATTTCGCACAACTCAAGCCCCTTTTCGACATGTGTTTTGAACGAGGTATCGGGCCAAAAGGTGAGGGCTCTCGTGTTTTGGTCTTGACGCGAAGCGGTATCACGAGGCTAACAAGTCTTTATGAACAGCGGCACTGCATAGCTGGAGTCATGTTGACATTGGTCAGTATATCCGTTTAACTCTGGTACGAGAGGCAAGGCTCATACTTGCCTTGATCTCTAGAACCTTCACAGCCGCCTTCCGGCCGAGTCGGACGTCTATCCATCCAAACAAACGACTTGCAGCCCATCTTCGCCCCGGGTCCACTCACACATACCCCACCAGTCTCTGCTTTCCCGCCACTGTCGTCTCACACGCTACCGGTTGTCACTCCTCAAGATCCTCTTTCTGGGGTCAACCAGCCTGTTCACGAGATGAAATTTGGAGCTCGGATGCCGGATCCTGTTTATCAAAACGGCACCCAGCATCAACATAATCATCTTAAACGCAAGCTCGACAGTACTGCTGAAGATCAAGACGACCAGACCAAGTGATCCCAGAGCACTTCTACGTTTTGATAATGGAGGATTCGATCTGATTAGTCAAAACAAGAAGCTCAGGGACAGGGCTGCGTCCGTCTTCAATGCATGATAGGAAAGACAAAAGACAAGACGATTGGCTGGAGCATAGACTTGCTATCCGACACTTGACACATGAATGGTGTTTGGATCCTTGTTGTACTCGAGTACCGGACTAGTGCGCACCTATAATCGGGCAGATACCGCGGCAGCGACATATCATCTCATGAACATAGAACCACCTGCACAAAAGTACAGACTCGAACACCGAGCTACCAGAGATTGTGTCAAGACAACTGGGTCCTAGTCATTTAGCATTTTGGGTGAATGAATGAGCCATTATCATTGTAGGCACACACTCGAGATTCTGGTAAGTCTAGCGTTTCACCTTGTTGGCGCGCTAATTCAGTTACAGTCGGAAAAATTGCCCCCGATATGAACTTGCGAGTAAGCGATCACTGGAGGTCCAATCCCCAAGGACATATAAACAAGAGTACTGTGTTGGTCCATTCTGTTCAACATTCGCCATCGTTCAGCCACACCGACACCTCGACTTCACAACACGCAACACGCAGAGCGGCTCGACTCTGCTGTCTGCTTCTCTCTTGTCTCTGTTTCCTCCTCTTGAAACCAAGCCCGAGCGACCTGCCTCCAACTCCAGACATTGTCGTCTGTATCGACAGTAGACACCTCTCATATAGTTGACTGACTGAATTGATCTTGATATATGGAGTGACCCCTTTGCACCGCTTGAAACATTAATTGAATTGGATCGAGTAATTGAGTGAGTCGCCACCCCACGTTGCTCGGGAAGAGGGATCGTACTGATCTTGGATTGACTATCAGATCATACGTCCCGACCTTTAATCAGAAACCCACCATCTAGTACAACAAAGAACGACCTTTTCATCATGAGCAATGCTTTGATTGATAGCCCGTCTCCTCCCAGAGTGAGGCATGCAGAGGGCCCAACGCGGTATGAAAAGGAGATCGCGTCGACTGGAGAGCAAAAGGACAGCAACGAACCCAAAGCTATTGGAGAATGGAGACTGGGAAGAACCGTTGGCAAAGGGACTAGTGGTTCGTCTCACGCCTTGCAACTCTTTTCTGTTTTGCAAAATAACTGATTAGCCCCTATTTTCGACCATGGTAATGACACATATCCGACTCCGCCTGACGAATCGCCCCTAAATCTCAACGTTTCTCGTATTTATAGGAAAAGTCAAGATTGCGAAGTCCATGCGCACAGGACAGTACGCTGCTGTCAAAATCATCCCCCGTCATGTCATTATCGCTTCAGCTTCTCAAGCCCACTACCGTTCTGGTATGGAGGAGAGAGCCGAGAGACAAAGATTGACGCTCGAAAGAGAAATTGTCATCATGAAGTTGATTGACCATCCGAATGTCATTAGTCTTTTAGACGTTCATGAAAAGGACGGTCTCATGTGAGTTTTAGAGAGCTTTGAAACTACCCACCTTGGCGCTCAGATTCATTGTTACTTGTCAGCTATCTGGTGATGGAGTACGTACAGGGAGGAGAGCTGTTCGAGTTCCTCGTTTCAAAGAAACGATTCACACCAGACGAAGCCTCCAAGTATTTCCAGCAAATCATTCGTGGAGTCGACTATTGTCATCGCTTCAGCATCTGCCATCGAGACTTGAAGCCAGAAAATATCATGGTCACTGCCCACAAGAATATCAAGATTGCGGATTTTGGAATGGCAGCATGGCAAGGAAATCAAATGCTGGAGACGTCATGCGGGAGCCCTCATTATGCGAGTCCGGAGATTGTGAATGTGGGTGCTGGCGTTTTTTCCATTCTGATCTCGATAGTTTGACCAAAGCGTCCTGCTGTTGACAGGGTGATCAATATCATGGCACGGCCTCAGACATTTGGTCATGCGGTGTCATTCTTTACGCTCTCTTGGCTGGCACCCTTCCGTTTGATGATCCCGACATGGGCACGTTGCTGAAACGCGTAAAGTCTGGAATATTCGCCATGCACGAAGCCATTCCTCTGGACGCTCAACACCTGATTCGCAGCATGTTGGTTGTCGACCCTACCAAACGTATCACTGTGAGTCAGTCAGTGACGAGACTGTCACTTGTGCATCGTTTTTTATGTGTTGTTTGTTTAGATGGACGAAATAATGAGGCATCCGTTCTTTCTCCGTCATGATCCGGCTAATGATGAGCACCGAGTCCCCATCATTGAGGCGCCCAATATGCACGAGCTCTCACGTTCGTTGAAGTCTTCAGAACTCATTGATCCTGACATTCTGAACAATCTATGCGCTCTATGGAAGGATTCGCGTAGAGAACGAATCGTCGAAGCCTTGTTGGGAACAGAGTGAGTATCCCTATGCCATCAGACAATCAATCTAGAGGGATCACTGATATTGTGCACCGAGTGTAGAAAGTGCTATGAGAAAGTCTTTTACTTTCTTCTCGAGAAACATCGGCAACGTAGGTTGGCAAATTACCGTCCGAGTCGATCGAGGCACTCGACTACCGGAAGCTCTGCCCGTTAGTAACTCGGCTGGTACTACCCTGTTTCTATGCACCATGGTGACTGAATTGCTTGATTCACGTAGGGCGCTCCATTCACCAGGACGTTTTCTCAGTCGCAAAATCTCAGGCCTCAGCAGATGATCACACAGTCGATGCCTCTGGCCAAGATTCGGAAAGCATGGCTGTACGAGGGCAGCATGTTCGAGAAAGGAGTCGGGGTTCGAGGTCAAGGACTTCTACAGAAGGTCCTACACTTACGATACCGAACCAAACCGAACAGCCGGGGGTCGATATGTCACGACCACGGCGTCTATACGGACCTCGGCCAGTGTCTGTTCAAAACTCTCCTTACTTGAATCCGAACACGAGTCTTCAAGTGGTCAAGCCTGGTTCGTGCCCCATCTCCCCGCCCATCTCTCCTCATCTCGGGAGACCAGCCTCGCCGTCTCCTCGCGATCCCTTGCCAGATCGGATCCGACACGCAAATTCTGAAGATGATTCCGATGTTGAAATGTTGGTCCGTGACTATAATCCATCTCGCGAATCGCTAATGTCCCGTCTCCCACCCAAGCATCCGCAATCTCAAGCCGCCACAGCCCCTCAACTTCCTCCAATCGCTACGGAAGGTCTCTTTGCAAATGGCCGAAAGTCCACTACCACCTCTGACCCCTTTGTGAATGCTATGCCCAGCCCCACTCTTCCAGATGATCAATACTTGTCATTGTTTTTACAAGCGAATCCAGATGGAAACTCGGAGCTGGATCTATATCTTCGGGCGGTCGCAGCCCAGGTCGCAGCCTTTCGACAATTTGGTGCACGTCTAGGCCCCATTCCTAGATCACCATTGCCACGATTACAAGGTCTTTCCGACCATCAAAAGAGATCTGTTGAGGCTCACGATCGATGTTACACCTCGGCCAGCGAAGATGAAATAAGCCTTGCGTCCGAGGGCCGCCCCTTTTGGAAACGTATGGACACCAACCTTATTGACGAAAAGCGTTCCAGGGCTGGCTCTATTCAGCGAAGAGTCAGTGCTTCAACGACCTATACCGATGCGAGAGAAGACGAATTGGAAACCCTCGAGGTTTTAGAGACTGATGGGCCAAAGCCCACCGTTCCCACTGTGCGACGGCGGAGGAGTTTCCTGCATCGAAGAAGCTTTGCCGGAGATCAGTCTCCTTCTTCGAAGTTCTCGACCGTCCAGTGGCCAAAGGCAAGGTCAAGGAGCGCTATGGGAAACGTTATGGACAAGGGACAGGTCGGGCAAAAGGTCAAGACAGGTAAGTTGTTTTCCTACCGTGTCTTGCGTCTAAACTGACGCTCGACTTTGATTTCGTGACCAGTGCCGCCGCCTATCAATATCTCGGCATGCAACAGCCCCAGTGCTTATCAGGGAGGTATTCAGTTTATAGCACCTCCCAAGACGTCACCACTGCCTAGCCTTTCCGACTCGGAAAACAAGACCAGCTTTTTCAAGGGACTGCGATTGAATTGGAAAGCATTGGTATGCATTGTATACCAGGCCTCACTTGTCTGGCACTTCTGACAGTCTTTTGTCCTATGGTCTCAAGAGACGAAGCTGTTTGACAGAGAGTGATCCTCAATCTGCCACCAACGAATCGATCATGCTGTTTCGTCGTTTTGGATTGCAAAGCGGGCTCGAGTCCAACGCTCGGCTTTGCACCTTGCGCTGCAAAGTGGAAACCTTTTTTGGTTAGTCAGTTCGTGACCATTCGCAGTATCTCTTGCTCTAAGCTCTATTTCCGTGGCAGACCCCAGTGGAGATGTCCTGTATGATCGACCCCTAAAGTTTCGGCTAGAAATCACAGAGACCAAGCAAGAAGACAAAGCGGGATTCAATTCTACTGATGCTTCCATGTTGACATTTGTGCAAGAGCGCGGCTCTGCCGATGTTTTCAATGCCTTGGTTGAGCGCTTTGTCGCCGAATGGCCGTGAGTCGTGGTGTCCTCTTATCGACGCAGACCGTTTTTGAAACAAGATTGTATTTGCCTGGACAGACTGGACGAACTGCGTGATGTCGAACGCTAAGTCAATAGAGATGTATTTCTTGGACACATGGCAAGAGAAACCGAGGCGCACGACTCGTTTTGCGATATCCCTTGTACACGAATCACTCATGACCCTAATGACAAATTGATTAAAAATTTTCATGTAACAAGAGTTTGCGAATAATGTACGAAGAGTGATTTTCCAAGCCGATTTGAGCCGTGATGGATTCCCTTTTTTTTGTGACGACGGGCAAAGAGTATTTGTAATTTATCTGCGAGCAGAATCGAGGGTCGCAAAAGCTGCAACGAAAAAAAAAAGTGGAGATGCATTTGGTTAGCAGCGACCATGAATCGTCAAGGTGTCTCAAAATGGTAGCCTACTTGAAGTCTTTCTCCGTCTTGGCGGGTTAGGATCGTGTACTTGCTCTCGTTTCAAAATGGACGGCAAAGGAGGACGCCGGTGGACCGAATTTGCCTCTACGTCGGGGACATCCTTTGGGATTGACAGCCATTTGCAAATAAACAAATGATATCCCAAAGGGAGGGAAAGTATCCAAGAAGATCCATCATGTCGATCAGTCCCATCCAATTGAAAAAGCCACAAGAACAAACAAGAAACCTGCCGAGGGCTTACCTCTACAGTCGCCGCCATCGATCTGGGGGCCACCTGACGCGATAAAGGAGGCATCCTGATCGACGAGTCCAACACGGTACTACCCGGCCTGCTTTCGGGTAAAGGATGCCTCGAGGCAAAATCGATACTGCTGATCCGGTGGTCGTGATGGTGATCTTGAGCAGGTGGGGGTGGGCCTGGTTGATAGTAGGTGGCTGGACGGGAAGGCGGCAAGGCAATGTTGGCTGGAACGACTGACGCCGAGTGGTTCCGTCGGTGATCAGACTTGTTGTGTTTTGGTTAACGAAACAAGACGATGGATAGTGGGTTCGTGGGGGCAAGGGAAAAACAATAAAAAAAAGGGCATAAGAAATAAAGGGAGTGATCTACACTAGTGGTACCAACGACGACCCACGTTGGACATTTGCCCGTTTCGCCCCATGCTGCTCAACCGACCACCACCACCGCCACCTGGTCCCTTGACCATCCCCTCGGATCCTGCCCCTCCCTGTCGACTCGGCGGGTGTTCTGGAGGGACAAACAACCGATGAGTTTCTTCCGGTTGATAGACGCTTCGAGGGCTCCGGAGGGTTTCCGTATACCGATCAGCAGCCTCTTGGTGGGCGTACATACCATTTGGATTGTGATCGCTTGTCATTAGGGTAGCTGGCATGACGGACGGTGGGGGTCCTTGTCCGGCAAGTGGCCCCGGCATGACGGGCTGTACACGGACGAATGAGATTATGAACATGTTTCGATATGAGCTGAGACTGGTGCGATTAGAAAGAAAAAAAAAAGGATGAGCGGTGACTGACCTTGGGTTTAGGCTTGCCGTGATGGAAAAAGGATTGCATGGACCGAGCAGGTCGTGTGCCTCTGCTTTGACCGCCTACCGTCGAGGGAGGCAACGGGATCCGTTCAGGCGCATGGGACTGTCGGCCGACCGTCGAGGGAGGCAAGGGGAGTCGATGAGGGTCGGGCTATACACACACACACGCATGAAGTGACGACTCGATCAACCTTTGTGCAATGTCGCCACGAGGCCACGAGACAAATAGACTCACCTCTTGCTCGTCAATCTCTTCAATCATGGACAAGGGATCTTCCTCGCCCCTCAACCCAGCGGCCAGTCGCGACCTGGCGATGCTCTTCCCACTACGTTGAGTCATGTGCGAAGGGGCTGGTTGCATACGATGAGGCGGCTGCTGGGGCGGGTTCATGGGTTGTTCGAGCAGCGTCGTTGCCCGAGATCTGTTCAACATGGCGTTTCAGTAAGAGTGTTTAGGCGCTAAAAAAAGGGGGCAAGGACTCACTGGGGCAATGGCATGGACACGGGGTCCACACTCGCATGTCCACCTCGAGGACCACCCAACGGCTGCTGTTGATTTTGCTGCTGCTTGAAATGATCTTCTGGTCCATTGGGCCACAGAGGGACCGCATGATCCAAGATGGATTCAGTCCGGTGGACGGGGAACGGCGGGTAACGGTCGACTTGGGACAGTGACTTGTCGTGTCGGACCGGATGGGTCTGACGAGGTGGTGAAAGAATGTCCCGGGGGCCTTGACTCTGGTGATGGGGGTACGGATCCCTGTGGTGTAAAGTTGCAGGACCGACATGTCCATTGGATTGGCTGGGAGCATGAGCCGTAGAATGAGGATGAAACGCTTGTCCGCCAGGTGGGGGAAGAGGCTTGTCCATGCTCGTGACTGACTCGAACCGCTGATGGCCTGCACCAGGAGGAGGAAGAGGCTGCTGGGTCATGTTTCGAGAAGAGGGTGCCGCGTGTTCGGTGAAATGCGTTTGCCCTGGGGGTTGGTGAAACTGCTGCTGCTGCTGCCCTTGTGGCTGAGGTTGCGACTGTCGAGGGTACTCTGAGACGTGGGACGGCTGGTCATGGAAGCTACGATCAGGTGCACCATTGAGCATATCTTGCACTCGAGGATCATGTTCAACACGGTCGAGGTAACTCGATGCGGCGTGCTGCCCCGCCAAGCTATAGGGGGGCATCGACGGGTGAGGAGGAGGCGGAGGATGGGTATCGTCGAGTTGGTCGCGTTGCTGCTCTAGCGGCATGGTACTGGGCAATCGGTCGGGACGACCTTGGATCGGTCCCTGGTGCGGACCGTTGGGTCTTTCGCCGTGTTGATCATACTGAGGGTACCCTGGATTATCACGACGTTGTTCGTGACCTCCTGACCACCCTGGCGCATCAGGTGGGCGTTCACCATCTCCCCGTGGTATGTACGGAAGCGCATCGATGGGAATGGGAGGGTTGCTCATCCATCTCTCAATCTCTTGAAACGCCTGGAAAATCAACGTAGTGTCAGTTTGGCAGGTCTCACGCCACTCAAACAATCATGCCAAATCGCTCACCTCGATCCTTCCTTCATCCCTACCGACTTCCCTAGCCTCTTGAACCTTGTAAGCCTCTCTCAATTTGACCAGGCGTTCGCGCGTTTCCTCAAACAATCTGACACCCTTGCGCCTCTCCTCGTCCAATTTCCTACTCTCTTCCTTGGCCCTTTTGAGCGCTCGAACGGCTCCAGCCAGTTCATCACGGTACGTCCGGACTTGTTCTGCCCGTGCGTTGGATTCACGTTCGGTCTCGGAATGTTGGACTTGTTCGGCAATGATTCGGGCTTGCAAGTCTCGGACGGTGGATTGGAGGGAATCCAACTGCGATTTCGAGCGGTGGAGTGTGCGTTCTTTCTCCTCGGCTTTTCGCACTGGGAAATGGATCGTAAGTAATGTATACTCTTTTATGCAATGACAAGGCAAACACACTCACGAGATCGTTCGTTGGCTCGATGTTCTTGCTCGAGGTCTTGCTCCAAAGCCACTTTCATCTTGCTCATGGTTGAACTATACGCATCTCTTGTTAGACTTTTGCATCATTTGAACATGGAACAAACAACTCACAAGGGCAGTCCAGTCACACCCGTCACTCCGGTCATTCCACTCCTAGCACCCACCGTCATGCGGTCCAACATGGACACCTCATCGCTCCCCGGGGAATGTTGAGAGATCAAGGGAGACCTCCAACCCGATTCGCTTTGGTTGTGATTGAACGCATTGATGGGTTCGCCTGGGGGGAGCAGCTCTAGTCCTCCTGATGGAGGTGGAGCACCGGTCGAAGCGTGCCGATAGCCTGGTTGAAACGAGGGCGGGTTCATGGGCATACCCGTTTCATACTCGCTCGCTGTGCCACCCGTGTTGGGTCCAAATGGTAAAGTCGGGGCACGTGAACGCCGACTGTTTCTCGATTGCCCACGAAAAGGTTGCTGCGCCGCCTGATGAACGCTCGGGGGATAGACTTGAGACCATCCTGTGCCGGTTTTGATGGTCTGTTGTTCGGGATCAATGGTCTGCCCTCGAGGAAACATGTAGTTTGGGTCGGGCATTCCAGCATTTGACTCCCAGCCCCCGCCGCCGGCGCCGGCTGGTCTGAGCTTTTGAGCGAGCTCGTCTTCAAAGGACGTTCCCCGGGAAGAAAGGGGTGACGGGGGTGAATCGACATTGGTGCCTCCTGTTCGTCGACTGTGAGCGCGGCGGCTGCCTCCTCCTCCTCCTCCTCCTCCTCCTCTTCCACCTCCAGCGTTGGATCTCTGCCAGTCTGAGCCTACAAAGCTCGACATACGTTTGATTTGAGTATTTGTACGATTGCCAGGAGCAGGTTGATGAGTTCCCGTACTTGCACGTCGAACGAGCTTTTTCCGGGATTCCTTGGCCCGTTTGATAGCAATTTGACTCAGACTTTGTGAGGGTGCAAGTGATGCACCGTCTCCGTCGGGCTCGTTGTGGACGTAGTGGCTCGGGTACTGCGGGACACAGGTAGAAGGTTGATTGTGTGTATCGTGGGAGAATGCAGGAGGAGATGGGTCCAAAGAGTAGTGTTTGGTAGGTTTGGGAGCGATAGGTGGGGGAGGGCCAGCCGGTAGCTCTTGGCGGTTGATGTGACCGCGATCAAAGGGTGGCTCGATTCGATTTGAGAGTCCGTTGAGGGCCTTGTTGAGGGATGTCACAAAACTCCCTTTGTTTGAGTGAGCTGTGGTTTGCACTGGTGGTTGCTGATGTGAAGCTGGGAATGATGGGTTGGCAGGTAGATACCCTGGATCCTTGCGTCCGGTTTCAGAAGATGAGCAGGTAATGTGAGAACCAAAGTATTGTTCCAGTGCCGCTAGCCTGACGAGTGAGTGAGTGTGTGTGTGTGTGTGTGAGTGAATGTATATTCGAGTCTACATTCCCATCTCGACTTACTCTTGAGATGTTGGCAAGGTGGGTAGAGTATCTGGCACGAGATACGACCGTCCCTGCTGCTGCTGCTGTTGATTTGCCAAAGTCCAAACGT
Organism: Filobasidium uniguttulatum; assembly: GCA_039545395.1. Taxonomy (NCBI): domain Eukaryota; kingdom Fungi; phylum Basidiomycota; class Tremellomycetes; order Filobasidiales; family Filobasidiaceae; genus Filobasidium; species Filobasidium uniguttulatum. The sequence goes on along the minus strand of BCJK01000002.1, from coordinate 1,586,642 downwards.
CCACCATGACTGAGATTGTCCCGACCAACGTTACGGTTCACCATTGTTGAATAGTCTCTTGACAATAGAGGCAAACTGTATTATTGCAAGGTAAATCCCATCTGGTGGTGGCAAACACAAGGGGAAATCATACACAAGAAAGCCTTTTGTTCACGGCGCGACGATCAAACTCGTGTTTCACCTGTCGTCATGGGTCGGATCTCTGGTTAAAGCTGTTAACTTGTTAAATCTTCTGGTGTTAAAGCTGTTGGTGTTAAATCTGTTAGAATTGTTAAATCTGTTGAATCTGACATGTCCAGCCAATCTTGAATCTACTCGGCGACTCGTCAGCGTCGTTTAATTGCTGGATGACCATTTTGATTCTTGGATAGACTTGCCAAGTGTAGAGTAGCCATGACAAGGCCAGTCTGTCGAGTAGACCTCGCATGGCGTAGGTGTCTTGCAACTCGATGCCATGCCTTCAGTGTACAGTCCGTTCAGTTATCCCATATATTGTCTGATGGTACCCCAAAGTGTCTGTAATCATTCAGTCTGTTGACCAAGCAAGGTCCTCGATGACTCTGTACACAAAGTAAACAAACTTGGCTATTGTAGTTTGCTTCCGCTTCACGTAGTCCACAGTGTTTACCTTTACATTTCATAAACAAAACAACTCACTCACTCACGGTCACTGTCACAACACACATACATACACACACACACCATGTCTACATTGTTCGACGCCTTGGCCAATCTAGAGCAACAAACTCATCAGATCCGCCAACTCGCTCTCGAGACCGCATCCGAACCATTGGCTGGACGCTTCACCAAAGCCTACCTCCAAGGCACCCATGACATTTTCAGCATCATCCGTGAAGCCGCACCCCATGAACGCAGCCTGTTTAGTTATATCGGTGAGGGAGACGTCGGTGGTTCGGGTACTCAAACAGGTGGCAGTAGTGGGGGTGGTGGGGCTGAGGCTGGTTCGGGAAATGGTAGAGGTAGCAACCATGGGGGCGCCACGGGAAACCTGGTCGAGCGGAGAAAACCTGGACTCGTTACACCATTGCGGAATCATCATCGGGCATCTACGTCCAAGCAAGGTGCAACGCACTCCAACAGTCCTCAGGATGATCCAGTCAAACTCCTCAAGACAGCCTTGACTTTGGTAGACGAATAGTAAGTGTGTAGTTCTCAGGGACAATAGAAAACACTTGGCAGCTCATTCATCCCACACACACATCAGTCGATCCATGCCTCGAGCTCGGGCGCACATTGCAAGCCTGTTGGAAAAGTACATCTCCACTCAGCAATCCATCAAGACGCTCGAGGACCAGATCGAGCAAGCCAAAACCGGTCAAGGACGTCCAGTCTCTTCATCACCTGAATCTATCCCGCAACATCAAGTCAATCAGCCCAGTGCATGGAACGACCCAGATGAATGGCTCAAGAGCGAAGAACAGGAAATCAGACGGCTCGAAATGGAAATCATCAAGCGGAAAAAGACAGCATCGGCTTCCACTCTTCGTGCTCGAGCGTCTCACGATACGTTTTCTGCGGCTCCCACATCCCCCGAGCTCTTGACCAACACGACTCGTCCGATCGGTGTCTCTCCCGAAACGCCCTTGCAATCGGTCAAGTTTCCTGGCAGTAGCCGAGGGGGCACACATCACAGAACCAGTCCTCTCAAGCATATGAATCCCATGCCCAGTCCCCTCAAACCTATGAATCACAAAACCAGTCCCCTCAAGACCCCACATCGTACGCCACCCGTTTCTACGCCTCGTTCCAAGAATCCCACATTGGCCGATTCACCTACCACAGCCCAGCGCTCACATTCAACCATGGCGTCCACCTCACTCGCAGCCAAAATCAATGCCATGACGCCTAAAAGACCATCGGGCCATACGCCTGGCCCCAGACGAGTGACTTCGTACAGTGTCGCGCCACAAGATGAATCAACCAATGGTCCCACCGTCGGACTCTTGGGCGGCGGTAGTCAACGGATTCGACCATTGGGGGGCTCGACAGTCAGACCAAAAAGTGGTCATGCAACCACCAAGCCGGTAGAGTCTCCGTTGGAAGCCATGATCCCTCAACCGACCCTTGCTGGTGGTACATCTGTGAATACGGCTGGTGGTGCATCGGCCAACACTGCTCGCAATGTATCTCAAGTTGCCTCTCACGAACCTCTTGCCCATTCGGAAAGCGACGAGACGAGACCGGCTGATCATGCGGTAGGCAACGAAACGGTCACCCCGACCACCTCGTCCGCCGAGCAGCAGCAGCAGCAGCAACATCCCACCGCAGTGGACGTGCCGCCGAGTTCGGTCAATGAGCCCGCCGCGAGTCCACAACAACAGTCCAGTCTTGAACCCCAAGACGACGCGGGTGATACGACCTTGCAGCCAGACACTCGACGTGATCACCAGAACGGATCGGTAGGCGGTGTCGAGATTAACAAGCCCGAGATTGCGCCTGCTATAGTGAGTCCTTCTCCTCCTCCACTGGGGGGATTCGGCAATTGACGTGCCCCTGCTTTTTGCTCGCCAGACTAAAATATGGGAGACGGTCCCAGAAATGCTAAAAAGCGAGGAAGCCAGTGTGCAAGTCTTGAACGGCCAAACTTTGGATGCTGCCGGTACCATGCAAGTACATTCACCTTTGTAAACACGCAAACACGTCCCTAATATCTCTCTGTACACAGATCCCTCATGGCGAAAATCTCGGCCATCAAGAGCATCCGTCCACCATCCCCCTCTTCCATCTCCGTCCACTCATCGACCACTGGCGGCGGCGGCGGCGGCAGCAGCGCTTCCCACCCTCCCACCGTCCTCAAAGCCATCCCAGCCACAGACAGTAGCGTCATGATGTGCAACATGATGCTCCTCCTCTTACGATCCGAGGGGACCAGCATGCCCATGCCCAAACTCAAGGCTCAACTCGAAACCGTGTGTGCCGAACGGGGATGGGATGCACGCTTGGCTCAGAGCGCAGTGTATGGCGGAGTGGCAAAGCGGTTGATCAAGATTGATCGCAAGGCCGGTAAAGGGGGGATCGTCAGGTTTGCCTAGATGCAGCGTGTGTTGTTTTTGTTTTTGTATGCAGGTTTGCGTGGAATGTTTGTACGCACAAGGCAAGTCATACCTTTATGCTCGGGGCCGTAGAGTGGCGGACCTCTTACCGCGTGCAATTTTGACAAACCTTGTTGATTCTTAACACAAGGTTCAGCGGGTCTGGTTCGAATGACCGTTCACTTTGAGATGGTCGACCTGTGAAGAACGGGACAGGTCGGTTCAGCTCTCAAAGACACCACACTAGCGCGTGCGTGCGTGTTGTCAAAAGGTTTAGTCAATCAGATCTTTTTGGGATCATGTTCACTGTTCATCCCCGCAAGTCAACCTTTGAAAAAGTTTTTATTCATTTTTGAGATTTTCAAAAAGTTTGATGCTAAATTGAGGAAGGATCTAGCTACTCAGACGAAAACAGCCAAGTAGGACACAGTGTATGATAACTCTGTAGGGACACGACACCTGAAAGATTTTGGATATCGAATCTCTTTTCCAAATAGTTTGTCTTGCACCAAGCCGTTTATTGAATCAAAATGTGCAGCATCAGGGTGAGAAAAACTGATTCAAACTCTATAGCAACTCGACAAACCTCATCTGAAAGATATAGATTTTGCGATTTGAAATAAAGCGATAAGCTAAAGAACTAGGGATACAGCGCTCAATGGATGAAAACTGAGTCAAAACGCTCTCAAAATCTGCCATCGAAAGCCTATAATCATCAGGGTCAGGTGAAGACGTGTTTCAAAGCCGTAGCTGCTTCATGAAGCTTGTCAAAAATTGCGAAACGCTGAGGCGAAGATGAATGAACTTTTGAGACGAGGAATAATGCATACTGAAGGCGGTGTTAACACACGGTTAACGCGGGGTTTGGTGGACTTTGCAAGGCGGAAATAAACATCAGGGTTTCGACGCGCGAAGATTGTCGCGCGGCGCTGGGATATTGGGACATGCCAGCCAACTTGTATTCCACTCTGACCGTTTGATCAACTGATTGTTGCAACGAAATATACACATCGTGTACACCACTGATTGAGAATTGCGCTGAACCAAGTTTGAATATCCAATGAGGAATACATGGCGTCCTGTTTGCCTGTATGTTTTACTCAAATACAATCTCGTGGCCCATATTCTACCTTGCGTATTTCATTTGTTTTAAACAAGTCCTTGTCAAGCCCGATCGAGTGTCCGTATCACCTGGTCAACTGCAACGCTCAACACGTCTCCCTCTCTCTCTCTCTCTCTCTCGGCCGTCTCACGTAGTAAAGACTTGCTGAGGGTTGTTTCCGGAGCAAGTCCACGTTTGAAGCGAGGTGCCATCTTCCTTTCTGACATCCAAGCATTGAGTGCCACCGGTAATCGCAATATGATTGTCATCGGTATAGTACCAAGTCTGCTGGCTGAGGTTATTGTAGCTGTCGGACAAGAAATAAAATCACATGTCAGTCGTTGGAGAGAAGATGGGACAGATCAAGTGATGGGACACTCACCATGTCCAGACTTTCATACCGACACCGTTGGCCGGGTTGGTGCCGGCATCAAGACAAAAGTTGCTTCCATAAAGCCTGACCTGGCCAGATCCACGGTTCAAGTCCCAACGTTGGCCATTGTTGCCGGCAGTGCATGGAGCTCTGGAAGATCAAACACGAATCAATCAAGTCCCGTCATGACCATTGTTTCACATGGATCCCGCCCCCACTTACACCTTGACGACAACCCCATTGGCAGCCGTGTTGCCTTCGAGCGTCAAACACTTGGATTGATCGCCATTCGGGTGGACCTGCTTGCCACCAACTGGGGGATTAGGGTTCGTACCCGCAGGGGTAGCGTACCAGGTTTGGTAATAGCCCGAGGCACAGTTTTTGGTACCAGGTCGACATCCAGGGCGGCTGCATCCACCAGCGGTGTAATCGACACAGACTTGGCCTCCGGTAATGGCGATGTGATTGTCGTCTGTGTGTATCGGGTGCCAGTAAATGGATCAGTATACAAGTCTGACCAGTGCAGAACACGACATTATGACTTGCCAGTATAGTACCATCGTTGTTGAGGGACCCCCGGGAGGCAAGTCCAGAGCTTGAGCGGTCCATTATCACTGGGATCTACATATCGCTCGCCCCGTCAGCTCTGAAAAACAAGCATCGGTCTGGTCTACACACTCGTCCAGTCACTCACTGATTCCAGCATCCAAGCAAAAGTTGGTCCCGGCAAATCTCACGACCTGATTGTCACCTTTGACGATTTCCCAGCTGGAGTGGGTGAGTCCACAAGGAGCATTCTGGACAGGGACGCCATCGGCGGGTTCTGTACCTTCGTACAGCCCAAGACACTGGCCGGTCTGTCCTTCCAAACTTAGGTAGACGGCTGGAGCTCGTTTCTCGAGGTGCGAGTCGGGAGTCGGGGACGAAGAGACGAGATGAGGGACGAGAGCAAGCAGGGCAAGCGAAGCCAACATGATGGTCGATAGTTGTATGATGAATGGAAGATTATGAGGCAAAGTTGGTAAAGAGTATCGAATGGCCAGATGAATGCTGAGATGAATGATGGATCCTGATGTCGAATGCTTTATATCATTTCATCTGTAGCACTGCCACTCTACTTTGACCATGCCTCCCTTGTCCCATCTCATAGGACCGGATCGGTGTGAAAAGTGTAGATTGGGTGGTGGTAGCAGGAGCATTCAAGGCGTGACGACATGATCTTCAGCCATCTGAGCAATCCATTCCTTGATGATTCAACACAGCCTGTCCATTGCATGGAGTGGTCCTTTACATTCGTTGCGACTCCTTTGTTCGTCCACGGTCATGTCAGTCAGTGGACCTGATCGCCTGAGATCCTAGCGGTCATCGTTGTGTGAGTGACAGTCGAGGCTGAGTCCGCCGTGTCTCTGGCAATCCTTGTGCTCTACGTACACGATAGCACTATCCCAGCTGACGGTTGTGTCATTACACCAGTAGTGCGTGGCTGCTGTGGCTATGCGTGTAGATGCGCTCTGGAGAGACCGAGAGCAGAGACACTTCTGTCAGAGATCTCTTTGTAACACTTTCTTTGACACAGCACGTAGCATTTGTCCACGGGTCTTCCATGTCGGATCATAGTGGCGCATCAGCTGTCAAGGTCCTGCCCAGGTGGCTATTTCGGGCTCGTCAGGTGGTTCTTGCTTGCTTGCTGTTCATGTAGCCCCTTGGTTTGCAGCTTTCTGCTGGACATGATGACATGTATCATGATATCATGCTATCATGCTATCATGCGACTTGAAAATGGAGAGACTGTGCGGCCTCTCTCTGGGTTCATGGTCTGATCGAGGTGTTTCTTACAGCTTTCACGATTTGCTCTGCGGCGCATTACTCGGTAGATCACTTTAACGAGCAAATGAGCATACCAGTACACAAACTTTTGGTTTAGGAGGTTTTCTACTTGATGAAAGTATTTCAACCAAGTTTGGGCTCGGGCAGCACCTCAGAAACAGAATGGACCTTGCTCTCGTGCTACAGCAAGTTACTTGACAAAGTACTACTGCCACACATTTTGCAGGGTCAGAGTGCGACGAGGTCAGACTTTACGTCTCGTCACCCCAAGATGAATCACTTGCAGTGCATCAAAACCATATTCCAGCTACACCAAGCGAGGCACAGCATACAATCCACAGCACCGCTAGTGGATTGAAACGCTCTTCGGTCTCAAATGGTGTACCACTCTCATCATTCGACCGCTGCCTGGGTAGATATCAGATACTGGCTCGTCCGAATTTGCATCCGGGTCCACGATGAGGTCATATAAAGTTTACACGGCGATCGCTTGAAGTGATCTCTCGAGCCTTCTCCAGAGCTCCAGCTAGACAGAGTAGAGCTAGTAAAAGTGACCAGCGATATCATGTCTAACATATTTGTATAAATAAAGAGAGACTCACCAATTCAGCAAGCGGCTCTGTCATAACAATCTTCTTTTGAGCTCCCACCAATCTCGAGAGGTCATGATCATGTGGTCATGGTCACATGATCAACCACCTAATGATGAGGTATCTCACGCATTCATTAAACGTACAAGGCTCCCGATGAGACCTTTCAAACTAGTGATAATAGATACAAGTCGAGGAGTACTACGAGGTGATACAGTGGGTTGCATTGCTGCGATCGTAATGGTAACCAAAACAAAAAAAAAAGAGATGAAAAGCCAACAACATGCAAGAGGAAAATGTCCGTGTCAATTGTCAGGGCGGCCGGGTGTGTCTATAGCGCTCGACAAGAGAAGCTCCTTGAGAATGTTGCTGAGGCGACCACGATAAAGGATAATTAAAGATGTTGGGGTGGGATATCGACGTGACGTGGTCGCCCGATCGTATCAACCTCGGGCCACATTGAGTGGTCAAGTATTGAAGGTGCCTAATCAACAGCCAAGACGTTTATTTTTCATGCGTCTTGACCTCGAGGGGGTTCGTTCCGGATCTCGCCAGAGTGGTAAGACTCGGTCGATGACATGGAGCCTGATCGCTCGTGTCTGAGACAACAAAGATGTTGATGTTAGTAGTCGTCAAATATACAGAGGCATTGACGACCAGCTCACTCGTTTCGAGACGTCTCAAACATTTTTTTGGTGTGATTAAAGATGGAAGTCGAGTACCTTTTCCTGGCGAGACTCATCGTTTTGGTCTCCGAGTCTGTTGGACGCGAGGACAGTGTCAAAAAATGGAGAAACAGCTGGGACATTCATCATCATGTCGTGACTCACTTTGGTCATCGCCATTCGTCGAGGCATTGACATCAATGTCAAAATACCCTGATGTTTCCGTCCGCCTGGGAGTGGATTGGGACTCGTGATTCTCGACTCGAGGGGTGGAGCTAGCCATCATTTGGACGAGCAATGTGTCTTGCGAAATGGAAATGGGCTATCTGGGGAATAGTATTCGTTTTGTACGGCGGAGAGTCTAATGCACTGCAACAGACCTGCCTTTGTATTATATATCACTTTTATCAGGCTCAAAAATGTGTCTCGAGGTGATGAACAGGTCGAGGTGTTATATACAAACGACTACTGTGCTGGGGCGATAAGCACGACGGCGCAGGTTGCAGGTTGAGTGGTGCTTGATTTGCAGTAGCAGGCAGCAGCAGCTGGGACCAGCGGAGTGGGGAATGGGAACTGACTTGAAGGAATCTGTCTAGTGCACATACACCCTTGTCCCTTTCCCTCGTGCGAGCACCGAGGGCAGATGGCCGTCACGCTCTGTCACGTTGGATGTGAGTGATACGTTCGGTCATGTCCACACTGACAGCCTAGACGAAACCAGTCTGCGAGGGTATCCATGATTCCCAAAGGCGACCAAGTGACGCCATAGCAACGAGCTTGTAACGGGAATGAAATGTCTGAAAAACGTGAGAGAGTGCAGAACCAGCCAGCCATGCTATATGCTAGCTGGTCAAGAGTCCACCGCGGAATCGCCGACGAAATGCCATGTCAACACACCGCCAATGGATTATCAAGTGACGATGGTGTGCATGGGGTGAAACGGGAGGACATCATTAGCGCATAGCCGATTGACGTCATAAGATGTTTCAATTTCGTCGCGCTTGTCGAATGATGACGACACAGCTGATCCAGTTGGGCAGCAGTAGTCGAGGTAAAGTCATCAGGAGTCGCCTGACCCAGCTAGCAGCTGCCTGGACTTGTCAATAGCCCCTATATCTCATATCTCACCACCTTGACCACATTCCGAGTGTCGACTAGTTTACTCTCTGCAACCCATAGCATACACTTTATACCACAACACGTACACACACACACACGCACACCAACAACATGGCCGACTACCCAACAACCGCAACGCATGCCCTGTCCCAGGTATTTCAATCTCGGGCCACTTCGACCTTTTCGGTCTCCCTAGGACTCGGTCTCGCCGGATCCTCTTGGTTCTTTTTCCAAAACCTCGATACCAACCTCTGGAGTCCCTTGGCCATGATTGGAAGTGAAGAGTCGAGAAAAAAGACGGGTGTCGAAGGAAGAGCCGGTCAAGGAGTCGATGTATGGGCATGGTACATGAAACGAGCAGTCGTGAGTGTTTTTGATTTAAATATGTCTAGGGTGTGACCAGCAGACTGACATGAATACATTACATGTCAGCCAACGACTATTGCTTCCTTGGCACTCGGAATCACTGGTCTTACTGTCGCTGGATTCTCCATTCCCGTCTCATCCTTTCCTACATACCCTCGTGACCTCCGACGAATCTTGTTTGGATCTGTGATTGCCATGGCTTCCACTTTGCCTTATACCTGGTTGTTTAGTAAGCCAGTCTCGTTTGCTTCTCTCATTTGGATCTTTTGTATGCGATTGGCTAACCTTTGACATACTAGTCTCTTCATCCAACAAGTCTCTACTCCGATTCTTCCAAGACTCTGAAGCTCGACGTGCCATGCCTAACCCTTCTGGATCGACCATTTACGCCGACAAGACTCAATCCAACACGCTCTTGCCCGAGGAAGAATCTGAATCCATCAGGCTGTTGGAGAGCTTGAAGACTTGGCACGTCGGTAGGACCGTATTGGCCGCCACCGGATGGGTGTTGGCTGTTGGTGGTGTCATGTTGGCCTACTAGATTGATCTGTGGGTGGTCCAAAGTCAAACGTTGTATAGACTAGATCAGCGAAGAAAAAGAAAGTACGTGTAAAAACATACAGTAATGTAAATTTCGGCACGGTTTGACCCGAGTTGTCAATATATACCTCTTACCAACAAGACGTGATGAACAATGAATGTTGCATGGCCGGATCGCAGCTCGACAAGAGACAAGCGCAGCAGTGCAATGCATATTCGTGTATACAGCAATATCAACACAGCCGTACAATCGAGGTATCAGGATGAGTAAAGGTCCATGCGGGGAGTTGTACAGGGTATATATCAGAGATCGACCGGTATGGAATTCGTGTCTGACCTTTAAGGTCTGTCGGTGGGTTTTTGCGTGTGGGTTGTGTGTGTTTTTTTGATTCTGCAAAGCAGTAGTCTATCGATCCAAGTAGTGTCCATGTTGCAAATCACGTCAGAAACCAATCCATAAAACCCAAAAGTGTCAAGCTGAAACGTCTTGTGAAAATGTGTCTTGAGATCTTTCCGACTCTCTCAAGGTCCGTGCTCTTGTCTATTAGGGTGGGAAGCGAGCGTGTGTCCCATTTTTGTTTTTCATCTACTCGAGAGAGATGGACTGGGTGTGTTCGACCTCGTCCATTACCTTTTTGGCAGTTTGGTACTCTGGAGAAGCCGTGATCGAATCGTCGGTGGCTGTAGCTTCCTGTTGGGTGATGCACACAGATGGTGAAATCATTGTGAAAAAAAGAACCCATGTTCATTCGTCAGTACGATAGTCTAGTCCAAGCAGAACAACGAGTAGAATAAAACGTACGACCAAAGCTTGAAGATCGGCATAGGCTTCTCGAACACGGTCTTGCGACGGCAAAATCATTTGTTCACAGTCTTTCAAGACTTTTTGCTGTTGGATGGTATTAACAATACGGTGTCAGTGGGAGATGGCCAACATCAAGTGCAACAATCGTAAGCGACCCTCTCGAGCACGGTGGGTGGTCTCACGTACGGCATTCTTAATCTCCCACTCATCCGATCCTTCAGTGGCAGAGAGTTTGGATACAATGGCCTTCTGCTCGGCATGCTCCTTTTGGTACAACTCTACCTCCCTGGCCAACCTGTGAATGGTATATGCATGGGGTGAGATACTACACCCCCATGCACAACCTGGGAGATCCACGCTCCACTTACCGTTTCAGTGAACCAGATTTGATTGACAGCTGCTTGGTCGTCTGCTTGAACGAGTCTGACATGGCGGTGATGCTGCTGCTGGTGGACAAGAGACTGATACTGACATGTCCAATGGCTGAGGCAACTTCTACGCTTCACCGTGGTTCCAGCAGCTCAGTGCACTAGCGTTTGATTTTAGCGCCGTCAGCGAAATCACCATCCATTGGCCGTGAGAAAGCGCGTCGAGTTGGTCAACTCTACTTTTGAACCTTTTGACTATAGCATACCGAGTCGGTGCACACGTCCATTGACTTGAAAGAGTAGAATGGCTGACGAATACGGTGAGTTGGTGTCTGAATGGATGGCTTGGTGCTTTTTGAAACCACGTCTAGAGCTTGATTCTGGTTTGCTTTTTTCGCTCGGTAGATGCCCTCGAGGCAGCTGCCTCGTCTTTTGCAGCAACCCACCAGGTTTCCCCATCGGGACAAAGGGACGAACACCGCTCCTCTAGGACAAGAGAGTACTCGCCTCATGCTCACAGGAGTGGTAGTCGACGTGACGAACGGTCCGATCGCGATAGGGGTGACAGACGAGGGGGTGATCGATACGACCGGAGTGAACGCGACGGAGGTGGTGGTGGTGGCAGACGAGACTATGACAGAGATAGGGGAGACAGGAGACCTCGTGATGGTGACCGCTATGAAAGGCGAAGGGATGATAGGGATAGGTACGGCGGTCGAGACGACTATGGTCGACGTGGAGGTCCTGGGTCGCCCATGGCGTCCGGTATGAGGGATGACCGTGGTAGCTATGGCGGTGGATATGGAGGTGGTCGAGGTGGTTACGACGACCGAGGTGGTGGTGGTGGCGGCTACCGTGACGATCGAGATCGAAGAGGAGGAGGGTATGGACGAGGCGGTGGTGGTGGTGGTGGTGGCAGGGATAGAGGCCGACGAGACGATGACCGCGAATTCGAAAATGGACCTTTGGCCAACCGCAAACGATCACCGACTCCGGAATCTGCTGTACCTCTGAGCGAGCGAAGCCGTTTGGGTCCCAGTAAATGGGATCAACACGCTCCAGGTTTCGAAACCATTCCGGCAGTACAGGCCAAGCAAACCGGACAGTTCCCCGCTCCTGGACCCAACCGTCAACCCATCCCTCCCATGTTTGGTAACCCTGGATTCCCAGGAGCTCCAGGAATGGCGGGTAGCGCTGCCGCAGGAGCTGGTATGATGATGGCCGGTTCGACCGGTGTAGGAAACCCCATGAGGCAGAGCAAGCGTCTCTACGTTGGCAATATCCAGCTCACATGCAACGAGTCATCCCTGGCCGACTTTTTCAACGGAAAGATGCGCGAACAAGGGTTCGCACTCGACCTTCCTGGTGAACCCGTCCACTCGATTCAGCTCAATCACGAAAAGTCGTATGCCTTTGTCGAGTTTCGTGTCCCCGAAGAGGCCACTAGTGCCATGGCATTTGATGGAATCATCTTCCAAGCCGTTCCTCTCAAGATTAGGCGTCCAAAGGATTACATTGGCCCTGAAGGCCCCGGAGGATCCGTCCACATTCCCGGCGTCGTTAGCACGACGGTGGCCGACACTCCCAACAAGATTTATATCGGCGGTCTCCCCACTTATCTCAATGACGAACAGGTCATGGAATTGCTGAAATCTTTTGGAGAACTCAAATCATTCAATTTGGTCAAGGAAGGTGCTGGTCAAACCGGTCCCTCCAAAGGTTTCGCCTTTTGCGAATACGTTGAAGACAATGTCACGGACATGGCCATCCAGGGTCTCAACGGTTTCCAGCTCGCCGATCGAGTCCTGCTCGTTCAACGGGCGAGTCAAGGACGACAGCAACCAGGTATGGGCAGTGGCTTTGGTACGGGTGCAAACGCAGGACCAGCCATGGGTGTGCCCAATTTGAGAACTTTGGCTCCCAATATCTGGGGCAATGCCGGTGCAGTGGCAGCACCAACGTCTAGGTGCATGTTGCTTTTGTGAGTCCCCACCTTTGTGTCCAAGGATATTGAAGAGCCAGTGCTCATCCCTTGCCATGTTTTTATGCCCCTTTTTAGAAACATGGTCACACCAGAGGAACTCATTTCACAAGAGGATTATGATGAGATTCTGCTCGATATCCGAGAAGAATGTGAAAAGTATGGGCCCGTCGAAGGTCTGCGTATCCCCCGACCTGTTCCAAGAGACCAAAAGTGGAACCCAGGCGAGACAGCTGCACAACAAAAAGCTCATTACGAATCACTCGACGAAAAGGCGGGTGTGGGCAAGGTTTGGGTCTTGTTCAAGGATATCAACGGAGCTGTGAGTCTCGGTGTCCATTTTTTTCTGTTTTGTGGGTGCACTGTGACTCACTACTTGCTTTGCCGCTGCAGAGTCGAGCTATTCAACAAATTGCCGGTCGACAATTTGGAGGTCGAACGATTCTTACCGCAAGCGTGCCCGAGGAAGAATTTTTCCCACCTGGCGAAGCACCTCCGCCCCCACCTCCCATTGACCAGGCCGCCGAGGCTGCCTTGGCCGATATCTTGGGCTGATGGACTTGCGCTGTATATCTGAGTTGCCAAAAAAAATGTCTCGTTATGTGATTTGTAAGGGTGTATTTTGCAGAATTTTCGTGTGTATAGATCGCATTCTGCCTATGCATTTCTAATGTACAATGGATAACGACTGCGGCTACAACGCTCCCAAGACTTCGCCTCGCGGACCCAAGAGACACAGTTTGACACAGTCAAACGCCGTCTTTTTTGTTTTCCCCTGTCTGGGAAAAAAGGAAACGTCATCACGTAGCCACAACCGCACGGCCATGGCATGTTCGAGATCGCAATAGAGTCGAACATGATCCCCCGTAGAGCACCGTACAGGCGGTTGATGAAACCCTTGTTGTCTGTGATCCAAAGGCGGTGCGGCTGGATCGAGGTGATCATGCGTGAGCATACCGAGGGGCGGCGGTCCGGGTCGAAAGGGGTCGGGCCAGGGACCTGATATGCACGCCGACATGGGTCCCAGATACCCCTTGATAACCTGGCGTTGAACACTGCGCCAAAACATTTCCAGTCTGCCTCGAGTCCAAATGAGCTCTGTCGTCGATACCGAAGCATCTGACGTCGACTCGTGTCGCTCGACCGCTGAACTCCCTCTGGCGCGGTCGCCCATGATGAGCCTGTCAAACTCGCATTCCTCGCCTTGCGGTTCTGAGCTTGTCCGAAGAATGGCTGGTTCAGGTTGAAATCGTGAGTCAGTCAATCGAGACTCTACCAACTCAACTCGTCCGTGGATGGGAATAATCCAGCAGACTCTTAGCCGAGGCTGGGTGTCGTAGAGGTACCCCATGTGGGGATGGAACGGGTGAGGCGTCTTGGGTATTCTGCGAAAGACCCAGCGCAAGAGTATCTCGCCGTACGGGTGGTTAGCTTTCCGATCATGGACGGTAAGAAGTTTGAGGGGCTGTTTTGATTATAAATCTCTTGAATTAGCCAAAGACGGGAAAAGAGTGGCTGACAAGGTAGATTCGACTCACGTGTAATATGTCTAGCACCATTCCAAACCGCTTGTCACTGGTAATCAGCTTGCGGGCCCGTCTCATTTCCATCGTGTCAGCTACGACGGGTGGAGGACTAGCCAGTGGAACCGAGGGCTCGATCCATGGTGTCGTGTCCGGTGATGGCCCAGCCTCGTCTGATCCATCGTCAATCAGGCGGTAGCGATTTTGAACAGGAGAAGCCTCGTTTGCTTGAGCTGACTCGGGCGCCATCTCTGGGTCCGGTTGTCGCTCTTCTGGACTCTTGGGAGGCTCGGTAGTCATGGTCGCTTCGATGGCCTCGGCCAAGACTTTTGGCGGAACACCGACCTTTTTCTTGCTCGCGGTTTCAATCTTGCGTTCTGACCCCTTTCTCTCTGGCAGAGGCTGAAACGATGTGATCGGAAAGGTCAAGATCATTGGTCGGGGAGCTCTGCCATCTGTCGATTCGCCAGGCCGGGATTCATGCGTATTGCCATGAGCGGCCTTGAGCCGGTTTTGAATCAACGAGCTCTTGGCCATACCCTTTCGGCCCTTCTTCTTCTTCTTCCGACCTGCATCATCGTCCTTTGGAGTGTCGAACAGATCGGGCGGCAAGGTTCTGGCCAAGCCTGGTGCAAAGAGACGTTGCAAAGGTCTTGAGGGGCCTGCTAGAGCACTTTCGTTGGTCTTGTCGAGTGGTGTCTCTAACCTGCCCGGTGGTGGTTGCGGCTGATGAGGTGGTGATTTTGCTCTTGTCGAGTCGTTGGACACCCTACGAATACTCTCCTCGATGGAATCGGCAGAATCATCGTGGCTGTCCACTTGTATCGGGCTGTTGTCACTTGTCCTGTAATTGACGGTCTGACGGGGTTGTTGCAAAGAACTGGAGATGGTTGTCAGGTCCATTCCCACGCCGCCTGGTGCCGCTGAATGATTGTCTTGTACAGTGGGTCGATGCATGCTATCAAAACCTGCTCTGAGAGTTGGCGTCCGAGGTGACGAAAAAGGTAAAGAAACAATGCCATCTCGAACAGACGGAGTAGCATTTGCCCTTTGCGGGGTCAATAGGGAATGACTGGTTGTCGTCAACATTCGAAGAGATTCGCGGTAGGAATGTTCATGGGTCGAGGATGCCAGTGAATGGGTCCCCATGCTATTGTCATCATCGTCATCTTCTCCCCACCACCTGAATCGCTTGATCGATTCGATTTCTGGATCCAGCCATTTGCATGTCCGAGGTGGGCTTCGGCCGGGCTGACTGGGTCCGGCCAAAGGAAGCGGACTGAGTTGTTGGAGGATGGACTGGTTTTGGCAAATCTCCCTCGAGGGGTCGTTGTACCAGGTTGGTATATCTTTAGGCTGTCCCGATTAAAGATTTACGTTAGCTTTCCAAGAGACTCGAATGTGACCCCTCTCTCGACTCACTTGGTGATGGCTTGTTCGATCGCCTTCAATCTCATCGAAATCTGGCAGGGGAGGGGCCGAGTAGACCCAGGTCCTTTCCAAGCATTCTAAATCATCTGACACTCGATGCCTATACGTTGAAAAGTCCGGCATGTGTATGCTTGTCCAGTATTCGTCCTCTTCGTCCATTGATGCAAGTGATTGAGCGTTACCATGCCTCACTGCGTGTCGTCTTTTCAAGTCTGCCTGCTCTGCTCTTGCAAGCCTCTCCCCCAGCTCCCCCATCTGTTCAACCCTGGTTGATTCCATCACTAGACCATGTTGAGAAGTGTACATGGATCCACATTGTTCATGAGAGGATTGAGAATGAGACTGTGAAGGCTCTTTGATGGCCAGGTCCGCCGGTCCTGCGAGGAAGACGTAGCAATCACTTGCTTGATCAACACCATGTTTCTCCCGTCTCTCCTGGTCTGGTACAAGACCTGTTTGCTTTACGTTTTCCGAATCACTCGTCCTCACACGAGCGCGTTTATGAGCTGGGGCCCGAGGAACTGCTCGTCCTTGACTTGCGGATGGGAATGCGCTCGCCGGCCGCTTTTCTGGACGCATAGCTCATTGCCGTCGAAATGTAGCCCTGGATGCCGAAGAGACTATGTGTATGTGTCGAGTGGATGACAAGAAAGGCTGGACAGGACAATGGCAAGCTTGTATGTGGCTACAAAACGCTCAGAGACGATGCCCGAACCTCCACCTCGCTCGCTCCGCCTCCACCTTGGAAAGGGCATAAACACAACTGACACAGATATACAGGAAGACTGCAAATACATGTACCTACGTTCGAATTACAATTTGTCAAAGGTTGTTTACATTAGCTAGGTGAATACATTTAAAGTCGTTTCTATTCAACAAAATTTCAAATCGGAAGAATGAGGGGTCGCTACAATCGGTCTCTTCGTGATCCTTTTCTTTCGTTCGTCTTGTTTTCATTGGTCGTTTGTCCATCACGACTCGGGCATCATGCTCAAGTACTCTGCTGCCGTCAACCGCTTGTACTGATCGGGGTCGACCATACTCTTGAGCATTTTCCAGATGGCTTCATCGACTCGTTCATTGCTCTGGCTGTATATCATGGCGGGCGTGCCATCAGAGTATGCGGCCAGACTGGACTGGACCGTGCTGATGATGGCAGCAGTTTCGTGAGGTCGATCTTGTGACAATGGTGCGGATGCGTTGGCCAGGGATGTCAAGAGACTGGTAGCTTCCACACCCGTTTGGCTTCGTTTACGAGAAATGGGACGTCGACTTGAAGAGCTACTCTTGGTCTTGCCGTCTTCTTCGATACCCCCGAGATGCCTCTCTCGCAGACTCTCGGTTCGTTTGACCGATCCTTGGATTTGCAACGAGCGAGCATGATGGTGACCGGGGTACCAATTCGGATTCACGCTCTTTGCACTGGTCGGAGTCGTCGGGGTCAACGGGCTGTGGGTGCTGTGG
This sequence comes from Filobasidium uniguttulatum, assembly GCA_039545395.1. Lineage (NCBI taxonomy): Eukaryota > Fungi > Basidiomycota > Tremellomycetes > Filobasidiales > Filobasidiaceae > Filobasidium > Filobasidium uniguttulatum. The sequence continues at coordinate 1,569,435 of BCJK01000002.1, read as the reverse complement.
TTGACAGGCGATCCCAAAGAGGATTGGGCTCGAAATCCAATACGGTCGACTCGTGCTCGTTCTTCCCACTCCCAGAATCTGCCTTTCCGGACGTGCCACATGAGCTCGATCGATCTTGTCCCTCGAAAGGGCTCTGTGCCTGTGATCAAAGAGTAAAACGTCGCACCCAGTGAGAAAATGTCGGTAGGGAAGCTAAAAGGACGAGTGGACGAAGGATCGACGATTTCTGGGGATGAATAGGGCGGTGTTCCTCGTCCGATCCCATCGGTAGGTAGTTTGCTGGTTTCGTCGCCACTGGTAGACTCGGACGAGTCATCAATCACAATGGACGACGAAAAATCGCAAATGACGAGATTCAAGACCTCGTCGAGCAAGAGATTGGAGGGTTTGATGTCACAGTGAACAATGCGTTGCTGTTGCATCCAATCCAATCCAGTGAGGATCTGTCGCAACCACTTTTTCCACAATTCGTCATCCATTCCGGTGATGTTGGAAGCGATGGATCGTTTGAGGTAAGAATCGACCGACCCGTTGGCGTAGTAGGCGAGCGCTAAAAGAGGTCGAGGAACCGTGAGGGCTTGGTCCAGGTCGAGTATGGATTCAGCTTCGAGTCCCAGCACTTGAACGATGGCCTTGGAACCCGTGTGAGTGCTCGTTTGGTTCTGACTCAGACGTTGGAGGATATTATTTTCATTGGCAGCCATATCCCAACCTTCTTCATCGGCGGCATACACTTTGACGGCACACAATGTCGCGGCTACGCTGGGAGCTTCCGTCTTGTCTCCAGTTTCTCCCATGGAGGTAGACGTATAGCGAGCTGCCATGACTCTCGAGTATCGACCATTCCCAATCCTGTGATGCTTGTTGTCGAGATCCAGCTGTAAGCTAAATCCGTCGGGTGTTGATGTTTGGACAATTCCTGAAACAATCGCAGGTTCGCCCATGTCAGCGGTCGAGCCGATATGCTTTGTCTGGCCGCAACTCACTGTTCAAGTCTTGCTGCGTCAACTTGACCTTGCTTCGTGTAGTCGTTTGAGCAGGCGAATAGACAAAGGATGACCCAGAGAGGGGTGGGGTCAAAGGTACAAGACCGGCATGACGGTCAAACGAAGAATAATCTTGTGGTGCGCGTGATGAAGGAGGTGGAGTGGTAGGGATGGTAGGGATGGAGACCGAGTGTACGGTATCGAAAATTGAGTTGCTTGGTTTCGATTGAGCAAGCGAGGTATTGATGGGTATCGTGACTTTGGTGGGGTTGGGTATTGACTGGTTACGATGATTATCCTGGATTGAAGAACCAGGCGTCTGGCATGCAGAACGCGTCTTGTCAGGACTTTCAATGTTTGCACCTCCTTGCCACTTCCAATCAAGCTTGAACAGGTCGTTTTTGCTCTGAGACCGGGAATGACCGTTTCTTGGAGTTGAACTCGACGTTGCAGTTTGTGATTTTTCGCCGAGATTCTTGCTGGGTATTATAGGTGGAGTAGGCGAACGCAAGAGAGCAGATATGGGTGACAAGGTCTTGGTATCCATATCCGAAGAGTTGACCAAGGCCAAGCCTCTTGTAAGCGGAGAAAGAGTTGACATGATGAACAAGATGATGTCCTCCTGATACTTGACAAGATTGAATGATGGTTCCGAGTGCTTCCAGTCTTCTAATGAGGAATACGAGTGAATGACAATGTGGTGCCTGTCCGGTTGACCCAATCTTGTCTGCCCCCAAGAGACTAGAATGTTGAGTAGTTCATGGTCGACACCCACTCATGTCGAATGGTATAGCAAATGAGGCAGCAGTCTATTGCAGTTTGGTCAAAAAGCAGTCGGACGAGTTTACAAATGTCCCAAAAACTCTTTCGCAGTCATGACTAGCAGTCTGTCTCTGTCATATGTCATCCCAAGTGGCCATCGATCGGGCATCGGGCCGACGAGCCGAGTTGGGCAAAGTGTAGTATATAGACACTAGTTGATCAAGGTCAATTATCGGCAGGGTTCAATGCAAACGTATAACGCACTCGCCTTTTACTAGTGCGCTCCGTGTATTATGCCCACATGCCGTGTTCGAATTTCTTTACACCCACTTTCATGCGGGATTTATTACCTTTTTTGCCTTATATCACGCGTTTTTTATTTTCCAACCCATCATCCCACTGCCTCGATTCCACTTGCAAACTCAAGTGGTCTCACTGATCTTTTTTTTCTTGCATGTAGTGTGGCCGCACATTCCAGACTTGAAGAGTTTTGTCAACCTTTATCCAGCGACTTTATGAATGGCTGCTGTGTCTTCGGCCTCGGGCATCGTCGTCGCGCGGTCGTTTGAACACGCGAATTGTGCGTTTCAGGTTGTCACCTAGAGTCCAGCGACATATTCACCTCGTTTTCTTGCAGCCAATGAGGCCAAGGATGGTATGAATGGGATGAGTATATAGTCTGTTGCTGCTGGCAAGTGGTTCCTTCAGTAATCAGGTCGTCTGTGGTGCAATCGAGTGAACGATTAGACGGTGGCAACAGCCAAGGTGAGCTGGATTTTGAACAAGCTGGCACGTCGTCTCGTGGACGTCAAGCTGACAGCAACTACTCTCCCATCAGATTCCACCTTTTTAACCACGTCGAAAAAGACGACATCCTATTTTCCAACCATGTCTGCACCTACCATCCGACTCCCGCCCACTCCTGGCCCTCGCAATGGTACACCCGTGGAATGCAAACCAGCGTTGCCAGGTGGTCCAAGTCAATTGACACCACCTCCGACGTTACCCAGAAAGGACACCAAGAATCTGCCTGAAGAGGCTCCAAAGACACAGGCTCGGATGGATGGAGAGTCACCTGCATTGTTTTTGCATCCATTACCCTCGAGGCAAGGGCCTTCTGACTTTCGGTCCTACGCTCACGATCAGCATCATGACCGAGCACCTAGTCTCCCTTTTCAACAATCACCATTGATACCAGGTGTCAACGCCCTTCAGCTCAATGTGCCAGATGATACAGAAGCGAGAGAGTCTTCCGTCCCAATGATCAACTATGACGACCAGGTCGCAACAGATGCCTTGGTGCAGCTCGCTCGTGATAGGGTCAATCTGAGCATGGCCAGTAACCTTGATCCGGATTTGAACACAGATAGGTTCGATGCCAGTGGTGAGCATATGCAAGACAGGATAGGGGAATCTTTCTTTCGTCACCACCAGAAACTCTTGGAGGATAGTGAATATCTCGGTGATGACAGCAATGAGATCAAGAAAACCAAAGCCCCTCATCACAGGGCAGTGTGGGATAACAATTCTCAATCAACGCTCGTGTCACCTCACTCTCACCCCGAACACCCGACTCTTCCTCGTTATCCTCAGCATCATCAGCCTCTTGCACATCAATACCACCCACTAGAGAGATTGACCTTGAATCAAGCAATCACGACGAGCAATCCCTCCACGTTTCCACAAGACCAGCACGATCCTCCTCATTTGCAGTCACAACAAGACGCGGTCATGCAACAACTCCAGCTGGAGTACCTTCATGGTATGCTTGGTGGACCCTCCAGTAGACCAAACTTCCCCATGTCTCCTGCAGAATGCTATGGTGCTCAACGTCCGGTTGCTGCTCGGGCTCAAACATTTAATGGAGCACCTCCTCTCAGAGCACCGGGGTACCCATATCCACCAAGTGCCAAGATGCCGTTTGACCCAAGACTGTCTACGCTTCGTGTAGCAAACCAAACCAACAGTCAAGCCTCGGGTTTCTCACGGTCAGGTCCCCCCTCGGCTCAATGTCACTCGTCTACGCTCCAGTGGGTACAGCAGCAGCAGCAGCGTCCATCAAACAAACGGTCGGCGGAGGCGGAGGCGGAGGTAGCAAAAGAATGTGCTTGGACTGTGAAAGAATGTGGTGAAAAGATTGTGGGAGAGTATGCACTTTTGAAGCAATATCAAGTCGGTTTGCGGACACTGATGAGGCAAAGTTCGGAGATGTTTTACAACGTGAGGATGTCTTCTGCAAACCATCGCGACACACGAATCTGATGTTCTTTCTGGCGTAGGGGCTGAGTAAATGGCTTCTCGACTTGCCTCCTCAAACCCGAATCAAGGACATTTTTTATCCGAGCCCCTCTGCTGAAACAGGGTCGAGCTTGTCCGATGTTCCACAGCCGCTGCCTACCACCCCGCTGTCCATCATTCTTGAGCAATATCGAGACATGGACAAGAAGATTGTAGAGTATCACCTACGGAACGAAAAGGCTCTGGAAGAGTTTGACAACGAGCTTCGCAAGAGCCTAGAGGCCGGTTTGGAGTTGATGAAGTCGAGCGGTGGCGATCAACAAGGTCTGCCGAGCGACTTTCCCAAGTTTGGTACGTCGACTCACACGTGTGTCTCCCAGGTGGTAGCGATCAAGGATACTGATGCGTGCACGCTTTGTAGATTTCTCCTCGATACACTCTCGGGGTCAATCTCCACCTCAGCCGGTCGGCATTGCAGAACCAGAAACCGTTACCAAATTGATTGAACAGCGGGATGGTCAAGACGTTACTATCGACTCAAACGGCAAGGTCCGCGTTGGCGACCCTTCGCCCCGCGAACAGCAGGTCGATACGACTGGAGAGAATCTCGACTCGCTCTCTGACCATCGTCGTGGCTCTCATCAACTTCCCATCGAAACCTCTCAGGGGGGAACGTTGGACCCACCCTCTCCTCAGCCACCGTCTCGACCTCTGACTTCAATGGAGAATCGTGGAGCGCGGCCTCCTCTAAGGCAGCGCAGTGGTGATGTTCGAGACCAACCAGGTCAATTGATTCCTGACCATCGTCAATCCATCGAGTCCATAGTCTTGACCGCCAGCACGGCCACAGCTCCGCCACCACCACCGAGTACTGAGCCAGAGAAACCCAAGAGTATGTCAAAGCGAAGCAAGCGATCGAACCCGGATGACGGACCTGGACCGTCAAGGCCATCGATTTTGAAAAAGAAGAAGAAGAATGCGGTGTAAAATTCAAATGTCAATCTGTATCCCTCCTCTCCGTGTCAGTGACTCTTTTTGTATCCGAGAACTCTGGAAACCATGACCATGTCGAAAGAAATCAGTTGTATTATGAAATGATGGATACCTGTTCAAGAGTCGAACCAACCCAGCTACAACAATGCTTCACCCTCTTTGCCCTGCTCGACCAAGCTTTTCCACTCTTTTCTCCACTCGGTCAGCCTCGACCTCATACCCTGTTGGTTCAACATGTCCCTCATCCACTTGAGCAACCCGTCCTCATCCTCGGGAACATAAAACGTCGACAAGCTCGACAAGATGGTTTCAAAGTTGGCCTCTTTAGACGAGATCGCTTCCTTGTGTGCCCAGATGATGCCGACGGATGCCAGGATGAGCGCATCGAGTCCGTCGAGGAAAAAGGCGTCCCAGAGTCTGAGCTGAGTTTGAAAGGGGACTGTGTTGGCAAACAGCGTAATGTACCATTTCGTCCCGTATGAAGACGCGGAAATCATGTTATCCCGCTATGGGAATGAAACCCGCGATCAGTGCGCACGTCCATGCGGCAGACCAGGCTGTCAGTCTCCAGCCAACTCACCATGGATATGTATACCGAGGGCATCAACAACTCGATTAACCGTTCTTGCAGATAAAAACATTCCATGAGTCCAGGGAATCCGTGAATAAAAATGCTGTGCAATTGATAAGCGTCGTGAAGCTTGATCAAGAGCGAGTAGACTCTCTAGACGTCGGCACCGACAAGCAAGTAAATCAGTGGACTGATGAGCAAGCGCGGGAAATGCAAGAAGAAGCTCTCCACTCACGGGTGCATCGAGGTAGCATAGCAAAGTCGCTGCAATGGGTCCCATACCCTGACAGTATCCGCATTCGGAGCAGTACATGGAGAAACAATGCAAGACGTGGAATAGGGATCGTTGGCTGACCAATCCGAGGAAAAGAGGGGCAAAACGAGTCAGCTTTCCTAATGTTTGCTTTGCAACCATTTTCAGAGCCCCGGAAAACTCACCCGTGACCGTACCGTGTGTAAAACAAGGTATGTCCACTGATCGTTCTCGGAACGTCTAGGTCGATTTGGACGTCAAAGGTCGAAGGTACGTCGAGTAGTTTGCGATAAGACTCTTCAACAGAGATGGGGGGTGGGCGACTTGTGGCCGGGGATGTACGTTCGGCCCTTCGATCAGCGAGAGCGACCCAAACGGCCGCCCTCCATCGATCTGGAACACCCTTGTACACACGTTCGGGCACTTTCTTCCCTCGTTTCTCATTCGGTTCCCATGACCACGATGAAATGTTTTGGCCATCGTCCCGTGAAGCGACATGCAACATTTTATCCCATTTCGTCGTCCGTGTGGGTTCCTTGACTTTAGCTTTGCGAATCGCTTGCATCGACAAGGATTCGACTGTCGGGAGGGGCAACGATGGGGCTTCTTCTGCTTGACTCGTCGATGGACCATGGTTGGGCGTGCTAGCCGAGGCAGACGAGGTAGATGTCGATTGTCTAGGCAACTTGGGCACCTTTTTAAACGGTTTCGAGGGCAACAAGGTCACCCTGGTTTCCTGCCTCGATTTCAGCGCTTGATCAAAGAAGCCATATCGGTCTATTCGACTCAGGGCGCTGCGTTCAGATTCAGACATGTCATCGTTTCGAGAAGCCGGCGGGTCAGAGTGACGTCGTTTGGCCATGGCACGTTCTCGAGTCCGTTCGATCCCTTCGGACCACCCGTCCCCATAGACACCTTGAACTTCGAGGCGGGCGTCTGTCATTTGAAGAAGAAGAAGAAGTCAGTGCCTGTACGAGTGGTTGGAAACAGAGGAAGAGAGAGCGCCTACACGTCGATCGAATGTGATATGCATCATCCTCTTCACCAGGTTGCTGAGCTGATGTGAACGAGGGCGCTACGGACCCATCAAACGTCTGCCCACTTTCGACTCTTGACCTCGGTTGCTGAGCAGCAGACTTGGTCGATGATGGGTATCGGTGGGTTTGAACGTTTGGGTCGAGGAAATCTGGTGGTGGTGGTGCTGGTGCTGGTGCTGGTGCTGGTGCTGCAGACGTTGGAAAGGTGTTGAGTTCCTCCGATCGTGGTGTTCGAGCATTTGATGTGGGCACCCGGTGAGACGATGCATCAGGTTCGGACAGAGACAGGGTAGGACCTCCGACGAGATCCAGAGGCGGTGCCAGTCCAAATCCGTGAGCTTGTTGTGCCTTGATGTCCATTTCATGTGCATTGACGTTGCTGCCGCCGTTGAGTTGCTCCATCATATCTTCTCGTTGATCTTCTTCTTCTTGAACTGGTTCCACTAGACGCTCTCGGTCGACAGTTGGTGCGTACAAGTCGAGGATACTCGAGACGGACGAAGTAGGCCTGTTGTCCATGACTCTCAAAGACAGGAGTATGGGTTGTTATTTGCGCCCTGCCTGCCTGCTTTTTTGTGAATAAGAAACGGAAGGAAATAACGCGGAGTCTCCACAAATAACCAGCTTCGACAACATGGCAACTCTGAACTTTCACTACTACTGTACCATACTTTTACTCGACAACTCTCAGGAACAGGCAGAAGAAGGTTTTTGAATAGGAAACAGTGGGATTGCCAAGGGACGCCACGGGGTCCGTTGAAAGGAACTCGAATGGTGCTCTGTGACGACACCGAAACATCAGCAGTGGCATCCTCCTTTGTCCTCGCCCTCCTGCTTGGACCAGAGAGGGAGGGTCGACCCTGTAGTGGAAGATGGCCGGAATACATAACAGCATGGACTTCAAGGATCAGTCATGAGAGTCGTGGTGGATGTGTGACCCATCAACCTTGCCTCCCCGCCCCCTTTTCACCTGCTCCCATCCCTGTCTACACACTATCGACCACCAAAAAGTCATGCCGGCCATCAGGATTCACCGTATCACGTCACCTCGAAAGGTCTCGATGGACGATATCCTGTCCCATGATGGCCCACAAAGGACGTCTGGCCAAGCTCGAGCTGCGGTCGTATTGCCACGAAAAGATGACCAATGTGTTGGTGAATTCGAACAAGACGTCCCATCACCTCCAGCCACGGCATCATCCGGCAGTAGCAGCAAGTCATCACCCAGGTTCTTGAATCAAGAGACTCGACCAGCCACACTCGGACGCTCAATCCGTGGTCTCCGAACGACGCCTTCTGGGGCTGACATGATTGCCCTTGAGCGAATGACGAGCAAGAGCCATCATGGCAGTAGTAATGGTGTGGTGGTCACAGCAGCAGCAGCAGCAGCGAGCTCGAGCATTACCACCACCTCTCGAGCTCGGAGCAGTCGAACGCGAATCAGGTCGAAAAAACTTCGAGCCAAGCTGGCCAACAATGCATTGTTTGCTTCTGGGTTTGAAGAAAATGTAGCAGCGTGTATCTTGATCGAGTTGAGGTGAGTTGTGGGCGTGATGCATCGAAAATGCAGAGGAGACGAGATAGCAAAAGATGGCTTATTTGTCCTGTTTGCTCGTCATTGTTGAATCATGTAGTCGATCTAGAGGACCTTTTGTGAGCCCAACGACCGAACATTCGTCAAGGCCATAGACTAGACTATGACTGACGCTAGAGCGCAGCGCCATGCACTCGTGCATCCGTTGCACGACAACGTCGCAATGGAATACATGTCACATGATTCTTGCATGATGGATACAGCTGTGGATGATATGATGTACATGGCCCCACTTTGTCACAACGCCAGCGCCTCTTGAGCTTGCCGAACGAGCTCTTGCAAATCAGGATCCGTCGGTATCAAGGCCATTTCTTTTGGATTTGTGGCTGTTGATGGCAATGTCGGCAGTGATTCTGCGTCGGACAAGTCATCAAACACCTCGGCCGAGTCTTTCAAGAGAGGTTCATGAAAGGTGGGGTCAGGATTGATGGCGACAATGCCGCTGCTCGCCCCCAAATGTCCCGTCCCTTCATTCATTTCTTCTCGTTGTGCTTGACTTGACCGTTCATGACCCTGCGCAACCAATCGGTCGTACTCTTGCTCGACTTCCAGCGCACGTAGATACCTTTGGATCTGGTCTCGTCGTTCTGCTCCATACTTTTTGGCATCGGTGCGTGCTTCTTCCAAAGCGTCCGAAGCCCTATCATAAGATGATGTAGTGCGAGTCCTTGTCAGCTGGGCGTCGACGGATATATCACGATGTGCGTGAACAGATGAACTGACTTTATGTGATTGATACGGAATGCTTCTTGGTATTCTTCCGATATCCTACTCGCTCTGTCCCATTGAAAGAACGCAAACAAGATGCCCTGGGCAACAGTAATGGACACGTTGTTTTCGGATCAGTCAGCAAAATGAAAATTGACCAAAGACAACACACCATCCGCATGCCCTACTCACCACGACCATGATGGATAACAAGAAATTCGTGTTCGAAATATAATTCCCATTCGGATTGGCCGGTTCCCCCGCTGGCCCATTGGGTCCATCAAACCCATCCCATTCGGTCCCACCGCCGCCCCACCGAGCTTGAGAATACTCTGCCCCACCTCTCCCTCCACCTCCACCTCCATAGCCGTACCTTCGTCCTCCATGAAATTGCCCTCCATTCCGCCGCCGTCGAATTTCTGCCATCATAGCTTCATCTCGCCACGAGTAGGCTGAAAATCCTTGGAAAGACGAAGCAGAGGCACTACTGGGATCCCCGGACGACCATCCCAAGCCGCTGCTATCGTACATGTCCCGCATCGTTGGGTCCTTGAGAACATTGTAGGCGTTTCGAAGGGCCATGAAATGAGATGTCGAAGAGGATGGGTGTGAGGCATCGGGGTGGTAAAGTTTGGCGAGCTTGTAGTCTGCCGTTGGTTTAATCCAGATTGGGGACAGAACGGACAGAATGGACAGAAAAACATGGATTCGTCATCAGACTGTACATGGACAAGGGCCATCTTTCAACCCGATACTCACAGTGCAGCTTGATGTCTTCTTTGCTAGCACCTGGTCTTAGATGCAAAACGTCATAGGGAGTTGGATTATGCTTGGTTGGAAATGCGTAGGCCATCTTGTCGGATGAGCCTTGTCGACTCGCATGACCATGTCGTGAGGTCGCAGATCCAGACGGCGAAGAAGCTGGTCTCGTCCGATGAACATGGTCCTGATCACCATCAAGAGGGGAATGTGCTGTTTGGGTAGCATATCTCCTTGTTCGAGGTCTGCAGGACTCGGCGACGAGCAAAGGGTTGAGTCGATGTCGATGTTGCTGTGTCTGTGACCGCCCTCCTACCAAGGCTTGCGGCGGGTGGACAATGGACTGAGTCAACCTGACGTGACATGCCGTGCAAGTGATCTTGACAATGGGAGATGTCATGTTGAAACAGACACTCTCCCGTTCTCCAAGCTCACTGCATATAGCGTTGAGAAAGCGGTATACTGCTACAAGTGTACTACTGTAAATGCCAAAATCGATGGTCGGCATTGCGCGATCGATTCGTTTGACTTCGGATGACGCCGGTTCAACGTTTGACGATATGTTCTTCGTTCTTTTACCCTAGTACAGTAAATACCCAAACCAAACCTGGACAAGCAGTTGATCATGAGCAAAAAAAGGCTCAAGTCATATTACATGTCTCTACTATACACCAAGTATACCTGTTCGCCGATCAGGACAAAAAAAAAGAGAATTTACCACAGCTGGGAATCGAACCCAGTGCTATTCCTTGGGAAGGAATAATGTTACCACTACACCACTGAGGTCGTTTAGCCGAGGCTACCTGGTCTACAGCCATATACCGTAGCTGATAGATGTACCGGCGGGATCTCGCGCCGTGTCACAATCGCCGAGTCTCTTGCAACTGGCAAAAGGTCATCTTGCCACCCACGAGCATGGCTCAGGTGGACATTGCCGCCATTCATTGAGGGATCAAGAAAGACTGCCCTAATCAGTTTCAAGGTAACTATCGCGCTTCTCTCAATGGCCTTTGATGATGTGCTTGCGTTGATCGTTACTTACCTGTGTACGAGTATAAACCACGGCCACCTCTGTCCCTCCTGTCCTTTTCCTCACTAACCCTGTCCGCCAGAGACACCACAGCTAGGCGGCACAGATATACAGTGTCAGGTGGTCTTGTCTTTCATATGGTGACTTGCAAGAGCATGAAGATGGCGACCACTCTAGGACCTTGCCTTGATTCGAAACGTGACCGAGTTGGCTTAGCTTACGTCAGCCGATAGAGCGATCTGTCCTAGAGATCCAAGGCATCTGGCTGGGATGGACCATTCAGTGGATTACTGGTAGACTGACCATACGACCATGTAGCATTGCAATGGGAATTCAAGCAAATTCTGCCAACTTGGACAACAGCCGCACACTTTCTTTCGAAAAATTCTGAGCTTTGGTTGACAGATTTGGCAGGAGCAGTCCAGGACAACTAGAATACGAGTACTCGACTACGCACATACGGGAACCACCATCGCCGTTCGGCTTGATTTGGTCCATTCAACGCCTGGTTTTGATTCACTATAACCAGTGAAAGATGTCGGACCCAGGACCAACCATTATCGAGGCGAATCCCAACGGGAATACTGCCAGACAAGACGAACCAATGGACGTAGATGTTGATGCAGAGGGCAACGAAAAGCCAAAGAATAAACGGATCGCCTAGTAAGTCGTTCAAAAAGGCAGACGTATATGTCCTGCAGAAACGACGGCTGACCAAACTATCACCAAAATAGCTATTACGACCGTAAGTCGTTGTGTACAACCACATCCCTATCTGCTGCTGATGACGCCAGGACGGCTTCGTTTCGGGACACACAGACGATGTGGGAAACTTTTCATATGGTATAGGACATCCCATGAAACCTCATCGAATCCGAATGACTCACAATTTGGTCCTCAATTATGGTCTCCTGGACTCCATGGAAGTCTACGTAAGACATTTTTATCATGTACATGTCGAGCATGCTAAGTGGAAACTGACCGCGATGCGCCCTATTGCTAGCGACCGACACGAGCCAACAAGCTCCAACTCACTAGATTCCACTCGGACGAGTACATCAACTTTCTGGAAGCCGTCACGCCTGAGACTGCAGAAGAAATGACGGGCGGAGGTGTTCGGTGTATGTCGTTTTTTTCCTTGTTCAACTTGTTCCCATTCGTACGCGCTGACACTCGAAATTCGCTTGATCGGATCCTAGGTCTTACGGGAGAAGATTGTCCGGCATTTGAAGGCGTCTTTGAATTTTGCACCATCTCAGCAGGAGGTTCCATTGGGGGCGCAGAGCGGATCAATCGAGGTACAGCCGATGTCGCCATCAACTGGGCCGGAGGCTTGCATCATGCGAAAAAGACGGAAGCCAGTGGGTTTTGTTATGTCAATGACATGTAAGTCCACCAGTCCATGATCTCCGTCACCACGAGCTGACCCCAGCTGTTGTTACATCCACAGTGTATTGGGCATTCTAGAATTGTTGCGACACCACCCTCGTGTGCTCTACATTGATACCGATATTCACCACGGGGACGGTGTTGAAGAAGCATTCTACTCGACAGACCGGGTCATGACCGCCAGTTTCCACAAATTCGGAGACTATTTCCCCGGAACAGGTGACGTCAAAGACACGGGTATCAAGTCTGGGAAAAATTACGCCGTCAATGTGCCCCTACGTGATGGGATCAGCGACGAAGCGTACCAAAAGATATTCCGGACTGTCATTCAACACATTATGGATTGGTTCAGGCCTACCGCCGTCGTCTTGCAATGTGGAGCGGATTCCCTTGCAGGTGACAAGCTTGGCTGCTTCAACCTCTCTATGAAGGGTCACTCGGATTGTGCGAGGTTTGTCAAGACGTTTGGCGTACCCGTCATCATGGTCGGTGGAGGCGGGTACACGACTAAAAACGTAGCACGGGCATGGACGACGGAAACGTCGGTCATGTGTGGAAAGCAATTGGATGAGAATCTGCCTTATAACGAATAGTGAGCCCTGTCGTGTCTCCCTTGCCATGGGCGTCCGCGTTTGCTAAAGAGTACCACTGTTCTTTACACACACACACACACCCACAGCATGGAGTACTTTGGTCCGCGGTACAAGCTTGAAGTCTTGCCCAATAACATGGACGATTACAACAGTCCAGAGTACCTCGCCGGGATCACATCACGCATCATTGATAACCTCCGTTCGATGCCGTTTGCACCCAGTGCTCAAATCGCGCCTGTACCGAGCACGTCGGTGGGTAAAGCGATTGGTGTTGGGACAACGACATCTGCCGCAGACGATGATGTTGATTTTGAGTTGGACGCCCGGATTCGAGGTAGGTCTTTTTGTTTGTTTTTTGTCTTTGAGAAATACATGATTATGCGACCCAGAAGCTTACTATCCTTGTCTCACGCTCTCGGCCTCTTGTTTTACCAGAAATCATGCGACAACGAACAGCAGGAGACGCCTTGTCCGATGACGACGATGACGATCAACTTGATTCCGAAGACGAATCCATGGAAGTCAGTGCCATCACCACATCGACCACGGCCGGCGGTGCAAGTCGCGGCGGGAAACGTCGTAAACGTCAGGGCGGGACCGTCTCACGGACAACGGGTGGTGGCAAGATCCCTCTGGGCAGTGGTGGTGGTGGTGGTGGTGGTGGTGGTGGGAGCGCAACACCTCCTGCTGCGACCTCGCATTCACGGGGTGGGAGCAAGGGTCGGTCGGGCAAGACGACGTTTGTGTCCGGCTACGGAACGTCACAGGTCGATATCGCTGCTCGACTGGGAGGTAACCATAATGGTGCCGGTGGGGGTGGCGCGCTCGCAGGGTTTGGATTGGGCAACAGCAACGGCGCCTCACGGAAAAAGAGGTCGTTTTTCAACCATGCTGTGGCGGATTTACCACCCATGACTGTCCCTGCTCGGTACATGGGTACGAATGGCAAGGCGGCCACGTCAGCTGCTGGGAAGAAGACGGTGACCGCAGACACGGATTCGAGGATCCGGACGGGCAGTCCCATGAGTGTGTCGTAACCATTCGATACAGCGTGTGTGTGTGTATGTGTTTTGCTCGGAGAGCGTGACGTCGAATGTGGGTTTCGTCTTGTACATAGGGTCTATCAATGTTTTCCCCCAATACAAATGTACTCTATGCCATGTGAATCTAACAGTCTGAATGCTAGAAGGGTGGGTTACAACAGAGGGACATATCTACGCATCTACAACGAAAGGGGTGTGGTACATACAGAGTGCCATTCATACTAGCCAATCGAGCAGAGCCTTGCGTTGATACCGAAGCAAGATGGGCAACATGTCCTTGATTCCAAACTGGGGCCAAAACGTCTTGACAAACTCGAGCGATGTGTTTGACGAGCACTGTTGAAATACGCCCAGATGAACTCAATCAACACTTGTTCCCCCCCGGTCTGTACGACAACAGCCTATCCAAAAAAAATCTCTGGACTTGCCTGCCACATCATGAAATCGCTCAACCGGCGTACATCACTCGTCCGGACCAACACATCGACATCAGGAGATCCACACAGCTGAGTCGACAAGTGATCATACAAGTAGCCTGGCGTGATCTCGTCCACACCAAGGTCACCTGATCGAGCAGCGGATACCGCCTGCCGAATCGAGGTCGTGATCTCGTCTCGAGATGTATAAGGGCAACAGACGTTGAGGATCGAGCTGCATTTTTGTTTCACAGAGTGGGCCCATTTCAGCGTCTCTTCGGAAACGGACAAGAACATGGGGTTGAATTTCCTTGGCAAACCTACCTCGAGTGGTTTGCAGTCATTTCTTCAAGTTGTTGCATGGCTTGTTGAATATCAAGAGGCAAGAGCGACCGTTTGCCAATCACATTCACCCTGACATTGTACTCTTTAAGCAGACCTCTGTTACGCATTCAACCATCATCAGCCCCCTCTGAATAGATGCATCATGCCGAAAAAGTTCGGGGGGCTTACCCTTGCTGACAGAGTCGTACCAGGCTTGTCTTGGCCAACGTCATGATATCCTCGACTTCTTCCTTTGGCCGTGTAAAGTTTTCAATACTGAATGCGTACACCGAGACGCACTTGATGTCAAGTCGAAGACATTGCTCCAAAATCTTGTTTTGGCCCCCCAACATAAAACCACACGGATGAATCCAAGGTCAGTGAGGTGATCCCACCGTTTACTTGTCGCAAACAAAAAGAAAGCCAACGACTCCTGACTTGACGTCCGGAGCCAAAAGACTCTTTTTTTTTTGAGCTCTCAAACAAAATGACATGTCTCGAGACTCACCCCTTTGAGACTCTCGAACCCAGCTTCATGCCCTCGTCCCGCTTTCAGACCCCGTTGCCTCGCAAACCGTCTATTACCATCCATCACAATGGCCAAATGACGAGGCACCGGTCCACATGAGAGGATGGCGAGTATGCATTGGACGAGCTTTCGGGATGCGAGGGCGGATAGGGACGTATATGCCGTGTGGATGCAGTGGATGGGTGATGTGAGGAGGGTCAAGAGCCGCCCCATGACCATAGAGACAAGATGCGGGGGGGTATAGCGTGTGAGTGTCGATGCGATAGAGGGTGGTGACAAGAGAGCAGGAGAAACAAAAAAAGTTGGTCGACGGTGTTTCACTCGAGTACACCACCCGTTTGCACAAAGTACACAAATCTTTCCACCATGAGAGAGCCGACTGCGAGCCAGTACATGTACATACGACTGGTGCCACTCGACAAGTCATCCTCCTCCTCGAATCCCTCGCAACAAAAACCAAGAGATAAAGGCAAACCGGGGAAAGAACATGCTAATGTATGTTGACGAGACGAAAACATTCGAGGTTTATTTATACAAGGTGTGCGTGCGTGCGAGTGTACGTGTGAGAGGGAAAACGAGTAGAAACGGTCAACGACTATGCCAGAAAGACTTTCGAGGTGGGGAGGGAGGGCAACAACGATGGCAAGAATCGGTACACATGAGGGTTCCTTGGAAACAAGAAGAGGGGGAGCAAGATCAATAGACACAATCGGCGAGCGGCTTGATGACAATGTTGATAATGTTGATGGGGATGCCTTGCAAAAGGGGTGGGGGGTACGTTGATGAGGATGACCCTTGTCGTCTATAAATCTATAGGGCTCTTGATGACTCGATGACTTGATGACGATGTGGAAGAAACAAAAAAGGGACACACACGTATGCAATGTGCCACGATACAAGAAGGAATAGAAAAAAAAGAGAGAGAGAGAGAGCATGCCATGCTAGAGAAAGGCACGAGAGTCTTTATGCGATGATTGAGCCTTGAGCAAGGATGCCGACTGCTCAGCTGCCGATATCCTCCTCGCTCCGTTGGCCGGTCGATTCGATCTCGATTCATCCACCGTTTGAGCGTGCGGCAACGACGAGGGCGAAGTATCCCTTAGTGGGCGGATGGCGACCTGTTTTGTGAAAAAAGAGGAGGAAAAAAAGTAATCAGTACATGGTGTCTTTTGTCACAAGGGTTTTGAATACCCTCACGCCGCCCGAGGGAGCAGGCTCACCTGAGGTGAAGAGTGCGGCGTGGGGGTACTGTCACGAGCCGGAGGAGTCTGCACGTACGCTTCTTCTTCCTGTTGTTGTTGTTGTTGTTGTTGCTGCTGCTTTTCCTTTTGTTTCTTTTCCTTTTGAATCGTGAGATCGTCCTTGGGCATCGTTCCTCCCATACCAATTGGTCGCTGAACCTGAGGTGGGCTCGAAGGACGGGGTGGGGATGCGGGTGGGGGAGGGAGATTGGCTTTAGAGGAGGCCGGCGTGGGAGTTTGCTTTGTACTCGTACCCGAAGAAGAAGATGTCGACGTCGGAGTGGTGGATGCAGTACTCGTTCGCGGGGAAGTGGTGGCCATGGAGGAGGTGGCAATCGAGCCTGTCCCTGTACCTCGACTGGCTGATCGCTCGGCCATACCAGCGCCACTCGCTCTGACTGCCGAACGACCCCTTGATTCGCCCGATCCATCGGTCGTCGTCGTCGTCGTTGTCGTTGCACCAGCACCATCCTTGGCCGCTACGGGAGAGTTGGGAAGACTGGTCGAAACAGGCGCAGATGTTCCGGTCTGGAGGGGAGGCGTAGTCACTTGACCCGACCCTGCTCCAGGTGCAGTGCCTGTTCCGCTCCCTGCTTGACCAAAGAATGAATCACTGGCGTCATAGGTAGGCAACGATCCCGAAATCGAAGCAGACGGCTCCTTGATGACTCGTCTCACACCTTGGTCAAACCCACCGATCCCGGTTGCAGCAGATGGCTTCCAGTTGAAAGTCGCTGCTCCGCTCGTCGGGCTGGTTTCGTTATCATGCGGATCAATCGAGCCTGGGGGTCGAACCTTGAGGATCGAACGGCCAGGGAGTGGGGATGAACCTGCCGAGGGTGACATGGGAGGGGACATGAGTCCACCTCCGCCGGGTGAACTGTTCCTTGCCGTCTGTGGTGAAGCAGATAACCCGTGGTTTCTTCGGGCTTGGTTGGTTTGAGAGCCCGGGAT
Source organism: Filobasidium uniguttulatum (assembly GCA_039545395.1). Lineage (NCBI taxonomy): Eukaryota > Fungi > Basidiomycota > Tremellomycetes > Filobasidiales > Filobasidiaceae > Filobasidium > Filobasidium uniguttulatum. Next base: position 1,552,015 of record BCJK01000002.1, on the reverse strand, counting down.
CTTTTGGGGCGAGCTTTCCGTCTTTGAGATCGGTCCACTGTTTCCCTTGCCATAGTGCGCTCCGCTTCCTACATGACTCTGTACGGCCCTCGTTCCAGAAGCAGCAGCAGCAGCACCCGCACCACCTGGTCCAGACCGCTTGTTGCTGCCAGCATCCCCAGCCTTTGCACCTGATCCCGTGTCGTATTCATCACCCACTCCGAGATCCGGTCCTGAAAAGTAGTCGAACCCGACACTATAGTCGTCTTCGTCGTCCCAGATGGGAGATGTCACCATATCTGAAGCGTCCTGACCAAACGCATTGACGTGGTCATCGTCATCCTCTTGATCATCATCATCCTCGTCATCATCATCATCGTCCTCGTCGTCGTCGTCATCATCGTCGCTCCTGCCGCCCGCTTGCGCAGCTCGCTGTTGAGCTTCGTGTTCAATCGCGTGATCTCCTGTGGGCTGGTATTGGAGTTGAGGACTGGGCGAAGGCATGTGGCCCATCTCCTTGAGCGTCGTGGGAGGGAGCTGAGCAATGGTGATGTGATCAGCTTGAGAAGAAGTGGTCGAGCCGGCTCGGGAGACTGAAGGTCGTGAGCTGCGTAACGAGTTGGATCGGTGAGAGGACGCTGATGAACCCGAGCGCATTTCCAACACGGCGTCTTCGTCTTCTTCATCGTCTTGGTCTTGATCATGTTCATCGATGCGTGTGCCCGCTGCCTTTTCAGTGGGACCGATCTCACTGGGATCGTCAATCGCAATGCACTGTTCGACAAACGTGTTGAAACTAATGTGCCTCTTGCCATCGGATGATTGCTGGTTTGGGTGGCCGTCTGGGGTTCGGGATCCATTGGACATGTGACCTGCTGCATTGGCAGCGTCTTGCATGACGGCAGCATCGCCTGGAGGAGAAATAGGCCGGGTGGGATGGCTGACGGGCGGGTGACCCTTTGTGACAATGTTGGTATCAGACTTTGTGTGCATCAACGTAGGTCTGCTGTGATCAATCTCGGCATGATACTTGTCGTCGTCATGCACAGCCTCGAGAATGGGAGACGAGGGAGTCGGGATCGAAAGCATCTCTGAGAGCGTTCGATGTTTGAGAATGGGTTTTGTTGGAGCGGGAGCAGCCGGGTGGTGATCTTCACGGTCACCGTCTGACCTATCGTCAGCATGCGACTTGTCTTTACCGTGTGGCCGTGACAATCCGAGTCGTTCCTCTGCCGTCGCAATTTTAGGTGGGGGCACGGGTTCGACCGCTGTATGTAATGGACCATAAAGCCAAGTGACATCCGAGTCCTTGAGCCTGTAGTGGAAGCATCCATTGATCAAGATTAGCATGGTAGGCGTAGACATTTGCTCAGAATTCGTGTGGCGGGAGTGTGGCGTGCGCATCCGATTACTCGTGCCAAACAAACAAGAGCCGACACTCACCAATTCAACGTCTCTGGACTAATCGTCTTGAGCTTGTTTCTCTGTTTCCACCATGTCCTCCAACTAGCATTCTCTAATCGGACCCCATTGGCGATTTCATTCTTGTGCCTCGTCATGGACCTCCAAGACGTCCAGACATCTTCTTCCGCCCAATCATGAGAGAGGTAGTCTACACAAATGGATGGTAGACGAGCCTGAATGTCTTCGACCGAGGGTGCAGCGGTCGAGTCAATGGGGAGGGACGTAAGCGAAGGAACGACTTGAGCCATGGTGGTGCAAAACTCTCAAAAGCACGTCAGCGCAGGTGAGCTAGTAATATCTATCTTGTGGTTTTCTTGTCGTCCAGCCTCCCTGTGGCAAGTGGTTTTGCAGAGTCCAAAAGGGCAACCTTGAGTAGAGTATATACAAAAGGGGTTGCCAAGGCGAATGATATGTTGAAAAACGGGGTGTGTGTGTGGAAAGCTTTGAGGCGAGCCGGAAGCTACGTATACGTGAGAACAAGACCGGTTGAGCTGACAATCGCGATCGACGGCAAGGGATGGATTTTGCATCCCCCAGCACGACGAGTGAGAGAGTAGATGAAGAATCTCACCAGTGCAACAGTCTGTATGTGTGTGTGCGTGTATGTGTAAGTGTGTATTGTTGAAGGCAATAGATGTAGTAAGTGTTTGTGTGCCAGCTTGAGCCCGAAAAGTCTATGACCACAGCCAAGTGTCTCGCTCTGCCAGCTGCTGATAACCGGGAGGGAAGCCGCGGAAGAAGATTATAAGGTGCCAAACGATGTTTAACCTAGCCAACCATGGAGCCACTCGATAAATATAATCAAACTACACCACACCGGCCACATTGGATTCATTCACAGCAGTCTCTTCTGGTGAGCTATCCTGTCCATGTCACTTGCTCGTCGACTCATTGTCCAACGCACCAAGGATTGTTGAAGGAGCCGCTGCTGTCATCCCTCGGCGTGAGAAAGCGATTCTATGATATTACCAGTAGATTTCTCGCTTTAAACCCGTAGTATAGCCGCGTAATCGATTTTATTAGCGTTCGCTAGCTAGTCCAACACTCGCGTTATCGGATCCCGCTTCCCCGCGTCTGCTGCTCTTTGTCGGCCGCCAATACAACCCGCCGCACCGTGATTTCTCCGACAAACGTCTCAACTTGGAGTAGTACCATTGGCCAGCTTGCTTGTAGCACTTGCATCCTGGCACACTTCTCCACACATCTCCACAGTACAAAACAAGGACAGATCATTGCTTGCGACCTATACCCTCGTCGCGCGCACGCGTCGTCACGTTAACGTTTTTTCCGTCATTCAATATTCAATTTACATTGAAATTCCATATTCACATTACATTTTTCATTGGCCCCTCTTTTGGCCTTGCTGCCCGATCCTCAATACCTCTCGTTTCCGGGGACATGCTACTGTATCCCGCCCGCACAGATCGGGGTGCTTGTCATGGCGGATCCTTGATGGTATGGATGGTATACCCCGTGCCCCGTGCGACTCGTGCGTATTTCCCGTACTCGCACCCACTCGCAAATGCACGAATCTCTAATATCGCCCTATTCAACGTAACAACTCGAGGTTCATCGCAGCATGCAGCAGCCCTTTCGAGAGGTGCTCAAAGCGCTCCAGCAGGGGTTGAAAGGCCACTCTCTATCCCATTACTTATTTACTTGGATAAACGCGCTAACCCCTCAAGATTTAACACGATTAAATACGTCATGTGTGCACCACCGAGCATGAGCGAGCTAAAGTGGTTCGAAATGGCAGAGAAAACATACGAGAGAGAGAGAGAGAGAGAGAGACGTGTCTGCCAGAGCAGCCTGCACTACTGACCCCCCACAGCTCATTCACAGAGAGCCCCGGTGGCCCCCAGAGCTCTGTCCTCGAGTACGAGAGACCGACCCAGTTTTCTCGCGGCGGTTGCGGCTGGCCCCATCACATTCGACATTTTTCGAGATTTAGCCACGTCCAGAAAAAGGCGCGGGCCAGTAGCTACAGTACTTGTATAGGCTCTGGACGAGCTCCCGAGCGTAACAGGTTCGCCCTCGTTTTTGGAGTGGTCTTTTGAGGCAACCATGTCCACTTGATGTAAACGTATCGCATCGCATCGCACATATCATACACATGAAACACACCACATGGCCTATGAGGACAAGAGACTGTACCGACGAGCTTGGTTGCCCTGCTTTTGAAACGCCTTGCGTACGCACGCAGGAATGGGTCCCTTGTAGAGGTCATAACCGCGCAGACAAGAAGTAATCTGACACCGTCCAGACACGCACTATGAGGAAAACAAGAAAAAAAGAGAATCAGATACCACTCGACGCAGTGCAGACACCTCGTCTTGACAAAAAGAAACAAAAAAACTCACGGAAACATCATTGACACCTGGCAGAGTCGAACAGTCTACGCCAGCATCGTCATACTCTGGACACCCTCCACAAGACCATAGATCCGTTTCAGTGGCTATACACTCGTAATACACCTTTTTCCCCACGTGGACAGGACACGATCGGTACCCCTGCGGACAGATATTGATCCGCTGGCTCCGTTTGGCAAGCGTCGAGGGACACGTCGCCGAATTGGGCAAGCAAGCGTCTCCACAGACCTTGTACCCATTGTTGCACCCAAACGTACATTGACCAGGTGGGGAGTTGGCGGCCGGGCATTTGGGGTATCCATTCGAGGGGATCGTGTTGGTGCATGTCCCTTGATCATTGACCGGTTTGTTGAGCCACGGAAGGAGAAAGTTGAGAACGTTTTGGATGGCACCTCCGAAAAAGTTGACAATGGCAGAGAGTAAGCCGTTTTGCTGGCCAATCAACAATTGGTCCCATACCCTGGCCATGGATTCAGCCGTCAGTACTCCTCCCACTGTACAGAGACACATTTGCTATAAACGTAGAACCGAGTCAGAACCGCCGAGTTTTCAAAGAGGTGCAACAGACGTTAAAACACTCACGGGCAGGATTTGGATGGGCGGCTTGATGATGGGAAGCACAGTCTCCGTCGTGATCGGTCCGACAGGTGCACATGCAGGTGTAAACATGTCCTTGTCTGCTCTAGGAACAGCCGGACCAGGCAAGGCATTGCCAACGGATACCAACAAAAGACCGCCCGCTACCATTGTGGCAAAAAGGCGAGAGAAGCGCATGTTTACTATGGGGGCTGCCAAGAGGAGTGTCAAAAAGACAAGTGTGTACCACTGGAGGACGCCTGGTGATCTTGCTGGCTTGTTATGGCTTGTTATGCATTCGAGCCGGGGTCGGGACCCATCCGTAGCGGTATCAGCTACATATTTGTACTCTTGCTTGATACGAATGCCAATTGTTTTGCCCCCCCCCCCCCCCCCCCTAAACGACCACCAGAATGAGATCTCAAGATCCCAAACTCACCGTTCAACAGCCGACACCGTATCCAACAGGATGCACAGTCACCTCCAAAAGCAGATAACATTATCGTCCAAATGCAGACCATTCCCGATAGAGGCGCAAAAATAAAAAAAAGTCAGCCATGTTCTGCGGACTCACGATAGAGAGAGAGGGGAGGCCGAGTGACGGGCAGATATTTTCAGTCTAGACGATCATCGTTGCGTTGAATCTGTGCATTTGCTGCCTCATTCCTTCCATGGCACTTGCTATGGCCCAATGGGGATTGAGAGATTCGACTTTTTTTGGGAACCATTGGGCATCCGGCCATTGTCGCAACAACTGACTTTTGGCGATCAAGTCGATCGTCCTGTGACATCACTTTCCAAGATGAGGTGCATCCTTGCCACCAGTCGCCCAATTTATTTTTTCAACACAAGTGACGGGGTGAAAACAAAAATATCCGACACGCCTGGCGGGAATCCGACATGTTGATGTAATCATGTAGAGGCCACTTGAAGATCGGCGACTCGCTATACCCAGTATACCTGTGGTCCCCCTTGTTTTAACATGGTAACCTCCAAATCTCGACGTTCAAGAACCACTCAAGTTGATGTGGCAGCTGCCAGCGATGGCTTCAGGCTATCATGGGTACTTGGATATCGAGACGCCGGTCGAGAGACGACGGAGCTAAACAGCGAAGCGAGTCGTCGGAGAAAATCGATGGGTTTCCAAAGCAAAAAAGTTGATTGGATCAGGGTGACTGCTCCTCGAAGGAATCTATGTGTGTGTGTGTGTGTGTGTGGTTGTTGTACGAGGTCGAAGAGTGGAAAGTTATCGGCTTGTCGGGTTCTTGCTGCTCGCAGGAGCCCGGCCTTTGACAAGACGACAAGATAGAGAGTATCAAACCGCGAAATGACCCGAACAACAGTTTTGATGCCGGTTCAAACGTTCAGAGGATAACAACAGTGACCGCCACCACCAGCCAGACGGCAAACCTCCACTTGGCTGAAAAACGCTCGAGAGTCGGCATCCACAAGGTGAATGCGTGAAAGGGGATAAACGATGCTTGTGATTATTTCGGTGATGTAGCCGCTCCTTTCCGCAAGATGATTGTATTACCATGCATGTCCACTTGGTCTGCTTTGACTGGTGAACTAGTGTGCAGGTATAGGTTCAATCCACTGAGATCTTGACATCTGACATGATGACGGCTTGTGCTATCTTGACATCTATCCATCCATGATGACTAGGAATGCTGCGGGTGGCGCAAGATGAATGAGACGATAGATGAGATGATCTGTCTCTCAGTGGCGAGGACAACTAGAAAGAGTGATGAAAACACCATCCGAAACTATTTTCCAAATCAACAAATCCAACAAGAAGCTCTTGTGGCGCAGCTGGTAGCGCGTATGCTTAACAGGATTCGTTCTGTAAAGCGCATAAGGTCCTGAGTTCAAGCCTCAGCGGGAGTACATCTTTTTTGAACCTGCATGTCCTTTTTTACCACTCACACATCGACAACCCTCTCAAATGCTTTGGTATTCTGGCAACAAGACGGCGTGGAAGAACGATCAGGCCAGGCACTGCTCGAAAGAAACCCAGTCATCTATCATGCGATAACCTGATGAAATGCATAGACTATGGATACAAATGAATTGGCCGCTGCCCTCGAAACCCAAAAAATCACAAGTGCAAGATGATTGCTGACTTGATCCTCTATAGTGGTCCATGTCCAACCTTTTTTGATTATATGTTCATATTTTGTTCAGTGTGCAAATGCCGACCGCCGCGGTGTGTAGCCTGGGATAGGGACACAAGCTGCTGTTGAACCCCCCAATATCCGTTCGAATCCTCGGAGGCATGATTGAATTTCGCATTTGCCGGCGACGCACTGATACACATTCCACAAACCCAAGTCAGTACATGTGAACAGTCACAAGAGTTGCGGGATTCAAGACTCACGCTGACATCATTCACGCCGACCAGAGCAGAGCAATCCACACCCTGTCCTTCGATACCGGCACATCCTCCACACGATTCGAGATCACTCTGGGTAGCAACGCATTCGTAGGCGATCTTCTTTCCATGAGCAACCGGGCAAGAAGTCCACCCTTGGGGGCAAATGTTGAGACGTCTGTCGCTTCGTCGTTGAACTGAAGAAGGACAAGTGACAGCTTGTAGGATACATCCGGTTCCACAGACCTTGTAGCCGTCGTTGCAGCCAAAGGTACAGGCACCAGCTGGGGCAGAGGCGGCCGGACATTTGGGATATCCATTGTCGGGGATTGTTGTCGTACACGCACCCTTGTCGAGTGGTCCCGTGATTGAGGGGAGGATGAGTCGAAGAAGACCGTCGACTGTTGTACCGAGCAATTGCAAGACTCGAGAAAGGAGACCATTTTGTTGACCAAGTATGAGTTGATCAATAACTCGAGCCAACGAATCGGCTGTCAAGATTCCTGCCACACTGCACAGACACATTTGCTGCGATTGTCAAGAAGTTTTGAGTGAGCATTCTAGAAATCCTGGCATGTATGATTCTCGAGCGACTCACTGGCAAGATGGTGATTCGCGGCCACAAAAAGGGCAGAATGTCTTGGGTGGTAATGGGTCCTACGGGACCACACGCCGGTTGCAGAATGGCTCGAGGCTTCAAACCAGACTCAAACTCTGGGTATTTACTTGGTGCGGCGGCTGTGCTGGAAGTGACGGCGAGGACGGCTACGACCATGGAGAAGAGGCGAGAGAAACGCATTATAATGTTGAGAACCAAGATTATTAAAGTGGCGTTTGAAGAGTGGAGGTCGAGGAGACAGTGGCAAATGCTACTGTATCGTGAGAGGTAGAGAGTGTGTGTGTGAGAGTGAGAGACTGAGAGATGATGATGTTCAATCTTTGACATGAGAATGAACCGTTTCCGGACTGGAGCCTTTTAACCTTGTAGGCATTGCTCAAAATTTCGAGGCTTCCCTAGCCAACTCTTTTTTTCCCGGCTCACGACAACTCCGACCGTATAGCCAGAGCATGTGTGCACGCCAAGGTCGCATCGAGAACTTGTACCGTATACCTCTTCACAGGCCCAAAGCAGGACGCCTGGAAGATACGACCGAGAAGAGACCAAAGGGTGTGAGTGAAAGAGCGAGTTCCAGTGGATCAGGTGCTCAATCAGGTATATTCCCTGTTATCCGAGACCCGAACGAAGAGGACTCCAAGTTGAAGCTATGCTGGCGGGACAGCATGGTACCTCGACCATTGAGAGGTTGGAGCCTGGAGGAGGCGATGGTGGGTTTGGGCAAGCTTCTATGCTTTCCGCAAGGCAAAAATTCGAGCTGCATGCCACAACGCATGGCTGACCTTGGTCGAACCGACCATGCCCGCTCGAGCGTCTGAGAGTCGAGGTTTTGCAGGTGTTCATCGAAGCTGGTCCGTCTCGAGCAGCCAGTTGGCTAGGAGAGTAGCTAGGAGGGTCTTGTCTCAAAATCGTCGGCATCAATGCAAATGCTTCGGTCGAGGCGATAGAGGACCAGGTATAGCCATTCTCACGCCATGGAAAAACGTTGAGAAATGGTTGATAATCGTTCGAATGTGCGGTATGCGGTATGGCATATTGATATGGCGCCTGCCGGTTTCCTTCCCAAGAACCTCCACATCAGCCGAGAGCTCCTTGTCCGAGGCATCCTATGTGCCTGAGCGCTGAGCGTCTAGGCAGTGTGGAGAGAGAGACGACCACACATGTCTGAACCCTAGCTTCACTTGCTTCAGCTCCGTGGAGATACGTGACGAGCGGTGGTATATCCCGGCAGTTGAAGAAGCTTCTCCCTCAAAGTCGGTACTTCCCTCGATACATCGTGGACCTCGGGCAAGAGGTTCCAAAGCATGCAGTACAGGCATACCGCATGCTACAGTTTGGCTTGCCGCATGCAGGTACCGGTCCACGGTCCACTGTCTTGACAAGATGCACAGGATAAACCAAGTGTGCAAGTCCGCTACAGTCATACAGTCATTCACTTCTTTCTTTCTTGTAGAGTCTTCCAAGAGCTTCCAAGTTGACGGAGGCAGTTGCTCGATCCTGGAATGACTGCAGACTGCTGACATGCCCTCGCATTTTGCCTCGGTCGGATTAAAAAGAGAGGTCGACGATTGTTTCTTTGCAAAGCTTCGAATATGCCAAACTCGAGATGAGTCATGAGATTCCGACTGCTGTCTTGAGCACTTGAGCAAAGAGAACGCTCGGAAGGACACGGCGAGGTACAGACAGAACAGAGCAACGACGCGCGGCAGTCGTGTTAAGCGGCACAACGATGACTGAGACGGGACTGCTGCTATTAGCCCATGGACTGCATGGACTCGATGGTTGACCCGGTCTGCCATGTTGGCAGCAGAGAGAGTACGAGAGTACGATGGAAGTAGTGAGCACGACGTTCAAGTGTCGCTGGAATCAGTTAACCAGTCAGCTACTGGAGACACAAAGCCTCTGCCCGTATAGAAATCACCAATGTCGCCCAGACACGGCTTCAAACTTTGACTACCGTCATACGAGTGGTATCCTGTTCTTTTGAATGCCGCACCATTTTGATTACGGAGTTTTCATGGTTTGCCAAAAGAACGGTTTGTTAACATGACACGAACCAGTCGGTGGCCGGATCCATCCATCGTCTCGTATAGACGACTTGCTCACAGTATCACAGTACCGTATACCGTATGTACGTATCGACAGTGATCCATCGCCTCACACACTCTGGGTTCGAAAGCCAAGTACATACCGTCAAGCATTGCTCGCTCAATACGCTGCGTGCGATTGAAAATCTCGGACCGGACCGATTGACGATTCAAGCATCATGCATCATGACTGCTACTCGTATAATTGTAAAGTTTATCCGTGCTTGGATAAAATCTTTTTGTAATGAAGATGCTTGAGCTCTCTCGATAAGCGACTCAAAGTCGGTCAAGAGTCTAGCTTAGGAACACACCCTGGATGCTTGGATAAAATCTTTTCGTGATGAAGATGCTTGAGCTCTCTCGATAAGCGACTCAGTCGGTCAAGAGTCTAGCTTAGGAACACACCCTGGATGCCAAATGTGACTTGGACATACTGATGACTGATACATTGAAAGCCACTGTCCAGCCACACAAGAAATCTGACCCGAATGACCCATATACAACAAAACACTCCTCCATCTACCATGACCAACGCATCTATATGACCACTACCCACGAAATTGAGATCCCACGACCAAATCTTCTGCCCCATTCAGCTTCTCCCCTAGATACCTAAACAGTCCCGTCCCCAACGCTGCGAGTAGAAACATGACGTCGAATAATCGACCAAATACTCTGAAATCGGGCAGAGTAGCGAGCAGCGAGGCGTCCTCCTCGACGGGTGTTGGTGTTGATTGCGGTGTATGAACGGACGCGTCTCCGTACGGATCCGAATCCACCACTGTGCTGTTGGCGTATGGATCAAAAGGTCCGTCGGTCGAATATGAGAGCTGGGTGGGAGGGATATAACTCCACGATCTCATTTGGATCAACAGGGACACGACATAGGTCGAAAGGAGTTGTGATAGCGTCAAAAGGAGGAATCCGGCACCGATGGATTTGCTGGTCAACCGGAGAATGCGAGCGATTGATTTGAGCACGCGAGCCAGTGATGCGAGGATGAGAAATCCGGTGAGGATTAGTCTGCACACAGGAAGACAGAGGGAGAGGGATTAGACAGGTTGCTTCAGGTAACTCCGATGGTACAACCAATCATCCAGTGACTTACGAGATACCTCGCGACCATGTCCTCACATCGACGTCCTTGACCTTTTTGCCTCCAAGTCCACTGACCCACGGTCCGATCTTGCCAACTCCAAGAGCGATAAAGTAGGATATCCAGTCTCCGTTTGTATTTCCCCCTCGTTCCGGTTCCATCACCTCGACCGACTCGTCAATGTCCATTGAAGTGGGTGTGCTACCAACACGGGCGGTAGAGAGGTAAGGAATGAAGACGGAGAACAGGCACATGATGATTCGGATAAAGCAGTACAGGGCGAAAACGAGGCCAACGAGGTTGTAAATCTTCCCACGCCACGTCGAAGAGAATTGTTGTCGAGCCTGGTGAAAAAAGGTTATAAACAAAAGGGTAAGCCAGTGAAACGCTGTCGAAAAGACTCCGAGCAAGTTCACGCACCCGTCTCAATTTCAAACCCTCCATGCCCCTTTGAACTTGCTTTTCCAACATTTCCAGCCCTTGCAGTTCTTGCCTGGCCCCAGCAACCTCGCTCGATTCGCTTGCACCCCATCCTGGGAACCCCTGTCGGCCCCACAACGACCCGAACCACCCTGACGATTGATCCGCCGGTGCTTCTGCGTTCCGCCCAGCCTCACCTTCGGGTTCTGCCCGCAGTGCGACTTGTCTAGCAATGTACTGCTGCTTGCTCACGATTTCATGCCTGACTTGATAAAGTGACCGTTCGGCTGCCATAATGTCTTCCTGTTTAATCATTTGAGATGGGGGCGGAGTCGTGATATTGAATAGTGAAAGGGCTTTCTTCAAAAGGCTGTCCGAGGATCCTCCACCACTGCTGGGGTGGCAACCGCCGCCTGCACCTCCTCCGTTCTCCCAAAAGTCCCAAGCGGTCCTAACAGCTCCGAACCCACTGAGTGTTCCCATGATAACGATTCCACAGACAACAACCCGGCCTAGAAAAGGTTCAAGCCAGCCTCCGTGCTGCCACCCTTCGCCAGCGGTCTCTGACGATATCGGTGTTTCACCTAGGGTGATAGTGCCATTGTGGGCGTGTTCAACGGTCACGAGCGGCGCTCTTGTAGTGTAGGGCGGGATTCTGGTGAGAATAAAAATGTAGAATCCAAAAGGAATAATGGATATCAACAGCCTCTTGGATATTGACAAAGGTCTGGACGCCGTTGTGGTGGTCGATGCCGAGGACGAGTCGCCTCGAGATCGATACGTCAATTGCAGACATTGCACTAGTGGAACGATGAATAAGATGATGAACAGCAGCAAGTGGAGGTGGTAGGAAAAATGTATTTTGCGTGAACTGGAATGGGGGTGAATCAGTCAAGAGGTTGCGTAACAGTAGCGGTAGCTCATTGAACACTCACCTAGACTCAAATACTCCCACAGAATGAAACATGACCAAGCTGAGCAACAGAAGACATTCTGAGAACGCCAGGGAAAACAAGTTCCCAGCCACCCATCCTAATCCTCTAGTCGTACGAGCCTGCTGACCCTGGTTCTGGTGTCGGTGCGAATGGGCCTTTTTCCCGTGAAACAACTTGAGCACTTTTTTGGGGTGAAGCGAGGATGAGCTCTTGTGATCTGATGGCGGTGCATGTTGAGAAGCCGTTCGTTGGTGGGTGGCAGCAGAGGATGTTTCCTGTGACGATGAGTGAAGAGGTAACAGCGGGACCGCATCGATGGAAGGCCTTGTCGATGGTCCAGGTGATGGCGAGTGTGTACCCATCGAGTACACAGAGTCTGAGTCTGAATCTCCAAGGTCGGCTGAGAGGCCTCTTTGTGTGTTTGACCTAGAGGAAGAGATGCGAGTACTTGGAGACACAAGTGACGACCCATCGGCTGTCGACACGTCTTGCTTTAGTCGGGGCAGCCCCAACAGTCCTACTTCTTGTATCCGGTCGTCATGCCCACCACCTCCACCATTGTGTTGGTCCACTGACGACAACGACGACTGCTTGGAGAGCTCTCTGAGCGTTGGTAGAGCGTAACGAAGAAACCGACGGGCTAGCAAATAGTAACCGCCTTGAATGACGAGCAGGACAGAGGTATCGATCCAAAACGACGTGGGAGACGGTGGAGTCGACATGGCCGGTAATGGCCCCCTCCTCAAATGATTCAAGCAGTTTTCTTGTTGCTCGAATGAATCGTATATAATCGATAAAGTCTACAGCAAGACACTCTTCGTAGTGTACAGATGGACCAACTTCCCAATGCACTAAACGTCTGAACCTTGTTTGTGTGTTGACAATGTGGACATTTCCGAGAGAGGAATCATCCAGTATGAAAAATGTTGGTTTGTCATCTGACGTTGAGAGGGCCAGTATCTTGCTCTGACTGCTCTGCAGATTCATCCATGATGCTATACAGCCCATGACATTGACCATTAATTGCAGAAACAAGATGATTGCGGCTGCTCCTGGCAGTCGTCGGGCGCGTCGAGATATATACATCGTATGATGCCATAACTCAACCAACTCTACTCTTGTATACAGAGTGGGTACACCTTGTTTCACAGCAACGTTTCAAACATGATGGCTCGAATTCCCCTTTCAGCCAGGCCTCTGGACAAGGTCTGGTTCTGGTGGTTTGTCGTGAGTTGCTCTTGGCACATGTTGAATGCTGTTTGCTCACGAATGACACGCCTGCATCTGACTGGTACAGATTCACATTGCAAGTTCATCATCACAAGTTTGAGACCTTTTGGCAAATAGAAAAGGCTGACTGGGATATCATGGTGGTGCCAAACAGCCCCTCACAGCTCTGATAGACGCTCAGGCGATTTACCCTAAACACCTCGTACCGCACTCGATCCGGGCCTTGTACCTCCAAGCCATGGAATTCAGTCAGGATCCGTTGATGTTGGGTATGGAACGAGGTGACCCCGAGTTGTTTTGGTTCAAGGGATTGTGAGTGACGTTTGCATCATTGGCAATGGAGGACGTTGAAGGAAGCTGATTGCACTGGCCGTACAGCCTGCATCTCGAGGTATTTTTCCAAATGCCCGTCTTTGCGTTGGGAGCATATTACCTCTACCACAGTAGGTCCACTCGAACGAACCATACCATACTTCGCAGTCTGTTGATACGAATCTCATGTCCCTTTTTCCAGACAATCAAAAGATTTACCGTGAGGACTTTTCTTCGTTTACTTGGCACGCATCAGATTCTTGACCGTGAATGATTCATCCCACAGCCCTTCTCCTCGCCTACTCGGCCTCTGTGAGCACGACAGTCTTGCCCTGTCTCCAACACATCATCTCCCCTCCCACCCCACGACTTACCGCTGCACCCTCGGGTGCGCCGCCTCAAGGACGAAACTTTCAGTTGCTGTTTGGTCTATCGACCTACATTCCCTTTCTACTCTTGCCCCTAGCGATGGGAGTTGACATGTTGATCAGATTGACGGGAATCGTTGGAGAGTTGCAAGAAAGGCAGGCGGGCAAAAAGATGGCATGAATGATGTGACTCGATGAACAAATGCCATGAGATGACTCTAGCAGTATCCACATGGGGCTCATGGTCTGCAGTGATGGTCGCTTGTCTATCGCCGAAACGTCTAACCCAATACTTTAAGAGCCTCCGGGCCAAAGCTCATGGGTAACAACTCGCCCAACGTCATGACCGTCACAAACTCTGAGTTGCGTACGACCTGTTGGACTGCTTCAGCATCGGACGGACGAGGGTAGTTGGCGCCAATCATATAAACTGGCGTCTCGAGTGAACAAAATTCGCGAATGAATTGACGACAAATTCCACAGGGTGAGCATGTGGGCGTTGGGAGGTCACTGTGAGATTACGGTTCGGGAGGGTAGTAAGAGATCGATAGTGTCCGTCAAGAGACCAATGAAAACAACCGGCTCACCTCGAGACAGCGACTGCTCGGAAGGAATTTCGTCCCTCGCTCTGCAGGAATTTAATCACACACATAGACACAAATGAGAGCCCATTCTTTTGACACGAGTCTCTCATCATTCCACATCAGGTCTTACGATGGCTTTTGTCAGTGCCGTTCGTTCGGCGCAAATGCCAGCACCTGGTGAAACATGAATTCAGCTTAGGTCCATCTGCGGGGCCTACCCTTTGGGGATCCTCTGCTGAACAAGTGGCCCTCACCGTAGCTTGCATTCTCGACGTTGCAGCCTGTGATAATCTCGCCTTGTTCAGTCAATAGCGCTGCTCCGACTCTATCGGATGAGATGTCGAGTATTGAAAAACAGGCGATGGTTGCACCCTATCAGTGGATTTGGAAGAGAAGAAATGTGCAAGTCATTCTCGGCCAGAAACTTGCCTGAATTTAGAGTATGGCGAGTAGGCCATCTCCTTGGCTGGATGGTACAGGATGAGACACATGTCAGTACTTGAATCGGACAGACTCGAGTAGCCAAACCATTTATTACCTTGGAAACCTGCGTCAAGCAACGCGAGCAAATCCTGATTGCTGATTTTCGTGGGCATTGTAGTCTTTGTGTGTGTCTTTGACTTGAACAGTTGCAAAAAGTATCGACTCTGATGCTCTGATGTATGTTTGTCGTTGACATGACCCCGTCATACTCGAGTAGAATGGCCATGGTTGCAGTGGTTGCTCCGGTCCGGGTCTCGTCGGCGATCTCCTATTTCCACCGCACGGATTCAAATAAATGTTGAACAAGCAAGCAATCTCCAAGTCGAATGGTCTGGGCTACAGTAGACAAGTCAACACACGACCACCCCCGTCTTACTCGTGCATAGATGGACACCCCGACACCCAGTGCGTCCCAAGTGGCAGTATGTGCGCAATGCAACGTCAATCCTTCAAGATACAAATGTCCACGGTGCGACCTGGCGACCTGTTCAGTTTCGTGTTCCAAGACCCACAAGACCGAGACGGGGTGTACGGGACAACGAGACAAGACGAAAAAGATTGAACTCGTAGACTATGGCTATGGTGCGATGATGGATGATTACAAATGGCTCGAAGAAGGGCGTAGGAGGGTTGAAGGGTGGGGAAAGGATCTGTTGGACAAGGGTTTGTTGCCGAGTGAAGATGGCGGGAGGAACGGTGCAAACGGTCGAGGACGAGGGAGGGGGAGACAAGATGGAGGAGCACGATCTGCAGGTAGAGCAAAAGGACTAGGTCGTGGACGGGGCAAGAGACCGGGTCCGTATGATCGACCACCACCGCCGTCTGATCTCTCAAAGCAATCAACGGAACCCAAAGAGCATGACTTGGATGATGGACCAAGCGATCAGACTCGAGTCGAGCAGTCTCTGAACAATACAAATGACTCTTTGAAGACCTCAATGGAAGAGGTGGAACCGGAAACCCCGGCCTACTCGTCTGCCCAAGCTGAACCCAAGGACGTACTACCGCCCGAGAGCACCCTATCTACCAATGCCCCTCTCAAAGCTACCATGATTGCCTCTCCCTCACCTGATTCTTCGGCCTATTGGAAGCTACCCATCAAGCAACCTGCATCGGCCCTCTCCAACCCTCAAAATTCCATACCCACAAACCATCTCAATGGTCGAGGTTTGAATCTCGGCTATGCATCAGCTTCGGAAGGCGAATAAGGGCATTTTTCAAGTTCAAGGAAGAAAGAGAATAGGGCCCTCTTTTTCGTCCCACTGCTTGTCAGCCATTGTCAGTTTGCATCGCTCAAGTTACAAAGTACTCTCCACCTACAAGCAACGCGACAGTTTTACCATCAGTCCATCATATCCATGAAACCGCCATGCCTAGGTCAAACGTAGACGTCAAGGCCTCCTTGACACTTTGAAAGCTTGACAATGGAACATTCAAACTGCACCTCTGAAAGCAAGGGCACGAGATGGGACATTCTTGAAACACGTCAACACGACTCTTGGGAATGTCAGCTCGGAGAGACTCTATCGAAAATACCTCCTGTTTCGGATAGGCAAGTCCTTTATCCTCGTGTCGTCCTTTATAATGGACCAGAAATAGATGAAACAGGTGAGCAGATATGGCATGAACCATGCCAAGTTGCCAAGTACATAATCTGATAATTGAGACAACTGGTTGCAGGCGTATTGCCATTGAATGTTTTGCATTCACTCACAACTTTTGTTACGACCTCGGACGTCTTCCGGAAATACGCCGAGTTTTTTCTGATTTTCCATTTCTTGTCACAACTCTCTCGACTGCCACTACATTCATTTACCCCCAAAACGCTTGCACCAACTCTTGCACAATGAAACCCAGCGTTTTCTCGGCTGTACTCGTCTCTCTCGTCACCACGGCAACGACCATCCGAGCTCATGGTTTCATTGAAACGTGGACTATTGACGGCACGTCGTACAACGGGTACGATCCGACCGATAATACTGTACCCATGAATTCTGATACTGCCACGAGGCCGTCTGATAATGACGATACCGGTGAGTTTTTTTGCAAAATGAGCCCCACTTGCAGTATTGGCATGAACGGAGACTGACTAGAAGAACGCTGGTCTGTGTCATGATTAGGTCCCGCCAGTTTCACCGATGGTACTGTTGCTTGTGGTGGTCTCAGCGCGGGCACGAACCTCGATACATACCCCGTCAAGGCTGGATCCAAGATTATCGCCAAGTGGTCTCAACTGGCCGAGTCTCATTTGGGACCTGTAACCGAATGGATGGCCCCATGTCCCTCGTCTGGGTGTAATGGCGTGGATGCGAGCAAGCTAAAGTGGTTCAAGATTCAAGAGGATGCTTTCAAGGGTGGCAAGTGGGGAACTCAGGAGATTATCGATACCTTGACTTATACATTCAACATGCCTTCCGATCTAAAGTCAGGGTGAGTGCGATTCCAACTTTGCATCAGACGACCCGTCACGTGGAGTTGATCACTGTTTTGACTGACATAGAGACTATCTCGTTCGTCACGACGTCTTGGCTCTCCACGAATCGTGGGAAGGAAAGCCTCAGCTGTTTCCCTATTGTTTCCAAGCCAAATTGGAATCATCTGGGACACTCGAACCCGAGGGCGTCCTCTTATCATCCGCTTATTCCGATACCGCGACAGATGGTAAAGCMCCCCCCGCCTGCAACTTACCATCATCCTATCCACTGACCTTGATTGTTTTTTTCTCCTTCCCGCTAGATTATCTCACCTGGAATATCTACGATGGCAGTGATCAAACCGCGTTCGTACCGCCCGGCCCACCCGTCTACACGGGCGGTACACAGGGTAAAGGTGTGAATGACGACGAGGAAGAGCAAGATATTTCGGGTCAAGGTGGTTGCCTCACCCGTAAACGCAAGCGTGCCGAGGCTAGGGCTCTCAAGGCCAAGAAAGCGTCTGCTCGTGCAGCAGGACAACAGAGCGGCGGCAAGAACAAGAAGAAGAGGTCGGCTCGAATGCCTGGCCGCTCGTTGGTGTGATCCATAGTGATTCACATCCGTTTGTGTACTCGAGTACTCTTCCCCTTTGTCCCCTATCACCACGATACCATAAGTCATTTCGATTGGTTGCCATTGCCGTTCTTGTTCATTCCTTTTACGAAAAAGTCCTTTGACACTGTAAGATGCTTGTGCATACCTCCAGACCTTGTTATGGCTAGGATCAAAGGATGGTCGGACCTGATTAACCCGTTGGCTCGATCTTATTTGACGTTTTCTGAGACTATTGGCTGTTGAGTTGAGTTGCATTAATCGTCATTTGTTTCAACCATTCTGTGTTGTGCAATGAGACGCACATTACTACTAGGCAGTTATTGAGCTGGCAAGCTGGAGGAGCGTTACAACTGCGTGATAATGGCTGTGGATACCATCGATGAGACCCTGATCCAGGCGTAGAGCATTGAGCGCAATGGGCATAACCAACCTGCCTCCCACGCCTACGAATTAACCAGCGATAAAGCAACCTGGTGACTCTCATACCGTATGTTTCATGCGCCGTCATTGTGATTGTGTGAATACAAAACGATGAAACGTTCAAGTCAGTGTTTCGTGCCACAACGTTATGAAACGGACTCGGGCTAGCGCGGCGAGGTGACTGAAACGTTCACCAGTCAGCACCAGCAGCAGGCAACTCGAGTGACACCAATCATCTTTGCCATCTATTGCCTCACACATGACAAATCTGAGCCTCCCCTTTGCAACGCCGGCAAGAAAAAGAGTTCCTTTTACTGCAAAGGGTTTCACACCAGCGATTGTGCCTCACATGAAATCAAATCATACTCAAAGGGACATGCATACAAAAGAGTATATAGAACGAGCCCTTTTTTGGCATGACTTTGGAGACCTCGATTCCTGTCACCACTCACACCATTCTTTCACCGCTCTCGATTGTTTTCTGGTAAAGCAGTCAGCGCACAACCTTTGCACACTCTTTTTTTTTCTTGGTTTCAGTTTGGATCACATTACACTCGTTTTGTTTGCTCAAGGTGAGCCTGGAATGGCCTTGGTTTCGACCCAACTCACATCGTATCTGACCTTGCTTGTCTTGGGCTTTGCACACACCCACCAGATGAAGTCTACCATTTCTTCCGCCTTGATGGCCCTCACTCTTGCCTCGACTGTTAAAGCCCATGCCTATGTCACGAATTGGGTCATTGATGGAGAGACGTTGAACGGGTACAACCCGACGTGGGACGATCCCGCCAATGTCCCTACCGGTACCAGGCCAACTGACAATGCCAACACAGGTGAGCAATGGATACACAGTGGAGACGAGTATACCGCATGCTCACATTTGAAAAATAAATAAACAGAGGCGGCTGACATCAATGGCCCTGAGATTGCATGCGGTGGCGCTTCTGCTGGTTCAGGACTCTTGACCTACCCCATCAACGCCGGGTCTTCTGTCACCGCCCTGTGGACTACGCTCGATGTTTCCCACAAGGGTCCCGTGACCCAATACATGGCGGCTTGCCCTGCGTCCGGCTGTGACGGAGTCGATGCGATCAGCTTGGACTGGTTCAAGATTTCCGAAGAAGTTTACGAAGGTGGAGCTTGGGGCACTGAAAAGATTATCAACAATGGCGAGTATACGTTCAAGATCCCGAGTAACCTCAAGTCTGGGTAAGATTTTCCTTTTTCCCCTTTCTGAATGGCTATACACAGACAGAAAAAGGGCTAAAGGACACTGCTTGATACCGCAACAGAGATTACCTTGTCAGACATGACGCTCTTGCTCTTCAGAACCTTGGTGACCCCCAGTTTTACCCGTATTGCTTCCAGGCCAGGTTGGAGTCCAGCGGTACCGTCGTGCCCGCCGAGACCGTCAAGTTCCCTGACGTGTATCAACAAACCGATTCTAGTAAGTCATGGTGATGGCAATGTCTTGGTCAAGACCACGTCTGATAGCTTGTCACTGTTGGTTTTAGACTACGCCACTTACAACATTTACGAGCAAGAACCTAGCGCGTTTGTGAACCCTGGTCCCAAGGTCTACTCTGGTGCCAGTACAGACACGGTCGATGAAGAGGTGGTCGTCGGAGGTGAAGACGAGGAAACGACTAGCACTGGCGGAGTGATTGTCGAAGACCAACGAACTGCCAGTAGTGGAACCATCAGCAGCAGCATCAGCAGCAGCAGCAGCAGCAGCGTCGGTACTGTCACAGCCTCGGATGTGGTCTCTATCCAGACAGAGGTCCCTGCTACTGAGACGGGCGATGTAGCCGCTACCACCTCCAGCTCCGACTGGGTCGATGCTACTGAGACGGGCGAGGTCGCTGCTACTGAGACGGAGGAGGTCGCTGCTACTGGGACGGGCGATGTAGCCGCTACCAGCTCCAGCTCCGAATGGGTCGATGCTCCTCAAGAGACTACCAGGGGTTACGGACGGGGCGGCCGCAAGCACGGTTGTACCGATGATCACCAAGCTCAGCAGACCGACGCAGCCAACTATGCAGGACGAAGGAATGGCAAGAGGCGATTGTGATTTGTGTTTTCATCTTTTTCAAAACACACCTTTTTCATTTTATTAACGACATGTCTTGTCTTGCTGGACAAGTTCAGACGGTCGTTGATGGCGCGAATGGCGAGGTTGACCTGGATGTGTCTTATTGATAGGCTCTTTACCATTGTAATTTTTGAGTCAAAGATTCACATGGTTGAATGGTGTGCAACGCAGCTAGCCTGTCGGTCCATTTGATTCCAGGTGATGACCATGCTGACTGGACGGAAGAGGTTGCCAATGTTGCAATGATTAGATGGTCATCGAGCTGACTGTCATTTGAGTGGCCGCCAGTTGCGATGAAGCTGTTGTTCAGGGCAAGTTTGTCTCTTCTTTTGTTCCATTGCAAGACAAGAGACCTGAAAAGCGCTCGAGGTTGGACATTTGAGTGAGACTGAGTGAGACGTGCGTGAGACGTGACAACAAGGCATTCACTACGTTCACTTTTGACATGGCTTGCTAGATAGACGGCACAAGGTTGTCCACATAGCCTCGCTCGCTGCCGATCGCATGTCGATCAAAAAGAGAGTCACGATTCCCACATCGCCATCGCTGCGACCAGCCTCTTTTTTTTTTTGTCCTTTTGGTTTCCCAAAAGTCGCGGTCGAGTTCTGCTTGGCAATGAGAACCCCTTTGTTCTCTTCTTGGAAAGAATAGCAGTCCACTTGACGATCAACGACCAGACAAAAAAAGAGGACTTGTTTCGAGATTGAATGGGACAATAGACTGATCAATCTCATTTGACGCTCGCAAGTCATGTGAAGCAGTGTCGTGTGGAACCAAACGAAAAAAGGTGACTTGAGATAGCAGCAGCTAGGTGGTGATCTCTCGCTCGTTGTCACGCTTAGCTTGCGTCGCCTGACAAGAGTACTGACGAGTGACCTGCCTCACGCGTTATCTAACCGCGCCGCCAGCCTTGCAACCCAGGCAAGGCAGGCAACGCAGAAAGGCAGAAAACGCGCAAAAAGGCGGGGCCGCCGCACTGGAGAGTGGTATAAAGCTGTCCTCTGTCCTTTTTCAAAGACGTCGTTTGCCTGTCTGTCCATCTCTCACCCACTCACTCTTTCCATCACAGCTCACCACCCACCTGCACCCCTTTTGCTCGACCGTTTTCTGGTAAAACCGTCAGCAAACCCACATCAACTCCCTCCAACAACACATCCACATCTCAAGGTTTGATACCTGACCCCACAGCGCTAGCCGCACCACCGTTCTTTAAAACACAAATCACCTGTTACTTTCTGTATCTCAACAGTGAGTCTCATTCCTGCTTGTCCTTTAGCTCAAAGCTCTCTGAGCTCAAGATGCTTGACGGTCGTCTCATAGATGAAGGCTACTGTTTTATCCGCTTTGGCTCTCACCTTTGCCACTACCGCCAATGCCCACGGCTACATTTTAAACTGGGTCATTGATGGCACTTCTCACAAGGGTTATGATCCCACTTGGGACGTGCCCGAGAACCGTGGTTCCCCCACTCGACCTTCGGACAACTCTGATACGGGTGAGTTCATGGTCTGGATGTAATCTCACGTAGTAGGGGATTGACGCTGTATGCGAACTGCGTCTGAAACAGGTCCATCTGATCTCTACGGAGTGAGCGCTGGATGTGGAGGAGCTTCTCCCGGAAGCGGCATGTCCACTATTGACCTCAATGCTGGTGCCTCGGTCACTGCCAAATGGTCCCAACTCGACCCTTCCCACAAGGGACCTGTCACCGAGTACATGGCCGCATGTCCCGAATCTGGATGCGATGGAGTCGACGCGACCTCTCTTGACTGGTTCAAGATCGCCGAGGATGTTTATGAAAACGGTGTCTGGGGCAGTTCCAAGATCTCTGATTCTTTGGAGTACACATTCTCTATCCCCACCGATCTTCGATCCGGCAACTACCTCGTTCGACACGACGTCCTTGCTCTCCACGAGCCTGGTGCTCCTCAACTCTACCCTTACTGTTTCCAGGCTAGATTGGCTTCTGATGGAAACGTTGTTCCTACCGACACTGTGAGGATCCCTGAAGCTTACAATGATGGTCGAACCAACGCCTACATTCAATGGAGCATCTACGATGGTGATCAAACTCAATTTGTCAACCCAGGACCTGCCGTCTACAATGGTCAAGGTGGCGCTCCTCGTCAGTCTGGTACCGGTTCTGCTCGTCCTACTTCTACTTCCAAGTCCTGGTCTACCTCTTCTTCCAACAAGGGCAACAATGGGAACAGTGATGGTAACAACTGGGACAATGGAAACAACTGGAACAGTGACGACAACCAGAACAATGGCGGCAAGGACTGGAACAATGACAAGTGGAGCAACGATGACAACAAGTGGAGCAATGATGACAACAAGTGGGGCAACGATGGCAACAAATGGAACAACGATGACAACAAGTGGAGCAATGATGACAACAAGTGGGGCAACAACGACAACAAGTGGAACAACGATGGCAACAAGTGGAACAATGACAAGAGTGGCAATGGAAACGACAACCAATGGTGGAAGTCTGACTCTGCTACTCCTACTTGGTCCTCTACAAGCCAAGCTTGGGAAACAGCCTCTGCCAGTCAGACCGCAGGCATTCAGAACAACCGATACTTGCAAAACGCTGAATCCACTTCCACTGCTTCTTGGTCATCCGAGGACAACCAAGACTGGGACGCTCAAGCTTCCACTTCGACCTCTGATTGGAACGCTCCCTCTGAGACTGCTGATTCCGACAATGGCAACAATGGTTCCAAGTGGCGTCACCACGGCCATGGTCACAAGCATGGCAAATGGAACAAGGGTCAGAACAAGTCTTGGAGCCAAGACTCTGGCGATAACTCTGAATGGCAGGACAACCAAGACGAATACAATGGTCAAGAATCTTCCGACGACTCGCACAATCACAGCTGGAAACGAGCAGCCGTTATCGCTCGATGGGCCAAGCGAGGAACCAACATCTTTTGAAAAGATTTTTGGTATCCTTTTTGTCCTTGATGCTGGGCGTCAAGGCTGGCTCTGTTTCCTTTTTCGAGAGGATCGTCAAGATTCATCTTTCTCTCCCATAATGTATCGCTAGGTCTGAATAATGCGTTGCTCTCTACCCTGTAGCCCCTTTGCACATCCCTTTGACTAGCGTTGATCGTTGTCAAGGGAAACCACATGTTATACATACGATACATTCATTAGCATTCTTTTGGAAACCATTGAGGCATTTGTCCAATGAATATGGTTTATCCAGTCCGCAAGGTCATTCTGTCCGACGTACTCGATGCAAAATGACTATCGAGTGCGGTCCGTCATACGTCATGGCGCCTCTGGTGATGTAAACGTATCCACTTGTACATGAGGCATGAGGTGTGGAGATGGCATGCAAACAAACAACAACCCAACCAGAGTGTCGTCAGAGCCATGACGTTTTCGACCTTTTGTTGTCCGTTGTCCACTTGTCCCCGATTGATGTAGATGAGCCGGGCTGTCATTAAATCGCGCTATCATTTGAGCGCGATACGTCGATTCGTCATGCGTGCCTGAATGATTGAATGGTTGAACGACTTTCTCGGGCCGCCAACACTGCACATACAAATGGTTAGGGATGGACCAACCACACACCAAACAGCTCTGCCACGGCAAGTCTAGTCTTACCGTTTTCCAAAGGGGGAATAGCAGACCAAGTCTGGACCTCGAGGAACGATTAGAGTCGAATGCAAGTATGTAGCTGACGGGCGCGTTGGATCCCTGGCACTGGGGTAGAATGTCTTTGAACCTTGTAACCAACATGACTGGCCCCTATGTATACAAGTGACTCGTAACTGTGGCCTGTGAAAATGTCACTGCCTCTTCCCTCTCACCATGTCAAGGCCAAGTCTCTGCTCTGCCAAGGGTCCCTGACGAAAAGGGGACCAAGAGGTGGTTCAATAGACTCTTGAAAAAAACCTTGTTTCCTCTTTTCTTGGTTCAAGGAGAATCCAAGTTCCGGTTGTGGTAGCGGAAGTATTACGTTTCAGGACGGGAAGTAGAGGGAGAGAGACTGAGTCGCGCGGAAGTGGGCGCGTCCGCAAAGTTTCCAGCAACACGTGGCGAAACCTTGGTGCGCGCAAGGAATGGGCTGAGAGATGGCGGGGGGCAAGCCACCCCGCAGAGGCTGGACGACGAGCAGCGAGCCGGTAGTCAAACTGTCCTGGGCAAGATGTGGTTGAACAGAGTTGGTGTGTCTGACTGTTCAAAGTCTATTACCTCTTCACTCTCTCTACTCTCTCTTTCTCTCACCCTCTCTTCCGCCAACCACCTTTTTTCTCCAGCAAACTCCTCATTTCCCTCCCTCCCCCAAAGCTCTCTCTCTGTAATATCTGTTCGACCCCTCTTCCCTCCGTCAACTTTCCCTGACAAGACATTCATTTTCCTCCCACAATACACACACAAGCTGATCAGGCAACCACCCACTTTCCGAAATCAATTTACCCCTATTTCAGTCTCTTGAACCCATATTTCTGCGCTGGTCTTGTCGTCGCAAGATATCCCTCCCGCAATAATATCTAGAGCAACCAATCTTGACCTTTTGGAAACACTTGAATTCGAGGTGAGTTGTTTCGACGGTTTTGCGAACCTCCACCGCCATTCACTCAAAGATTTATTGACAACTTGACCGTATGTAGCTCGATTCTTCAAGGACTCCTCAAGTCTCAATCTTGAATACCAGTTGAAAAGCTTTCAGCAACATTGCTCGACGCTTTTCCACGGTATCACAGGGTAGGACACGGCTTCGAACACCCGATCCTTTCCTCGTCTTCGCTAGCTCGAAAGACGTCTATCAGAGAGAGTTGCAACCGGCCTGTGGCTGTACCAACTATCCTCCTCCTCGTCCTTTATTGAAACCTCGCCAACCTCGATTACTCTACATCCCCCTTTCACCGTCTATTCAAAATGACGACCAACCACTCTATCCTCGTCAACCCCTTTATGGCGACCAGCTCTGGCGCGTTTGTGGATCGAATTCATCCTGCAAGCATGATGCCACGAAGTGCACATGACCCTGAGTTTTGTAGGCTCATGAAGAGCAGAGTCACGGATGAGATGATTGGTGAGTCTTGAATTTGTTTGTTTTTTTCGGATAGGGGCGTTTGTTCGCCACCGCGCAAAGATAGGGGCCCTCGAAAAGGGGCTGATTCGTACCTTATTTCTTTTGTGTCATGAAGCTTTTCTTGTCGAAAAGACTTCAAGTGTGATTGCAGTGGAGGCTGAGCCTTCTAGCACACTTCGATCGCATGGACCTCTGACGCCTCCTCAATCGCCCTCCAAATCGGCGTATGCTTCTCGTTACCTTCATGATCCTGTTGAACAGGCCGCAATCAACATTGGGCTTCCCACATTGTTTGACTTTATCAAGAGCTTGGTAACACAAAGCAACGTGCAAGTCCCAACTCTGATGAGCACTGTCGTTTACTTGGAAAGGCTGAGGCAAAAGTTGCCCAAGGTGGCCAAAGGTGAGCTTTAGCATTAGGAATGGTCTGTCGTACGGGTGGAGACTAACATTGAAACACGTTTTTAGGAATGGCCTGCACCCGGCACCGAGTCTTTTTGGCAGCTCTCATTTGTGTTGCCAAGTACCTCAATGACTCGTCTCCAAAGAACAAGCACTGGCAACGTTATGCGTTCCATTTTGCACTTCCAGAGGTCAACCTCATGGAAAAGCAGCTTCTCTTTTTGCTAGACTACAATCTTGACTTGCAAGAGTCTGAGCTCATCTCGGCTCTCTCGGTCTTTATGGCTCCTCGGACTCGTCAACAACCGGCACCTTGTGCGCCTGTGGTTTCAGTCCTGCCCACCCCTGTCAAGGTCGAACAGCCTATCTGTGCGCAACCTCAAAAGAGCGTTCCGGTCTCTACTGGTCTCCCCACCCCTCCTGTTACCCCATCCTCTAGGTCGGAGCGTCTATCAACTCCTGGATCTGTCTCTCAGGTTACACCCTCTCTATTGGATGCGGAACTCCACTCACCAGCTCGGACAGGTTCTTCCAGCAGTCGTTCCTCTCTGTATGTGACTCCCAACAAGCGCAGCTCACGGAGCTCTCTGCGTGTGCCGAACAGTGTCTCACCGCCTAGCTTGCAACGTCGAGGGTCTGCCAGCTCACTTTCATCAGAGGAATCGACCGAAGACGTTTTGCCAAACTGTTCAGCAAACGAAGATCTCTTGTGGCGTGCTCGACAGACCGCGCGAGGCCGAAATGCGGTCTCGTCGAGAGTCGGACAGCCCAAGACTTCTTATCGACCTTCTCCCATCTCTCAACAGTCTTACCAGACAACTTCCAATCTGCAAGTGAAATCACAAATTTCCGAGCAGACGCACCGCAGCTCAATGGAGCCTAGTCCCAGTGCTTCGAGCAGAGTACCACCAAAATTCCTCTCAGCTTCAGCTTCTCAATACG
This sequence comes from Filobasidium uniguttulatum, assembly GCA_039545395.1. Lineage (NCBI taxonomy): Eukaryota > Fungi > Basidiomycota > Tremellomycetes > Filobasidiales > Filobasidiaceae > Filobasidium > Filobasidium uniguttulatum. The sequence goes on along the minus strand of BCJK01000002.1, from coordinate 1,525,187 downwards.
ACCTAAGTTCCGTTGAGCGGGCTTACATACCTCACGATTTGAAGAGTGGACGGTACTATTACCAACCACCGAAGCCTGAAGCTGTCTCAACACCCACAGCGCACAAAGCGTCATCAAGATCTCGCGGCTCCACCTCGAGACCGAGTGGAAAGTCGACCCTGAGCTTGATGCCGTCGATGAGCTTTGCTGGTTTGAGAAGTCTACTGACGGGCCACCCCTCAAGTGGGCACGCCGAAGATGCGCCCACTCGGAGAATTAGGACCATTACAGACAATGGGGAAGAGGTGCTCATCGTGCAACAATGATTGTGAATTCGTTTTTCGCTCGCTCTTTCAAGTTTTCAACCTCAGGAATTACCACTGGCTGGTCCAGGTGCCTCTTTTCAAAACCGACACTCGTTTAATGGAAACCTCCACCCATCATATTGTCAAGTTTCTTTCAACCTCTCATAATGTAGCCACTAGAATTTACATGACCGAATTTCTCGTTTGGTCAACACCCTTTTATGTCCTTCATCCTCTCTACCTCTATACCATGTCTTGTCACCCCCTTATTCTATTTCTATACCTTGCGGTTGAGATCTTATCCCTTGATGTCATTACATTTATGCCTTGTATTCGTCCAGCACCGAGGCCGGCTCCCCTTGCTCGGTCCATCTACAGACAGCCTCGGTGTGGCTTTGGTTTCTGTCACTTTTGAGCAGACGCCTCGCTTGATGAGAGCATCTTTGTGGCTTGCTTATCAATCCTTGCCGCCGAGCGAATGCGAAACCATTCTGGTCCACTGGCGCTACAACAATGCACCGAAACAATCGCCCCGAGCTTGTGGATCTCTCTCGAACCATTGTTCCACTACTCGGTACATCGCTACCCCTCCTTGCTGGCCTCCTCAATGCCCCTACCGATGTCCCTCATCTTCAGTGCTGGATATAAAGTTGACATGGAGCCCTCTCAGAACCCAAATGGGGGTAATGGCAGTACAAAGTGCTTTGCCCCTCCATTTGCACACCAGCCTGCGCTGCCATTGTATTTTTCTCTTGCAAAGAGTCTATAAAAACGACTGGTGAGTCGATCTTGTTGTGTATAACCTGGCGAGTTGGATTCACGGTTCCTAATCGTCATGCTGGGACCTTTGAATAAAGTGCAGGTCTCAACTTGTCGGCTTTCCATCTGCCCCTCCAAAAGGATACGCAAAAGTGATTTGAACAAAAGAATCATGTAAGTTGAGCGGCGAGCCATTGACATTCCCATGGTCGAGCCGTTCGCTCACATGTTTTGACAATGGCTTCTGGGATGTGTACAGAGCGCAAGAAAATGGCTGTCCAGATTTCTCGATTGAGCGTTGAACACTATCAGACCGGCTTTGGGCTTGGACACGCTCGGCCTCGAATTTCCTGGTCGTTTCAACAGTCTACCACCAAGAATTGGAAGCAAACCTCGTGTATTGTACGCATCACCAGAAATGGCAGAGTCGGCGACTTTGGTTTCAAAACGGAACAATCTGTTCTTGTCGAGTGGCCCGATACACCCTTGGCATCTCGGGAAAAGGCAACCGTTCAGGTCCAAGTGACTGGCAATGACGGACAAACATCGGACTGGGCTACGCTCGACATTGAAGCCGCGCTGTTGGACTCAAAGGACTGGAAGGGAGAGTTGATCAGTTGTCAACCGCAACCCAAGGATACGACCAAGCGGCCATTCCGCGTTAGACAGAGGTTCAACGTACCTCCAGGGAGCGACCTCTCCACTGCACGGGTCTATGCGACTGCCCATGGTCTTTACGAGCTGGAAATCAACGGAAAGACTGTGGGGGATCATGTCCTTGCGCCCGGATGGCAAAGCTACTCTCATCGATTATCCTACCAAACACATGATATCAGCGCTTTGCTTCATCAAGGGGACAATATGATTGGGGCATGGGTCGGAGAGGGATGGTTTGCTGGTCGACTCGGTTTCGGAGGGGGTTGGAGAAACATGTTTGGCGACCGGATCGGTCTTCTCGCTCAAGTGGAACTGGATGGTCATACCCTCGTCTTAACCGACAAGGACTGGGAATGGTCTTTTGGATCGATCATCAAGTCTGAAATTTATGACGGAGAACACTTTGACTCGAGACTACAGGATTCAGGATGGACCTGTGCCGACAAGGCTTCCAATGCAGAGTGGAAGCCTGTGGACTTGATCGGACTCCCCATGGTAACGCCTACAGCTCCTCAAGCTCCCCCCGTAAGACGGACCGAGGAGTTGAACGCTCGTGAAATCATCAAGACCCCTTTGGGAAAGACTGTGATTGACTTTGGTCAGAATGTGGTCGGATGGGTCAGATGGAATTCGCCCGGTCCTCGATGTGATCAAGATGGAGCAGAGGTCATCATCAAGCATGCTGAAGTCCTTGAGCATGGTGAACTCGGTGTTCGTCCGTTGAGGGAGTGCAAGGCGGTCGAGACGATCATTCTTGGAGGAGACTTGCAAGGTTATGAACCAAAATTTACTTTCCATGGATTCAGGTATATCGAGGTCACCGGATGGGACGATATCCAACTTGGAAACTTGAGTGCGATGGTGGTCCACTCTGACGTTGCGCGCCATGGCACATTTGAATGCTCCCACGCTATGCTCAACCAATTGTATTCCAATATCTGCTGGAGTCTTCGTGGCAATCTTGTCTCGGTACCCACTGATTGTCCTCAACGGGATGAGCGGTTGGGATGGACTGGTGATCTTCAAGTGATTGCCCCTACCGCTTCTTACATTTTTGGCGTTCAAGGGCTGCTTTCGGAATGGCTTCAGGATGTTGCTAGTGAGCAGCTGGTCGACTACAACGGCGTTCCACCAGAGGTCATACCCAATGTCTTGCAAAGACACATGCAACCCACTCCGCTCGCAGTGTGGGCCGACGTCACCATCATCACCCCTTGGGACTTGTTCACTCTATCAGGCGACAAGCAAATCCTTCAAGACCAGTACGAAAGCATGCGTGTCTGGCTCGACAAGGGGGTTTTGAGGAACAAGGGAGGAGGATGGGGCGATGATGCGTCCGCTCGAGTCGATCATTTGGGCCTGTTGTGGGACCCCATGCGAGTCCAACTCGGCGACTGGCTCGATCCGTTTGCGCCCCCGACTTCAGCAGCCGAAGGCAAGACCAGTCCTCACCTCGTGGCTGATGTCTACTTGATTCGTGTCACCCGGTTGATGGCCCACATTAGCAAGACGCTCTCGCTCACCTCTGAAGCCGAGCGTTACTCTCGAGCCGCTGCCGATTTGCTCGAAGCCTTTCACCAAGAATACGTCACCCCCAAGAACCGATTGTTGACAGAATCGCAATGTTCGTTAGCACTCGTGCTTCAGTTTGACATTGCTAAAACGGACCACCAACGAACGCAGTGGACAGACAAGCTGGAACACACGGTGAAGACGAATCATTTCAGAGTTGGCACCGGCTTTGCGGGTACGCCCATCATTCTCAACACTCTGGCTCAAAAGATCACACGAGATGGACCACCACGCGACAAGCTACCTTTGGCCTACCGAATGATCCAGGAAAAGGCTTGCCCCTCGTGGCTGTACCCTATTTCCATGGGAGCAACGACCATGTGGGAGCGCTGGGACAGTATGCTACCCGACGGCTCCATCAATCCGGGCGAAATGACCAGTTTCAACCACTATGCGTTTGGATCAGTCGCCCGATTCCTACACGAAGTTGTTGGAGGGATCGACATGAGCCCTCGAGGTCAAGGGTACAAGACGTTTGAGATTCAGCCTCGACCTGGGGGCACGATCACGTGGGGCAAAACCAGTCATGTCTCGCCGTATGGAAAGATGGTCTGCTCTTGGAAACTGACGGGTGCGTCCAACGACCGCCAGATGCAGGTCAACATTGTCGTGCCCCCAAACACGACGGCAAGGGTCGTCTTGCCGAATCAAACGCTCGATCAATTGGTTGGCAGCGGGGAATGGGAGTTTCAAGTGCCGTTCAAGAGTGATGAGAGGTGGCCACCCCAAGGCGTTACTTTGCCGTATACTCCACCCACCGAGGAGCTGCTAGTTGAATAAAAAGTGGACTGTTTTCTCAAAAAACCAAATGATCGATCCAGGTCGATGAAAGGCGGGGTATACTATTGTGTAATTTCATATTCTACAAACAAAAAAAAGTGTTCTATTGATTTCCCGAATGTAGATGACATGGCGTCAATCGTCGACGGCGATGCGAGATATACTCTACATATCCCGTTTCAAAAGTGTAAGACACATGAGTGAGAATCGGGGCCTGGATGAAATGTTGCTCGAATGTTCTTTGGGGAAAAGCCTCGACTCGACGTACGCTGTCGGTTGTAGGTCGTGTGGAGGGGTGGAGTCGTGAGAGGTCGTCAAGTGGAAAGTGATGTCATGATGTGTGGTGCGAGATGCCAGGATGCGTGATACGACTAGATGGTGATATCATCAGGGATATCATTCACCGCTGCCGAAAACCCTCCGCCTTCTCGCTCCAAGTATACCCTTTCCTCGTCCGCTTCGGCATTCTGTAAGATGACAAGAAGTGATCAGTGAGCAAAACCGGAGTCACACCACTGCTGAATCCAACAACGTACGTAGCGGAAAGAATAGTACCGGGGTGATGACCAGGGCAAGATCAACCGAGAAAAGTACGTGTCGATCAGTGTCGAAGGGTTCTGTTCAATCTGTATTGCAGGGTTTTGGTCACGAGTCAACAATCTTTCGTGGTGTGGTGAAACCGAAAAAAGAATCAAACTGACCTCTTCCGTCAACTTGACCATGTTTCTCGGAACATCAGTAATCACCGCCCGAACGCCCCACCGAATACACTCCAACATTTCGTTCCGATCATTGACCGTCCACACGGTGATTTGTTTGCCCGCCTTGGCGCATTCTTCTCGAAATTGTTTCCCGTCGCCCGAAAAGAGGGCGGGAAAGTAGATGGAGAATCCGTTGCAGTATCGGAAAAAGTAGGATCGGATGGTGGGGAGGGACATGCAGATGGCAAACAGAGGGATAAAGGGAAGGTGACGTTTGGCTGGAGCAATAAACTTGGGCTGTTGGCACAAAAGGAGGGGTAAGTAGCATTCTTCAGCATGTGAACTCACAAACGGCATGGACAGTCAAGAAGAAGTCACACTTACATGCCAGATACCCAAGACGATCCTAGGAGCCAACAAGTCTTTCCAACCATCAAACTTGATCATCTCCTCCTTGATCATGGGGAACAACTTTTCGGGAATGTTCTCGACCTTGCAATCAATGTTCAGCTTGACATGGATATTTTCAGGTTCCATCAAGAGTGCCAAAACCTCGCTAAACTTGGGCAGAGGCTGAGGAGGTTGAGCTTTGGTTCGAACGTGCTCGAGCACTCCGGCCCATGGGGTTTCATGAATCTTGCCGCTCCCGTTTGTCTTGTTGTCCAATGAAGGGTCGTGGAACATGACCAAGACATTGTCACTGGTGATGTGAATATCGGTTTCGATACCTTGAGCACCGTCCTTGCACGCGGCTCGAAAGGAAGCCATGGTGTTATCGGGGTAGGCAGCGGAAGCCCCTCGATGGCCCCACGCTTCGACCTGGGTGTTGCGTGAAAAACAAGCTTCATCTACTCTGGCCTTGAGAGCGTTCAAGGTGGTCGAGGCTGCTGGAATGGCCGTGGCAACCTTTTTCTCGGGCTCAGGGGTCGTATCGGCACTTGTCAACGGAGTCAGGGCCTGATCAATGGCAGGGTCGACATATTTGTAAAACATGGGGGATGGGTCGGTCGAGGCAACAGTCGAGTTGGTACCGGCCGTTGAAGCTCCGGTAGCATGACGAGTCGACCACTGGACTCCATGTTGTTGATGCTTGAGTTGAGAGGCGGCCATGATATCGTTTCTGGTTTGATTGTAGTTGGTGCGAGGGGACGTTGACAACCGATGATTACTTGAAAACGATGTAAATGGTCTACCGGGCAAGATACGTCGAGTCGACAGCAACGGTCCTTTTATCGGATTGAGCGAGAGGGTATCACGCAACAAGGCGGAGAGACAAGTTTCAAGCCTCAAAGGAGTGGTTGCTACAGTTGAGTCTGTATATGTTTCGCCGAGATGGGCTTGTGGGAGTCGCCGCGGTATCGCACGTTTGAGGCCGGATTCAAGAAAGGAAACAGCCCCAATGATTGGTATCCTGTTCAAGTAGTAGTAGTACTATTGCGATCCCGGCGATGAAACGACGCTACCGACCAAAGACCAAAGGGTGAGTTGATCCCGTAGAGCATTTTCATCTCATCATCACATCGTCTTTTGTTTTTCTCTTTCTTCTCTTTCACATCATGTGTTTTTGTGTCATGACGCAAGCAAATGTCTCGATGGCAATAGGGATTGGGATGTGTTATGTGTGTGTGTATGTGCACTATACCAACAGGATCAAGAAACGTTCCTCTTGACACGTGCTTGGCTTGGTGCAAGCAAACGTTTGAAAACTTGGCGAGATGCAACAAAGAGAGAGACTGTAAATTCGAGTGAGTGTTGTAGGAATCCGACCCCTGTATCTAATTGAGTCCAGGTTCGTAGAGTTTTGAAAAGGCGAGTTGAACAGGTGGTGGAGTCGGTGGCGAAACCAGATGAAAAAGTGCTAGAGATTGGCAAAGGCTACAACGTTTTGCATTGCAGGTCGGTTCGGGGAATTTCTCGGTTCCGACACGTCATGATGACGCAGCATCGGCTTTCGGCCGAGCTCCGGAAGCGAATGATTACTTGAGATGGTGAAATCCATTGTGTCTAGAGAGCGAATGGCAGACAGATTCTAGAGAGTCTAAAGTGGCCTGGCTGACCAGAGCAACTGCTTGCTTGGTATCGAGAGTAGACTGACCTGCCTGTGGAGCCCAACGACCCGTGCGAATAGCCAGTTGTTGGGTGGAGATGGTAGAGAGACCCTCGGGGATTGTGTGCTCGGCCCAAATGGCAAACCAGATCTCTCTCTCTCATCTCTCGTTGAATCGACGTGGTGATCAGGTGAATCATCAACTGAGTCAGCACCCTCCTTGCTATCACAACACACACGGATAAGATCTTGGCCCTGCAGTACCACCAGCACCACGACTTGACCACCTGATTATCCAATAAGCCTTTCCACAGAATACGGAGATCCAAATGGCAGTGCGAGATTCTCCATACGATGGCGCCACCAAGGGACCAACACAGAGTTGAACGCCAACGGTTGCACTGCCTCTGTATAAACGCTAGAACTTGACTGAGGCATGTATGATGCTTTGGCGATGCGTATAATGGTCCTATGGATGAAAGAATCATGGGATCTACACACCGACTGAAACCAACGATGCTCTTGTGGCCGCCACACACACTGTTGATTCAACGAGATCCCTCAATGGAAGACACCAGACCCAAGCCACTAAGATTATGATACGATCAGCGACGAGATAGCAAGGGAGATGGGAAGAGGTGGCAGTGCTGAGGTGACACTATATTAGGTCGGCAGGTGTGTACTTTTTGATGGCTGTATACAACTCTCATTGCCCAACTGAAAGCATAACGACAACATGCTCGCCATCCTCGCACTACCTACCCTTCTGGCCACCTTGGCCTCTTCGACTCCAACGGTGCACAAACGCGCACCTGGACTCTACCTTCACTCCACGGCAGCTCCTTCCCTATGTCTTGGTCTCCCCGAAGGCACCGTCCCCACCGACGGCACACGACTCTCCATTGTCGCGTGTTCGATCCAAGGGAGCAGCTGGGAAATTCAAAAGGGTGACAATCAAGTCGTCCGATTGGCTGGAACCAACTTTTGTATGGACGCTGGTTCTCGTGAGTGTCTGGCTCTCGTAGATTGTCGTGGGAGACGCCGTATCTGGCTGATGGATATGATTTCTACTACAGCTCCTAGTGACCGTGCTCCGGCTAAACTCTGGACTTGCCTGCCCGGTGTTCCTCAGCAAAGGTGGTACTATACAGGCAAGTAATCGTCGCAAACCTTGTCAATTTTCATGACTCACCGACAAATCATTGTCTCTTTGATATACTATCAGATGACAATCATTTGGCCATCACTGGAGGGACAGTCTGCATGGAACGGGTCGGTGCAGAGTGCAATCGGGCCTGGTGTGGTCCGGGAACAAAGACGTGCTCCTCTACAACAGATCAAGTCTGGACTTCGAGTGTTGCAGGCGACGATGGACCTCAAGAGCCAGCCACTGGAACTCAGATCCATCCCAATTACGTCCAAGGCAAATGCGTGACCGTGACCGGGACGGCAGCTAATGGGGCGGCCGTCAATGTGTGAGTACTTGTTTGATCACTTTGTATATTTGGTGGTCTTGGTCACTCAGGATTTTTCGCACAGTCAAAATTGCGTCAACAACAACAAGTCGCAACTCTGGGACATCAACCGCGGTTCGGGACAGGTCAAACTCACAGGCACCAACTTTTGCCTCGACGCTGGTTCCAACCCAGCCGATGGGACGGGGATGAAGATCTGGACCTGGTGAGATACGTTCTTGTGCTTGTCACTCGGTTGCTTTGCCCGCTGATGACTGGTGTCAAACAACTTGATACAGCTATGGTGGCTTGTTCCAGCAAACGTGGTACTATACGGATGACAATCATATTGCCATCACGGGAGGTACTCAGTGCTTGGACCTCAGAAAGGAAGATGGCAGCTCTCTCCAGACGTGGACGTGTTCGGGTGCCAATTCTCAACAAATCTTTACACTTTGAGTAGGATCTATGGACACTTTTTGTTTGGTATATGGACATTCCGGTGTTTGAAATTCGAAAGATGATTGGAAGGTTTATGAGTTTTTGGGACATTTAGGCTAATATGTCATGTACAACTATGATTTCTGATCCCAAAGAGACTGTCAGAATGTCAGATCTCAAGTTTATGCACGAAATTCTAAGCTAAATAATAATTTGCCCACTCAAGTAGAGCAAAAGCAGATCGAGGCAGGTACCATCATTTTGACAATTATATTCCATTCGAGTTGACTCGTTGACTCCGAGTACATGGTAATGATACAGTCGACTTAAGACATTGATACATACACACACGTCATTGCAAGGGCCCTCGGGGTCAAGAGCTCATCTACTTCAACCTTTCTGGAAGCTGATCAGCCAATCGGGCTTCTCCCTCTGCCACCTCGTTCATGTTGCCAAATGCCTTGCCAGCGTAGATCTTGGCGTAACCCTTGGCCTAAGAGCGAAGTGCAACAAGTCAGATGGGCTGTTTTTCTTTACTCGGCTGTGGAAACGGAGGATTGATACACCCGAGACTGACCTGCTCCATGAATGGCATCTTTTTGGGTTTGGCGTCGGGGTCGGTGATCACAGTCATTGGTGCGTGAGTGGCATCTGTATCATATCAAGCAAAAAAACGGGGTACACATTAGGGTCAGTGTCAACGGTCGCTCCTGCAAGGCCCCATCCCACAACTCGAGCGGCTTTTTTTCCATTATGAAAAAAAAAAAGCCGCTGAGCGGGCAGCAGGACAGAGCAGCCTATTGCGACTCACCATCAGGTGCTCCTTCATAGCTGTTGACCGTGGTGGCTCCCGTGCTTACAGGACCTGGGTTGCTAAGAGTTTCGACACCTTGAGGATGATTGATGAGTTCTGATCGAGGTCGACCGGTGGTGGTATCGAGCGATGTTCTCGAGTGGAGCGATTGAGCGGACATGTTGGTGAGACAAGGCGATCGGAATGATACACTGGGTGTGGTGGGGTATTGATGTAAGTGGTTGAGTTGTGATGCGGAACAGTGCGACAAGTCAAAAGAGACGACGATGAGAAGACCTGCGAATGCCTATAGCAGCTAGCAGCCTACTAGATGGTATTAGTCGACCTTCGAGGACTCTCCTTCTGGCCTTCTGGATTCGGAAGTGACGTCATTTGCTTAGCGGAAGCAAATGTCGATTGCCTCGCGGAAGCAGATGTTTGTTTATTTTGTTTGTCGGGCATGTGTGATCAGCAAAACGAAGATCCAGCAGGTAGGATTCTCATCTATCTGGTTGATTTCGCCATGGACGATATCCATTGCACCATGTAGTCGCGGTCCATGGTCACTTGGCAGATCATTCGTTATGCCAGCGTCTCAAGTAAAGGCTAGCAATGTGGTACGGTGCATGGGTCAGTGTTCCCAGACATGTCTTGGTTCGTCGTTGGTCAGTGATGGGATCTCACTTGTGACTCCTTGCAGGCCAATCCCTCAAGGCTAGGATCGACTCTCAGCTGGTGGGTTGCATCTTTCCAGAATCGACACCGTATTTGTCTGGACTCACACATACACACACACACCCCTACAGCCTGTCAGTCAAGTGGTCGACAAGTTGCTTCCTTCATTCCAAATAGACACATCTTTTGAAGAATGGACCCTACGAGATGCAAATGATGAATTAGTGACAGATGGTAATCTTGCCATGAAAGTGATGGAAGGAACAGACCTTCAGTGAGTTCAACCAACCATGTTGAAGAAGAATGGTCACATCAGCTAAAGTGGGCCAACGAACTTTAGGATCGTTCCTTCACCACAAATGGAAGCTTTGGACACCGCCACATCCATCCTGAAAGCTTTGGGTAGACCTTGTCCCAACAAGTCCACTCATAGACCACCGCTTGATCTCAAACTGGCTCTTTTCAAGATTCATCACAGGATTAAAGAGAACGATTTCGGGTATCAGTTTTTACACCATCACCAAGGAATGAAGATTCTTCAAGATTTGATCTCGATACCCGAACCCAGCCAAGACCAAGATCTCAATACCGATGAACCCAGCGCAACAAACCCCACATTATCATCAGAGAAGCCTCAAAGTTGCTTTATCAAAGGAAACGCTTTGGCTTATGCATTACAAAGCTTTTCAATCATCTTGGCTATGGATATGAGTTGGGATGACATTCAAAAGCCGTTTGTATGGCGTGTAGCCGACCTCGTCACCCATGCCAAAGCTCCCAACGTCTCCCTTGCCGCCACAGAAGTCTTGGCACAGCTGTCTGGGCGACCTCGCATACAAGACATGTATTCGACCATACTAGGGCAGAATTATTCTCTAGGAAATGTCGATCACGCAGTAATTGAATCAACGTCTATGCAATCAACCGGACTACTACTCTCAACAAGCGACATCAAGTCGGACGTCGATTGGCGACTGCACAAGAACTTGGATCATATTCTCGACTGTCTCGGTGACCTCGGACCGACAGTTGGATTGGGCATGGTCTATTTCCACGGGATTCGTTCGGTAGCCGGTTGTCTCGACACCATAGTGAGAGGTATCGAAGCGGATAACATTCCATTGGCCTTGAAAAGCTTGGAGCTTATCAACAATCTCTTGAGGTCAGCATACAACGAGAGCAAGAGTGGGGCAACATTAGTCAAAGGTAGTATCGGTTCAGATTCGGAGAGAACCTCGCAAAAAACCGCTTTGACCGTCTACAAGGACATTGAGCAGACCAAGCTAGTGGAAACGATCAAAAGACTGATGAACTCTTCCAGCAAATGGGCTCTCAAGGCTCAAATCATTGAATTCCAAGTCATCTGGTCCCATTACCTCGAGACCAAGCGCTCAACCACCATCTCCTTGCAAGATACCCATCATCTTTCGCTCATTGACAGTATCGTCTACGAAGCACACACCATGGGCGAGGGCGTCTTGCACGGGCCAGTTGATCGAAGGATCGCCAAAGAGAATGTGCAATGGCTTCACGATTCATTGATTGATCCCGAGAGCCTGCAGCACGGTGGACTCCTCGCTCTCGAGAGCTTGGCAATCTCTGCTAAAAAGCATCAGGGATTGTTTACAAGACTCATGGATGCTTTAATGGACATTGCCCGAGACGATAGACCTGCTTTGATGGTCATCAGTGGCCATGTCGGTGCCTTTTGGGGACAGCATTGGTCTAGAACCTTGGATCCCTTGAGCCGGGATAAGTCTGATGCTTTCCAGCCCTGGCTTCTTGACATTGACCGGTTGTATACCGCCACAATATGCTTGTTTCTGAGGTGAGCCTGTGTTGAGCGTATAGTCTGTTTCATGATCCGGGCGAAGCCAACCGGGTTTCCTTCTCCCATCAGAATATGGAAGCATACAAATGGAGCCGACCTTGGGCAACGTAAAGCAATAGTGGAATCGATTGCTCGTGTCAATATTGTCCCGCTCTTGAAATCCAACCCTTTGACGCCATGGCATGTCTTGGAAAGCACTTGCTTGAATACTTGTTGGGACGATTTGTTCCAAGCTCATGCAGAGGCTTTCGAAGCCGGGGTGCTTGCAGCCAGGGAAGCGTCGGTGGATGTCTCGTGGGTCTTGTCGCACCCCCCTCTCTCTGTTTACTGGTCTTGCCAAAAGCGCTCATTCGACAACGCATCTGTATAGACTGTATCGACAAGAAATCTTGCAAAGGGCTGATGTGCTTATCAAGGAGCTGAGGTGAGCATTCATACCCTCCACTCTCGTCCCGATGATTGAATACTGATTCACCCATCTTACACGGCTAGATTGGACGGAATGGCCCAAGGTACGCTTCTGGTTCGGGGGGCAAAGAAGAACTCGACAGTCTGATACCCATGTGTTTACTAGGGAGCTGGTTCCGAGTAAGCGGTATCATCAGCGATAGCCGGGACACCACAGTCGCCACCTCCCATCCGTGGCGCTTCCTCATACTGGTGAGTATATGCCAAGAGCATTGGACTCGGGTAGTATACTGAGCCTCATCTCGCTCCATTTACAAGGACCCGGCTCGAGAAGCTCTCAAGTGGCAAGACTTTGCGTCCAAGTCAACGTTGAGTCCCCCACTCGAGCTCTTGTCAAACCGCGTTCGACTGTCCGAGGTCTCCCAAGTCCAGGTCCACAACTCGTCAACCACCACGTCACACGAACACGAACAACCCTCGACGCAAGCGCCGCCTGATCCATCTGCTGTCCCCTCGTACTCGCTCTCACTATTAAATGTCCACGAGTCGATCATCATGGAGGTCACGACCACGAGCAGTCGACAACTTGACGAGTGGGTCCAAGGGTTTTCCTACTTGTTTAGGGAACCGGATAAACCGGGCCAAGCGTTGCAGGTTACGAATCATGATGCAAAGGTAAAGCGGTCCCCCTTTTTTTCCCATTGTTGCCCTGCCCCTCCGAGAAATCGTTTTGCCCGCGTAGCAGTCGGCTGACATCTGAACGTTACAATGGGTTGGATGGGGAAAACAGATTTTGGCTGATCGAGCGCTCGAAGCAGAATTATGCGGTATGCAATCATTTCTAGGTCCCTCTCCACTCCCCCTGACGAGCTCATTTGACTGACCAGATGGGAAAGCCTCACCAGACTATGGAGATTGGATGGTCGGACATGACGTTGATCGAGGCTGCAAGAATAGCTGTCTGGCTCAGAGACAAGCAGAGCATCCTGGGCTTTGCTCTAGTAGTGGTTCCCAACTGAACATCTCGAGCGGCGCGCTGGGTGAGTTGCCTTTTCGAATTCTCATTGTGACCCCAGAGCTTGGGCTGAAAGAGGTACGAAACCAATCTGCCCAGTTCCGCCCACATGCACAAACTTTTTTTACACGCAATGAACCAAGACCGACCCACAGTCAAGGGGGGGCGAGACATTACAAGGGTTGTGTACCCTTTGCTATGGCACATGTTTCGCTACTCAAATCAGATTGTAATACACATACACACGCACATACACATCTTCGCAAGGAAGCGTGCCGGCCAATGGTCAATTAGGATACAATTCAAAAGTCTCTGGAACACAAGGCTCAAGCATGATGGGGAGGCAAGAAAGGGTGTTCAAGAGAGTGATGATACCCGCGAGATGATAAACGCCACGAATGCGACCAAAGCGAGCCACCGATAATTCAGCAACGACCAACCTCCTGCACCCTGCCCGCCATGTGTTGTTGTTTCTTTCGTGCCGTCTGTTATACTCGCTGGAGCCTGAGTGTTGCCGACTGCCGGTGCAGGAGCAAGATTCTGAATGTGCGGGTGATGGTCTGGATCTGAAGAGCCACTTGGTGATTCCGCTACTTTGCCTGTTGTCTGCGAAAGCATCAGCCCAGTGCCCGCGTTCAGTGCAAGAAACCAAAAAAATCTTGTCCGCATGACACAACCGAATCGTGGCAACTTACGGGTGTTGTAGCAGGCTTGTCACCCTGGCCCATATCTGGGAGATCCTTCATCTCTGCACCCGAGTACTGGTGGGTCAACAAAAGGCTCATCAGTCAAGAACCAGCGAAGAGGCACACGTCATATTCGTCTCACCTCGGGAAACAGGTCCCTAAACTTTTTGTTCTGGACATTATGCGAGTGCGAAACTCTAGCATATGCACGCTTTTCATCATCTGATGTCTTGACTGAACCTGTTGTGATCCTGCAAAGTAGGGAAAAGTAATGGCCGTCAGCATGGAGTCAAAGAGTCAACGGTATAGCAAAGATACTCACTCATCTGAAAGCATAAAAGACAAGAGTCCAGTAAGGATAGTGGCGACCGACCAGGCAGCGTTCCATCTAAAGATCAGTCAGGTCTCATGACTCCGTCAGTCCAAACCATTTTCCCCGGGATGCACTTCAATTAATGTCTCACGTTGAAGGATGGCTACAGTCAAAACCAATTCGTCACCGAGTCAGTAGACTGGATTTCGAATCTGTGCCACAGAAAATAGGGGCAAGTCAAGGCTCACTAGCTGGTCATGCTCATGCAAATCTTTTGATTTGGTGCAAAACGGCCGGAAGGCGTGAAGAACTTGATATCAGGTGGCTTGAAGCTGAGAGGGTTCAGTAAAGATCAGCCATACTGTCCATCTTCCCCTTTTGTAGTGAGAAATGTCTTGTTGCCTATACGTACGGATAATCACTGGGAAACTGGGGTATATGAGCGAGTCATTGTCAGTCGAGCTGGCCTGCCAAGAAAAGTTCCAACAACCTGTCTGTACTGACGTTGATGACACCGTGGTACTCTCCACCTGCGTACGGTGAGTCCGGTGGTCCACGCAAGATAAAGTGCCCTGTTGATCAAATCAAGAGAGGCGATAAGCCAAACGGAGATTTTCTGGCCACCCGTCGTGCTTGTCTGCCGGGGTGGCAACCGCGCCCAGAGACAGGTGAAATCACGCACAGTCTAGGATATTCTTTTCCTCGAATCGAGAGTAAATGAATGGAGGGGGTGATTTCTCCATGGCCATAAACTCCTTTTGAAGCTGTAGGAAATGATATCATGGAATGATGGCGAGATACAAGCGTCAATGGCTTGTTTACGCATGTCAGCAATGTCAACAGCCCCTGCTTACCCTCTTCTGTGCCAGTTTAGTCGCCATGGCGATGCTTGTTCTCGGTGATGATGATGCTTGGCCAAACTTGTCAACAGGACAATATGGTGTGTAGTCTAATCAACAAGGACTCTATTGCGCCTTCATAGCCTCCGGGTAACGCTCAGGGACATCTGAAGTCACGTGACTTTGACTCGAACGTCACCTTCCAGGTGGCAAAAGGGATGACCGGCACGTTGAGACACACACAGCAAAAACATAAAAGCCGTGATCACAGTGATACATGTCTGTAGAGTCACAACCATATATATATTACAACGTCTAAGTGGAAGGTATTTCGCAATTAAGGGTGACCGACCGCGTCTATGATCGTAATTATGTGCGTGCTTGATTCAACATTGATGCGTTGATCCAGGCCATGGGGTCAAGACCAGATTGGACTCTTCTCCGGATCCGAATGACCGTTTGGGAGGGGGGGGGGAGGGGGTATATAATCGTCGCACGTCTGGCAGACGAAACCTTTGCGCCTGTGAGTGCGTTTCGGCAAACCACGGCTGCAAAACTGTTGCAACTTGATTTCTTGCGTGCCTTTTTTTTGCCTTTAAAATTTCTGCTTGTGCGTTGCAGCGTTCACCGCCATCATGCCGGCTCCTTTTTTTCTCTTTTACGCAGCTTCTTCCGTCTTTTCTGACCTTTCTTGCAACGCTCGAGCCCGGATCATCATTCCAATCTCGTTGGCTTCTCGAGCGTATTTACTCTTGAGACGAATTTTTTCACCATACTTGAAGAAGAGACTGCAATGATGATATCACACGGTCAGTTGGATGCACAAAAACCAATGATTGGGCAGGGACACCACTCACAGTGGAATCGGTGCGCAGACGAGCGCAAGGAATGCGACCAGTGTACTCGCCCAGTTGATGCCTAGTTTCCAACATACAATCAGCATCGTCATGTGTAGACCACCCAAACACAAGGTGCTTGCAACTCACCGAGATTCTGGTACATGTTGATGGTGAACAAGGGAAAGGCGACACCAAACAACGATCGAATGACCGAGTTGGCAGCCAAGACTGAAGCAGCGTAGAGCAGGTATGCATCAATGAGGTAGTTCTGTCAACAAGTGAATTCGAATATCAGCATCTGCAAGCTTTCGTGGATGTGGATATAGGACTCACGAAACATGACAAGAAGACCAAGACCATGCCGAGCCCGAAAGGTGCAGAGCAAATGATGGGTGCAATCCAGTGAATTCGGACAGGATATGCTGTCCAGGCAAAGCTAAACAGTCCGATTCTGTTGACAATTTCACAGTCAGTCACTCTGCCGGCAAACAAGTGTGGGACAGGGCAAGTGATCTCGACTTACGGCAAGAGAATACCTCCAACGATGGCGGGAAGCAATCGCTGTTCTGGAGGCAGCCAGCCCTCCTTGGCCAATTTACGTGCATATCGAGGGTTCTCGATGAAGATGGTTGAGAGAATGGCGAGGATGAAACCAACGAGCACTCCGACGAATGCAAGACCTCCGATACCAGGAGACCAGCCTCGGGTCGTTTGAAAGACATAAGGAAAGGCGCCAAAGAGCATCTGTGATCAAGTACCAAAAGTATGTCAGTCATGACTGACTCCAGAACTTTGGTATCCATGTGGCCAAACGTACGTATAGCGTTCCGTAGACAATGGCCAAGCTAGAGGCAGAGACTGTCAGCGAATGCTTTGAGAGAAAATCTTAAGCCCGATTCAAACTTACTAGATAGACAGCAACAAGACAATAGATTCCTTGAACAATAGAACCCAAGGTCGCTTGAGGGCGATATTGAGTTCCTTTTTGATACTGAACGGCTCCTTGGCATCTTGGTGAGTCTTGTAGACCATGCCGGTGGCCTTTTCGAGCGTCTTGGCTCGACGTCGCAAAAGCACGGGCGCATATGTTTCAGGACTAAAGAGTGCACCTGCCACTGTTAGGACAGCTGACAGAATGGCCAAAAGAGCTGCGACCCATCGCCATCCGCCTGATTCGCCGAGGAACCCTCCCACCTGGCGACAACGGGAGTCAGAAATCGGGAACCAACACAATGATACAAATGTTGTACTCACGATAGGACCCACAGCTGGCCTGTCGAGGTGACAAGGCACAAAGGTGCGGAATTTGATCAGCAACTCTGAGTTTCTGTTGTCAAGCTAGTAGCCAAATTCCACTCACCCCATGAAAGGCGCTGCACTAAAGATGGCTACGCCTAGACCTCGTTGCCTTGCTGAGAACACATCTGAAATAGTTCCACTACACGGCCGCACAGTGATTGAATCAATACCTTGTGCCGACCATGCATCAAATGATACCAATACTTACCCAGCGTTTGTCAATGGAGAACTTCCAGCCGTTCCGGCAAAGAATCGCAAAATGATCAATGTCCAAATATTTTGAGAAGCAATGAGACCACCTTGGAAGATGGTAAAGACGGTGAATGTAAAGATGAAGAGATATCGTCGTCCAAACATTTCCGACAAGGGTGCCCAAAAAAGAGGTCTGAGAAGCGGATCCACACAAGATGAGTGCCAAGCTTTTAAAAAAGAGATGGTTGCCGAAAGTACATACCCAATAACGAATCCCAGTACAAATCCAGATGTCACTGGAGACGAGTAGAACCATATGAATGAGGTATGATTCTCGACCCGGACAGATTGACCTACTCACCCATTGTATAAGCTTGAATCCTGTAGCCGGGGAAGCTAGACGAAATCGATTTGGTCGCCGCGGATCTAGAGTTGAGATTTAAGAAAGAATTTCGATGAGCTCGATCGGGGACAGTGTCGAATGAAATTCTACAAAAATACTTACAGGGTTGAACTGGCCATTGTAATGGCCAGCGTGGTGATGGCTGCCGTCACAACAACAGTCCACTTGTAGACATCTTCCCATCGCATAGGATCTTCCGGGTCATCTGGCAACCACTCGACCAAGAACGGTGACTCTTCAGTCCCGTTGCCCTTGTACGGATGTTCAACGATCGCTGACCACTGAGTGATATGTTTTCGCCATGGTCGTTTGGGCAGCGTATAGTCTTTGCCATCGCCGTTTACCATTTTGGGCGGTGAGCTTCGGGAGTTTCTGCGCTCGCTATCCACTAGAGTACCCGGTGAGCTGTGTGAATCGGACCCTGCGTCCATACTTGCACTCTGACAGGTGCAGCAAGGTAGATATCTGCAGAGGTATACGGCACAAAAAAACAAGATAGGACAGTGGTAACTGTGAGGAGGCGAGCTGGGCCTTGACTGAATGGAGACAGCCCCCACTTATAAGTTTTGCCATCCCTCCCGTGAGCGCTTGATTACTGATACAGCGTCTGGCTATCGGACATGGCCGACGATTCCAGAAATAAATCGATACGCGGCCCCCGGATCCCGCTGAATTGTCGTGGGTGATGACGCCATACTATTGGCTTGGCTGCTGACAATCAGGTCACGTGGGACAAAATGGACTGGTTAACGGGCCGGTGTCGTCTGCCTCCACTTTTACCTTGTCGATATGGTCAATGGTCGATCTATTCGATGTAAAGTTGACATCCTACCCACTACTCGTCAATGCAAAGCAGGCAAATAATGATGCAAGTATCAACGACACATCGCTTCATAGAGCAAATCCACAATTCCATGGAGACATTGTTGCTCGGCAGACCCTTGAGCCGTCACTGGCACGAGCATCCGTCGGTACCATTCGGGCTCAAAATGTCGGGCATCAAGGGTGCAACTACGAGCACAAGTCAGGGAATGGGCTGTCGAGATGTCGAGACAGACAAGGCCACAGCAACCAACTCGCTCACTACTGGCGCCTACGCGGAAACCTTGATACAACAAGAGCTCAAACATGAGAAAAGTGCACGGCATCTAGCCAAGTGTGGCCTTATTCCATCCACGCGTTTGAGACATTTTGACGGTGAGTATGAGCAACATGGCAGTGGGCAGTCGAGCAGTCGTCCAGCTCCCGTACAAAGAGCGTATGCCATGGTACACTTGAGGTCTCGACGAAAGTTGTCAGGAAGCTCGGACAGGATGACCGGTCATCAGGGTAGGTTACGATGCTTCACCTCGGCCTCGAACACGCAGCAATCGCGGTTCACCAATTCGAGGTTGAGCTGCCGTTGACGAAGATTATACGATTGTATTACAACAGGGTGGTCTCGCCACTCTATAGTCACAGAGACGATCATGCTGCCTTGGAAACCAGGCGACCAAAGTCTGCTGTAGTATGTCGAGGTACCAGTCGTTCAACATGTCCCTCACACGCTTTGGGTTGTGTGAATCCCCCAAGTAAAACAAGCGGTCCAACAACGAAACTGCTCCATTCAACTCTCACTCCCGCCCATCACACATTATGCGATGCCCAAACAGACGCCAGGTAGGGCATGGAGCACCTTGAACCAGACAATACTCGGCGGCAAAAACAGTATCTACAATAACCCGCTGGCTATCGCATCAACACGGCCGTGAAACACTTGTGCAGCAACGTAACACGGGCAGTCAGAGTAGTGGTATAGTGGTACATTTATGGAGATATGTTTCCTTTGCGTGTTGTTTATCTTTTCATTCCTTTAGCCGTCTGCACCCCACTACCACCACGTATTGCGTACTTGTCTGTACTCGAGTACCTGCTGCCGGGTCACATTTGCCGGTGAAACAAGAGATTCCTAGCGGAAAGAACCAAAGAGATACGACGATGGTCATGACCTGTCATGACGGGCTGGTCAGCAAGCAAGAATCAAAGCAAAGCAAAAGCAAGCTGCCGTGGAGCGGGGTGCATCGTGTCTCGCGAATATACAGCGGCGTTCGGGGGCTATTGACCCTGTTTCGGAGCCGAGATTGGCGTTTGTCAACAACTGTCATTCGACAAAATGGTCAGTGGGGTCATTGTCCAAGTACGTAGCATCAATGACCAGCTCTAGATACCCATCCCAGACCAATTGACAAAGACCCACGATCAAGGCGTTTGGAAATATCCATGTCATGATAGTATGACTAGGACTACAGGATGTACATTCACAATGATGGTATACGATACCTTTTCTTTTCATGTGTAAAAACAAAAATCAACCCCAATGCCCCCATTAACGATCGATGCTCCAACCCCTCAAGAAGAAGAAAAAATACAGAAATGAAAAAAGGTCGATATGGGGCTGCCCATAAACATCAAAAGAAAGAGATCCCCAACTAGGACCGGAAGTCGGACCGTATAGTGATCCATCATCGGCCAAGGGGAATCGATACCAAAGTCGAAGCTCCCGGATACAAAGCTTCTTCCAAAACGGACCCACGCCAAAAAAGGTCATGACCATCTTGTTGCCATTATTGTTGGTCCGCTGAGTCGAACCGATCCAATCGCGACAAGTGCTGCATTGTGTCACCGAAAAGACTCCCTGAACGAGAAGAGAACGGCCATGCCGGGGAACCACAAAACGATCATCGTTTGGATACCGGCTGAATCCGAGTGAACGATGATGGTACCAAAAATGCTTGGAGCTGCCCGAATTGCTTCGTGTGCTGGTATGGAGTAATGCTTTGGGAATGAAGACGAAACGAAACTTGACGCGAGTCGATATGCTGAATATAGTTACGAAGGGTGTCGTTGAAGAAAAATAAGTTTAAAAGAAAATGGTGGTCGTTATGGAGTCGTTAGAATCGTCGTTCCCTCAGTGGAGGGTGTTTGAGGTCGTAATCCTTGTCTCTCTGTGAATGCAAGTCAGGATGAGCTCATGCCCAGGGATCGGCATGCTTGAGACAGAGCGACTCGGGTCACTCACCTTGAACAAGAGAACGTGTGGTTCTGGCTCATGTCGCATATACATTTGCCACCTGCATTCACTGCACGTGAGCTGATGCATTCCAAGCAGGCTTGAGCAAATAGTGATAGACTCACCCGGCGCTCTGTCTGATGCCGATCCCTCGCCATTCTGCTTCGCTTGTCACTCCCTGTGGGAGATACTTGACGAGTGCTTTTGGTATCTACAATAGCAATAAAACAGTTTGAGCTTCATGGTCAGTAGTGTTCTCGGTATGATGAGCAAGGCACGAGCAAAGTTCACATACATGGACGTGTCTGTATTCCCAATGATCATCTAACAGGCACAAGAAAGTGGTCAGAATACTGATAATCGAGGACAACACACCGAGGTCAGATAAACTCACCAGAGTAACGTGAGCTGTAGGTGATCATTTCCGAGTATTTTCCAACTGCTCGTTGTTTTTCTTCTTGTGTGAATGACTTCTTGGACATGTCGGGGTGGTATGCGGTGCAGAGCGAAACGCAAGCAGTGTGCTATTTTGGGGAGAGAGAGAGAGAAAGGGATAAGGAGCTGAAGAGAAGACGAGGAGAGGCACTTGGCCGGGAAAGGTTGAAAGAATGAAGGGGTGGAGTAGGGTGGTCGGGAGGTTGTATGCTGTGTGGTCACACTATCGAATGTTGTTTGTTTATGTGTTTGCAAGTTGTGGGTTGAAGCACTTTCCACACAACAAGCTTAACCACCTCGCTTGCGGATATGGCCTGATCTAAAGCCAGCCCCTTCCATGTAAAGCCGCCGGATACATCTAAAGCCAGGTTTTGCAGATAAATCCACGTCTTTGCGTCCGAACCTCAAGGTAGCTAGGTGTGCCTGGTGTGGTAGGGTGTGGATGATCACTGCTTGTTAGGCAGCATCACCAAGGAACGAACAAGACCTTGGCATTCATGGGGTTTCCTAGTGGGCGGACTGGCAAAAGTCGAGGTGGTCAATCACTTTGTATTGAAAGAAAATGCGAGGGGATAAGGCGCCGCTAAAAGCCCGTTAAGCTTGGGCGTGGAAGCAAATTTTCTTTCCAAAGCGCACCTACTACTCGCAATCAAGTTTGGGAATTCTGCCCTAGCATAACCCTTTGCTCACGCCTCTAGACCAGACGACGCATCAGCCTCTGCATTTGCATTTGCTTCAACCCAAGAAAATGAACCAGGAGCCTGCTTCCAAAAGAGCCAAGGTTTCAGCGACCGAGAATCCTTATTTGTGAGTGTGTCCTGTAGAGCTGGCTTGGTCGGAATAGTCATGTTGTTAACCGTTTCTCTGTCATGATCACACAGGAGCGGGTCTACGCCATCAGCCAACATGTCAAATAGCAATGGATCAACCAGCTCTCACCCCCTCGAGGGTCTCGTCTCCCGAAATGTCCCTCTAGACAGAATTCACAAGATTCTCGATGGTGATACCAACCCGTTTAGAGGCAATGGATCGACACCTTTTTCCGCAAACTATCGAAAGATTCTCAAGCAGCGTAAAGGTCTGCCCGTGTTCCAAAAAATGGAAGAATTTTACAAGGTGTTCAACGACCACCAAATCGTTGTCATGGAAGGACAGACCGGTTCAGGAAAGACGACTCAGATTCCTCAATTTGTCTGTTATGCCGATCTGCCAAACACCAAAGGAAAGATGGTTGCCTGTACACAACCTCGACGAGTGGCGGCCATGAGTGTTGCCAAGCGTGTTGCAGATGAAATGGATGTTCAGTTGGGTAAAGAAGTCGGATACTCGATTCGATTTGAAGACATGACGGAACCTGGCACGACGTTCCTCAAGTACATGACCGACGGAATGTTGCTTCGAGAAGCCATGAACGATAACACGCTCAGCCGATACAGTACCATTATCCTGGACGAAGCCCACGAGAGGACACTCGCCACGGATATCTTGATGGGTTTGCTCAAGGACATTGCACGGAACAGGCCTGACCTCAAGGTCATTGTCATGAGTGCCACATTGGACGTTGAAAAATTCCAAAAATACTTTGGAGACGGTACCCCCTCGGGACGAGCTCCCGTAGTCAAGGTGTCCGGACGAACATTCTCCGTTGAAGAGTATTACACCTCGGCTCCGGAGCCAAACTATTTGGAGGCCGCTATTCGGACAACCTTGATGATCCATCAAGCCGAGGATCCTGGTGATGTCTTGCTATTCTTGACCGGAGAGGAAGAAATCGAAGATGCATGTCGACGAATAAAGGCAGAGGGCGACGAGCTGGCCCAGAACGGATTAGCAGGACCCATCTTGGTCGTACCACTCTACTCTTCACTACCACCTCAACAACAACAACGTATCTTTGACCCCGCACCCGAAAATCGAGATCCCAACGGTCCTCCCGGACGCAAAGTCGTTGTCTCCACCAACATTGCCGAAACGTCTCTTACCATTGATGGAATCGTCTATGTCGTGGATCCCGGTTTCTTCAAGCAAAAAGTATACAACCCGCGTATCCGAGTGGAGTCCTTGCTCGTCAGTCCGATTTCCAAAGCTTCGGCTAAACAACGAGCAGGTCGTGCTGGACGAACGAGACCTGGAAAGTGTTTCCGTCTCTATACCGAAAAGGACTTTATGCGAGAGCTGGAAGACCAAACTCACCCGGAAATTTTGCGATCAAATTTGGCCAATACCGTCCTCGAGCTTGTCAAGCTTGGTATCAAGGATTTGGTACACTTTGACTACCTCGACGCTCCGGCTCCTGAAACCATCATGCGAGCTCTCGAGTTGCTCAACTTTTTGGCTGCATTGGATGATGACGGAAACCTCACGGTGTTGGGTCAAATCATGGCTGAATTCCCTCTCGACCCTCAATTGGCCAAAATGTTGATTTGCTCCCCCGAGTTCGGATGTTCCAACGAGATTTTGAGCTTGACCGCCATGTTGTCCGTCCCCAATGTGTTTGTGAGACCCAACAATGCTCGAAGAGAAGCCGATATGGCCAAAGCTCAATTCACGCACCCCGAGGGAGATCACTTGACCTTGTTGAACGTCTACCATGCTTTCAAATCAAGTGAGTCTTGAAAAAGATGTAGCAAATTGTCGAAGTTCGATCAACGCTAATTCATTCTTCCCTACACTATAGACGAGCACGATAAGCAATGGGCATGGAACAACTTTTTGTCCCAGCGTTCGTTGCAACAAGCTGATAACGTCCGTGCTCAGCTCCGACGGTCCATGGAGAGTGAGTCAATCTCTCGTCCCTGCCATCAGACACTCACTGACTATCTTGAACGAATCGGAACCATCTAGAATTCGATCTCGACCTATGCTCTACCGCATTCGAGGACAAGAATTACTGGCTCAATATTCGTAAAGCCTTGACCTGTGGATTCTTTATGCAAGTCGCCCACCGAGAGGGCGAAAAGGGTGCTTACAATACCGTCAAGGACGACCAAATCGTCAAGTTGCACAAGAGTTGTGGACTCGATACCAACCCCGAATGGGTCATTTACAACGAGTTTGTCTTGACGACTGCTAACGTGAGTGGCTTTCACAAACGTTTCTTTATTCGCTATGGCATTTCATGACCTCCAACTGACGCACGATTCACAATCTGCCAACAGTTTATTCGAACGGTGACCGAGGTTCGGGGCGAGTGGTTGCTCGAGTACGCCCCGCAGTACTTTGACGCTGATACTTGGAGTCCCAAGCATCAAAAGGGAGAGACGTACAAGGCCGTCATGAGACTCAAGGAACGTTTGATGGGCCGAAAGAGTGCTCGGGGCGAGAGCAAGTCGGATGGCAAGGACAAGAAGCGGAAGAACCATTAGAAGAGGTCGAGACATGGACATGGAAACGGTTGCATTGCAACGAAAAAAGAGTCAACCAGGTTGACAGGTTGTACATTTGATTTTCGTGTGGTATAGATATATCATCCAGAGAGAGTGTGTGTGCGTGATCTGGTTATTATGGCTTGTCAAGAGGGTAGCGCGTTGAGAGAGATACATGATTTCACAAATAAGGGATACAAAAAAAGACGGTCGGAGCGTGTTGGCTTTTACTGCTGCGGCTCTACTTGCAAATCGTCATTCCCCAAAACATTCTCCCAACTGCCTTGAGGCAAAACCCCGGCCAGTCCTCCACTGGGAGTCGGAATCGACCACGGGCTCGAAGGGTCCCACTGGTCACCGGGCTTGAGATGGGATTTGGTGGTGGTGGTGCTAGTAGCAGCAGCGACTTGGTGCAAAGCTGCGTCTGCGTTTGCATTGGTTTCAGACGGCACATCTGTCCCCGCCAAGGCTTCAAGATCTATCATTTCTTCACTTTGCACCAGAGTCAGCAAGAGGTCCATTTCCTGCTGGGTGAATTTCGCTTCATCGTCCCCCACAAGCTCACTCATGGCTGCTGCAGTCGCGGTTTGTTGATGATGGTATTGTTGTTGTTGTTGTTCGTCCATCGCATCGTCGGGGAGGTCCATGAATGTGCTCAGATCGAAATCGGCTTGGTCGGCATCACTGAGGTCAGGTACACTCGCGAGTTGTTCCAAAAAGGTCGCGTTATTGTTGGTCATTGTGGTTGCTAGACCACTACCGGCCGGCCAGAAGTGAGGCTCGTTGTGACGAGACGCAGCCTCCGAGACGGGTGGGGGCGTGAGCGACCTATCCCGTCCGTCCTTTTCCCCCTTGACCGTCTCGCTGCTAGGGTGGTGATGATGGCGATGGCCACTGCTGCTCTCTTTGCCCAGATTCATGAGCTGCTTGTGGTGATGTTTACTACCGCCACCGCCGCCCGACGTCCCTTCGAATGTCGCCTTGACTTTGCTCGCCGCAGCGGCCGCAGCGACCCGTTTGGGCGTCCGTCGCGGTTTGGGGCTCGCACCCATCAGTCCAGGAGCAGCAGCTGCTCCTTCATCGTGCTCGCCTGGTGCAGTCGCTGTTGCGGTCGTGCTCCGAGGTTTCTTCAGAGATCCACCTTGACTTAGTCTTGTCGAGCGTCGAGGGGTAGTAAAGACTGGATCAGCCCCGGTTGTAGTCGTCCGCGTGGGCGAGTGAGGGATATTTGCGGTCGATGTTGTCTCGGTGTGCAGATGAGAAACGTCCGAGACGTCCAACGCATGAGACTTGGGGGCAGCTGCTTGCTTGATTGACGATGATCTCGTATGGATTGATGTACTCGGCGCACCCCCAGGTGTCCGTCTCACAGGCCCGCTGGTTGCCCCTTGTTGCGACGACTGTGATAGTGATTGCTGCTGTTGTTGCCGTTTTTGATTGGCCAGCAAAGCCGCCCGTGACGCTGCCGCCGCCGCTTCTTGAGCCGGAATGTCAGCCAGTGGAATCCGTTTGCTATTGGGCGACCACAATTCTTTTGGCCTCATTTGCTTGGTCTTGTTGAAATAAATGCCACAAGCATCACATACACGACGTTCTTTCCCATCGGCCAGCGTCTTGACTCGCCACCGCGGGGTCTCGGTCGTTCCACAGTTTTTGCATACGGGTTTCACAATCGTGACCCCTGTAGTGGTGGTCGTGGTGGCTATTCTGGGGCCAAAGGTGGGCATGGCGGACTGATCTAGAGTGTTTGCTGTTTGGGAAGCAGACTTTGTGGGACCCCCTGCCACCGAGGTACTACCACCCCTGGTGGCAGATACTGTGGGGACAGAAGTCGAGGCGGCTGGCCCTTTGCCTTTTTGTCTCGACGAAGCCGAAGACACTGTCCTTCCCCTACCAGCCATGCCTGAACCCATCTGTGAGGGACGCGACACGGGATCCACAGACCCTCGCTTGGTATCAGGCACACCTTGCAGAGGTTCGGCCCAGGAAACACCGTCCGCGTCCACTTGTAGACCAATTTCCTTGATGATCTTGTCAATTTGCTCCTTGCCTACCAACTTTTGAGCTAGATCGAGTGTGATTCGGTTCGGGTTGTTCCTCAGTACTGATTTTGCAATGGCCATATGAGTGGCAGGAGAGGATTTCGGGGGTGGCAGGTGAGAAGACGGGCCTCCAGGAGCAGATTTAGATCCCTGTCGAGGGGTCTTGAGGATTTCGGCCATGAGAGAAGAGGATGGAGGGTTACTTGGTGCACTTGAAGGTGTGGTCGAGGTCGGATTCCCCTTCCCTTGCGGTTGGGGTAGCAAGCGACCAGGTAAAGTAGGGGCAGGGCTGCTCTTGGCTCCGTCTGCACCTGTCAATGCACTGATGGCCTTGGACCCGACAATCCGTCTCTTGGATACAGGTCCGGCTGTAGATTTAGTCGTCATGCTTCTCAGAACCGGACTTGAAAGCGAAGGTGCCGTATGTTTGGGGGCCGGCGCTGATTTGGTCCTATTGAGAGGTGCACTGGGATGATTTGCACCGGAAGCATCTAATCGGCCTTCTTCAGCGGTCGATGCACCGTGTCCACTCGCAGCTTTATCTGGCTGATTCGGTGGACCTGGCATGCTTTTCAAATGGATACAAATCTCCAAGCCGAACTTGGCCTTGTTACGGTTCCTTGCCGAGTTGGTCGAATGGTCATCTCTGCCCGTCGAAAGCGATGCTTCTCTGGCTCGTTGCCGTCGTTCTGCTTGTCGTTCGGCGGCCTTGACGAGACGTTCGAGACCACCGATCGAGTCATCCTCTGCATCGTCTTCATCATCATTGCTCACTGGAGCATCGTCCGTCCGACTCTTGCGACGTTGTTTTGCACGTGAGGATTCGTAGAGCCCGTCGTCACTTGTCTCTCCTATATCGGTATCATCGTCATCGGTGTCGCCCTCTTGTGAGAAGTCCAGTAGCCTGACAAAGCCTTTAGCCAAGGTCTTTCCTGGAGCGGATTCATGGTAGATCCAGGATAACAAGCCCTTTCCTTCTTGCGGAGGAGGAGGAGCGGCTGATCGATACCCATACGAACCTGGGTGAAATCCTTGAAACCCCGCCGATGTGGTTGAGAATGAGGGAGAGGGGTTTTGAGGATCGGCTGGAGATGAAGCAAGACGTCGAGATTCGGGTGTCAGGTTGTGGTCACCGGATAGGGATGGAAATCGGGAGATGCGAGATGACGAGGCCAGTGCGGACGGTGCCAGAGACTGTTGGGCGGCGTTGGGGTGTGTGACCACGGGCAGATAAAGTGAACAATCCTGCGTAGCGTGCATGGGAAGAATTTCAGGGCTGGGGATGGGAACCACGTCAGCCATCAACAAGAACCACTTTTCCCTTGGAATCGCTACATTGACTCACCTCGCTCGACATACGGCTCGAACGATTGCTCTCAAGCTCACACTGCCAAGATAGATCTGTTCTTGTTCCTCTTCATCCTCATCTTCACCATCCCAGTAGCTCGTTCCAGCATCCGAAGCCTCACTTTCTCGGGTCTGAGTGTCATTGGCATCACCATCATGCGATCGCTTGGTCCGCTTGTTGTTCCTCGAAATAGTTGAGCCGCTCACTGAACCACCGCCGTTTCCATTCACGATCGAGCTCTGTTCATGCTTTTTTCGAGGTTGTCGATGTATGAAAACATCTTGCGAGTTGGATAACGTCGTAGTGTAAGAGAACGCTGAATCCGGCAAGTTGTAAAACACACGGACTGTTTGGTGATACGACATGCATTCCAGGTCAGTCAAGCCACATTTGTGTACAAACATTGCAAGTATTGAAACGAGCTTACCTGGAAGCTTGTGGATCTTGCCCGTCTGCAACGTCTCTGCCTGACTCCCCGGTCTTGCCCGTTTCATCGTGTCCGCCAGCAAGAAGGATGATGGTATCGCTGTAATGGACCGACCAAGTGGTGGTATGTACTAGTGGTCATTAACATTCTGCCGTCGTTTATTCTCTCTCGATGCTTGTCAATAGAGCGAGCGCGCTTCATGGGCAGCAGCAACGATATGATGTTATCGACGTTTTCTAGTAAAACAAATTCGTACGAGTGAACCTATACAAGACAGGTGTACACCATGCCCAAAGGTATTGACCTCTCCAAGTTTCGAGGCGACTCGGACGAAGACGAGGACGCTTTGCCCCCACCCAGAAAACCAATCGTTTTGGATTCTTACAAGCAACAGACATTTACTCAGGGAATTCAAAAAAAGACTCGAAAAGAAATTGAAAAAGAGGAGGAAGAGAGGAAACGAAAGGAAGAGGAAATGTGAGACTCGCAATGATATCTAATTGATTCGTACCTGTTGGACGTGAGGGCTCATGTTGTTTCTCTGTGTGTCCATCTCCATCGCATAGTGCTGCTGCCAAAGCCTACAAAGAATTTGAAGACTGGTTTGGAGGAGATGATTCTAAGCAAGCACCTAGAGGTGGAACTACTGACCGTCGTGGCCCTCGACCCATGGGTCCCGGTGGGGGATTTGTCAAGGCCGGGGGTGCAGGCAACGAGCCTCAGGCATATCAACCACCGACGTCTCGATCTATCCCGACGGGTCCCTCTGCCAACAGACGTCGACCGCCATCACCGCCACCCGGGCCCTCAGCAACGGTAGGAGCAGGAAAACCTCTCGCCAGGGGTAAGCGAGCAATGGATTCTTTCCTCGAAGAAATCAAACGGGAACAATCACTCCGAGAAGCCAAGTTCTCTCAAGTGGCCGCATCCCAAGGGTCGTCAGTCAGTGCGCTCACCGCATGGGAACGCAATCGAGGATCCCATGACATTGGTGATTCAGAGACGACAAACTTGTACATTTCAAACCTCCCCAATGGGATCTCTGAAGACTCGCTCGGCAACTTTTTCGCTCAGTACGGTCCCGTTGGGGCAGTCAAGATCATGTGGCCTCGAGGCGATGAGGATTCGTCAATTGGTGCTGGAATCACCCATTCGAGAAGAGCAAAGGCTGGACTCAGTGGATTTGTTGCATACATGAAGAGACGAGACGCAGAGGTTGCTGTCAAGGAACTCGACGGGATGGATTGGGGCGGTAGTTTGCTGAGAGTCGGGTGGAGTAAAATGGTCAAGATTGCTGCAAGGCCTTTGTATGGTGAGTGTTGTTTCTCAATGGATACAACCCCCTTTCTCAGCTCTCATTGAGATACACGTCTTGATCTCACAGATGTTACGAGCGCAAAGCAAGACCGTCGTCGGAGGTCAAGATCAAGATCGAGGTCTCCCCACTACCGATCAGAACGTCGACATCATCATCGTGATCAGTCGAGATCAAGGTCGCCTGAACGACCGACCCGATCAAGACGCCGCTCCTACTCTGCGGATTCACGTTCAAGCTTTGACTCTCGAGACTCTCGTTCACCTCCGGCTCGACACCATGAACGAGGACGACGACGAGGCAGCAGCTACTCGTTGAGTGGCTCTGAAGATGACCGCCGTACCTCGCGCCATACCTCTCACCGTCTATCTCAACTCGAAGCATCCCTCTCAGAGGAACAAGTCAAGTTTATCAACGCCGTTGCAGCCCGTGTGAAATCGCATGGCGTCAAGTTTGAAAACGTCCTTGTTGATCGTGAACGGGATAATCCCAAATTCTCGTTTCTGCGAGAAAAGGATTCCCCAGGCTATCATTTGTATCGCTATCACCTCGACCCCCGCACCTACCGTCTTCCATCGCCATCTCAGGTGGCTACCGTCTTCGTCGATCAAGGAAAGGCCGAACTGTATTCATCTGACTCGGCCGAGGACTCGGAAAAAGAAATGATGCAGCGGACGAAAAAGGGTAAACTCGGGAGACTGGCGAGGAAGAGACTGGAAAGCGGACTGAGAGGAATCGTTGGGGAGAGAGAACAAATCGCTAGATTGATGGAATTTGCCATGGGTCATGCAGATGCGGTAGACGAGGTAAGTGAATGCTGTCGAGTCGTCATGGCAGAGAGTGGCAGCTCATGAAGGTCCGGCTTAGGTGGTCGAAATAATCTGTGCAAGTCTCAAACTGGAGGAGACACCTGTCCCGAGAAAACTAGCTCGGCTGTACCTCGTTTCTGATATCCTGCACAACTCGGCAAGTCTTACACATGGTTTACTCCAAAGTTCTCCCGCTGATCTCTCGCGATGTGCACACCTCTACATCAGTCATGCTCAATACCCAATGTTTGGAGATACCGAATCGCTTTTGAAAGACAACTGGCCGATATTATGGAACACATGGCGGATGTTCACCGTAGTATTGTTGCCGATGCTGGAAAACTGACGGGTGAAAGATTCAAGAGTCAGGTCGCCTTTGTGATTGAGATTTGGGAAAAATGGCAAGTTGCTTTGTTCTCCTGCGTATGGTGGAGAGGCAAGCTCACAATAGTGATCATGTACAAACAGGATCGTGTTCACGTCGGATGTGACGGACAAGCTCAGAGCGATACTCAACGGGGCATCCGCTCAGCCTACTCCCTCGGATTCCGGCCACGCCACTCGTCCATTGCCGTCAAATTCTGTCACCAGCAACTCGACACCTCGAATAGGCGATGCACCCCCTGGTCATGCAACCAAGTTTAAAAAGGTTGGTATGGCGGTAGCTAGTAACGGTCACAGTGGTAGTAGTGGTTTCAAATCGACCATGGTTTCCGCTTCGTCATCAGTCGGAGCCCCAGGCGCGGCGTTGGTCGAAGCGACGACGACTGGATCCGGCGAGGCTGTCGACAAAGCTCATGGCCCCACCACCGCCACTACTGCGACCACCGACGAGGCAGAAGATTTGGATGGAGAAGCGATGGATGAAGATGTGGATGGTGTGGCCATGGAACAAGATGAAGAGGACTTGGATGGAGAAGCCATGTAGTGATGTGCTTGTGTATATACGAGTCCTAGCCGCTATTTCCAAGAGTCTCGTGTGGAATGGAAATACGGCGTTTACGCGAGCAGCGGCGTATTGATCCGTTGATTTCCACTACCCCTATTCAATTACCCCTATATAACACAGAGTCACAGCGCCAGCTCACCTCGTCATCTTGACTCTGTATTCTTACCCACAAACACACACGCACCATGACGTCCCTCTTCAAGTCCTCTACGCTGGCTCTCTGTCGTTCCAAGCCATCTTCTAGGCTCATCACCCCGGCCTTGTTGGCTCGTCCATCCAGGTCATACTCTGCTCCCGCATCTCCAGCCCAAGTGAGTGTTTCCGTCCCCTTATTCCAGCCCACCCACCTTGATGCTGATGCACTCCTCTTGCCCAATCTTTCCAGGGAGAAGCTCTCAAGCGCACGCCGTTGTACGAATTCCACACGAAACATGCGGGCAAAATGGTTCCCTTTGCCGGGTGGGAAATGCCAGTCGGATATGGTGATGTCGGTCAAATCGACGCTCACAATCATGTCCGTACCGAGGCCGGTCTGTTTGACGTCTCACACATGATTCAACACATTTTTACTGGACAAGGCGCCGCTGCGTTCCTCGCATCACTCTGCCCTATCAGTATTGATGGACTCAAGCCTGGAACGTCATCCTTGTCCGTCTTGCTCAATGAAGAAGGAGGTATCATTGACGACTTGATCATTACTCGACAAAAGGCGCAAGACTCGTTTTACGTGGTCACCAATGCCGGTAGAGCCAAGGAAGATCTCGATTGGATCTCTCAGAAACTCCAAAAGTGGCAGCAAGATGGCAAGCCCGCGGTTGAGTGGAAGACGCTGGATGGATACGGCCTAGTCGCTTTGCAAGGTGCGTGACTCACGCTCATTCGGTATCGAGTTGATTGATCACTGACTGATACTTTTAAATAGGCCCCAAGTCCGCAGAAGTCTTGCAAAAATTGATGGACACTGACGTTGCCAACTTCAAGTTTGGAGATGCAGACTATGTCAATGTCGCTGGAGTCAAGTGTCACATTGCACGAGGTGGTTACACAGGGGAAGACGGGTTCGAAATTTCCATTCCTCCCGAATCTGTCCTCCAAGTCACTTCAGCTATTGCCGACCACCCCGCTGTCGCTCTCACCGGTCTTGGAGCACGGGACTCGCTGAGAATTGAGGCTGGCATGTGCCTTTACGGACACGAGATTGACGAGACTGTCTCTCCTCCCGAAGCCGGTCTGACGTGGGTTATTGGCAAGGACCGACGCAAGGCTGCAGACTTTCCCGGTGCATCACGAATCTTGAATGAAATTGCCAACAAGCCAACTCGACGACGCGTTGGTCTCGTTATTCAAGGCTCACCCGCACGAGAAGGTGTCGAGATTTACGACTCAACTGGACAGACTCCGATTGGTATGGTCACTTCGGGTATTCCTTCACCGACGTTGGGCAAGAATATCGCCATGGGTTATGTCAAGAATGGATTCCACACCTCTGATACTGATGTCCAGGTCAAGGTCAGGAACCGAATGCGACAGGCCAAGATTCAAAAGATGCCTTTTGTTCCGGCCAAGTATGTCAAGTGAGAGGAATCAACTGCATTGAGAACCGAGGATAGCATTAGGGGTTGCATCTTGTTTTATTATGTTTGTAAAGACGTTACATCTCAAGTACGAATGTGTTGAGATGTGTTGGAGGCGGTTGTCGCAGTAGATTGATCGCTGCAAACCTGAATGAGATTCGGGTCAACAGAATTGTGACTGGCATTCAACCTAGTGTTTACCGACCACCTTCCCAATATCCCAATCTGTATCGACCACAACGATCACGTGATCACATGTCGATCCCCGAATGGCACGCGGAAGCATTCCCCACCGCAATGACCGACGTTCAATTGTAAACAGTCCTGAATTCGAGCCAGTCCAGTACACAATTTGCCTCCATTTCATCTGTCCTGGGTTATGTATCCGGGGATCATGGCTACTGCAAGCTGAGGTAGTTGGATTCTGGGCTGTCCTCCAAGAACCACTGCGATTGCAACGAGGCCGTGTGGAACAGAATAGACAAACTAGGCTATAAAGAGACGACATCCACGGCCTCGATTCTCTCCTACAAGATGTCGACACACCTCCACCACACT
The DNA here is from genome assembly GCA_039545395.1 of Filobasidium uniguttulatum. NCBI lineage: Eukaryota > Fungi > Basidiomycota > Tremellomycetes > Filobasidiales > Filobasidiaceae > Filobasidium > Filobasidium uniguttulatum. The sequence continues at coordinate 1,491,328 of BCJK01000002.1, read as the reverse complement.
GCATTCGCTTTTCGGGAACCCGAACCAGATTACATCTCTGTAACAACATCCACATCATGGAGCACTTGCCTCGTCTTTTACGAACCGACTCTATCGGAGACTTCAAGGTCGAGCGAAACCGTAAAGTCGGCAAACACACGACGCTGAACCCGAGCCACCCGTCCCGTATCGCTCAGTTTTGTGATACGGCCGAGTGTGAAGTATGTTTCGAGAGCTTGTTTCACGAAGTAGATGATACCAACACGTTGATTCCTGTGGCAGCCATGGCCGGATGTGGTGAGTTACAAAGGAAACAAACTCGCACACGATGTCCACTCGTTCGGACCGATCTGACGCTTCAACATCAATTCGCATAGGCCACATCTTTCACGCTCAATGTCTACATCTTGCGTTTCAAGCCCATGCGGTCAAATCTGAACGTCTCCCCCTGGTAGGCCCCAATTTACACCACTACTTTGGTAAACATCTAGACTGTCCCAAATGTCGGTCGGTCTCCCCTGCTTGTCGCGATGGCCGATGCCGTTCCATGTTTAGTCACGATGAAGGCGTCTATTTCTACGCTTGTCTCCCCTGTGTTCCCCTCTTCATCAAACCCACGGCTGGAGAGGAACATGCGACCATTTTGGACCCCATACAAGGGACGCTCCCGATCGTTTTGCGACTCAAGCAAGAAACGGTTCACACGTACGACTTGGCCAAGATGGCCAGGGATCTGGGACTAGACCTCGATGACTTGGCGACTCAATTGGACTATTATGCTCGTGGTGATCAGATCTGGAATTGGGAATGGCCGTTTTCCTATCAGAAACGAGTAAAGTCTTCGATGATGAAGCTCGAGGAAATTCTGCAAAAGCTTAAACAGGAACAAAGTCGTCATGTCCTCAATGTGAGCCACCTCTGATTTTTGAACCACTTGTGATGCACAGAACTGACCTAGTGAACATGCTTGTTCCCTTTGCACGTGAAAAGACCTCGTTCAAGGAAATCCAATGCATCATTCTTGGTCTCGAAAGACACAAGAGTCTCATCAAGCACCAGGAACAGCTCCATATCGCTCTACAAGTCGAACGCCACGAACGCAGCAACATTGTGGAAGATCAACTTCAAAGCCGCCAGGAACATTGGCTCCGTGAACGTCAGTTTTATCAACTCGAGCTACGCAAATATGAATCCAAGCTCTCCAATACGCTGGAGCACTGGAACAATGAACAAGACTTGTGGAATACTGAGCGCGAGTTGATCAAATATGAGACGGAGAATCAAAAGATGAGGGCGGAGAAATGGAAGCTCCGGCTTCGACAAGCACTAGAGGAACGTGATGATGTTCAAGAGGCACTCGAAGAAAAGGCAAAAGATGTTGCGAGGTACAAACTGCAAGTCTCTCTATTCCCACTGTTTGGAATTTTCGTTTGCCATGCTCACACCAACACTTTCGACTTTTCTTTGTACACACAGCATGTATAACAAACTAATGGACGAAAATAAGCGGCTCCAAAGGGAATCCGGCATCTTGACAAGCTCAACTCTCGAGCCCACCTTGACATCCATCCCCACATCATTGTCTGATGCGTCGATCCCAGACGCTGGCCAATCTCGACAGCGGGTCTGGTCTCGGTCTTGCTCTTCTTCTTCTTCTTCCTGCGCGACAGATTTGAAGGATGTGGAACAGGATGTCTTGATGGTCAAGGATCAAGAGGATGCGTGTGTTGGGCTTGGTATTCATATCGATTCGCGAGACCTGAGTATCGTCGCCTGAAACGGACTCGAGTCCAGTGTAACAGTTGTCGTGATAGCAAAAGAATCAGAGCTTTGAACCACACGTTGTATCTCCCGAACAAACACGATTTTCAAATACCCAAAGAATGCAAAGCGTGATTCAGCGAAACATGCGGATGTTTCAATGGTGGACATTGATAGGATATATGCGTATGAGATGATGTCTACGATATGGTATCAGACGTCACTTGAAACCACAAAAAAAATCCCTGTAAAACGTAAATCTGACAATCATTGATAGAAAGGAGGGTAGAGCCAGGCTGAGCAAACGTCTAGCTGTGTGCTCCCATTCGCACACTCTCTATTGTTTGCCGATCCTCTTTTGGTATGCCTTCCAGCCCTCTTCTCTGTACCTCTCAGCCTCGCTCTTGACCTCTTGCTCCGTTGACTTGCCATAGATGCCTCGTCCGACGATGATTACATCACATCCACTTGCATTGATGACTTGATCAGGAGTTCGGTACTGTTGACCCATCTGGTCTCCCTTGACATCGAGTCCAACACCTGGCGTGAGAATCAGGAAATCTTCCTTTTCAGCCTCGGAGCTTGACGATGATGGTGGGTGCTCTTCGTGGACTCGTTTCATGGCAATGAATCCAAATACGAATCCATCGTCTCGGTGCCTTCGAGCCATTTCGACGGCTTGTCTAGTGTATTCCCCTGTCGCAAGGTTTCCTTTGGAGCTCATTTCGGCCAAGAGTAGGAGACCACGGTTGAGAGGTTTTCCGACTGCTGAGAGACCACTAATGATGCCGTCACCTGGGATAGGGTGGGCGTTGGTGATGTCTGACCAGGAAGCAATCTTGTGCACACCAGAAGAGTATTGCAGTTGAACCGTGTTGCCTAGCGAACGGTCCAATTTGAGCGCCACTGAGGCGTTCTGGATGAGTTGTTGGAGGGGACTTACCAATGTCGGCAAACTTTCGATCTTCAAAAATCATAAAATCGAGCTCCTTGCTCAACTTGACGAGCTCCTCGACGAGCTCATGAGAATAGTCTTCCACTACATCGATATGGGTCTACGATTGCCTCATAAGTCCAGGTCCTTTGTTCATCAATCCAAACCAGCGGCTTACCTTGACCATACAACAACTCTTGCCGACTCTTCGAACCACTTCGAGCAAGTCCTGAGACTTTGTAACGTCGACACTGACGCAAAGGTTGGACTGCTTCTTGTCCATCAATTCGAGTAATTGCCGTGCCGCCACATTGGTGTGAAAAGGAACTCTGTCAGAGTAGGACAATTGCGCCTTTGATTTTGACATGGTTTGAGTATAGGTAGAGTATCAGTCAAGGATTCAAACGGTTTGACAGAAAAAGATTATACTTTGTTGAATCTTTGGAAAGTCATACTGTAGTATCGCTATATCTCTATAAAAACGGGCAAGGATTGCGCGCGGATTTTAAACGGGTTTCGCGCGGATCCTTGTTGTGAATCCAATTCCATAGATTTTGCGCGGATTTTGCACGGGGTTCCAAGATTTTGAACGGATTTGGCCTGGATTCCACACGAATTCAGCAAGGATCCAGCAGATATTCCGAGCGGGGCGCAAGCTGCCAGCCCCCAGATTTGGCTGGTATTTGGCACCCAAATCGGCAAATCGGGTTCACCTGGTTCTTCCCATTGATGCATATAATTGATTCGAATTACACTGGCACTGTATACAATAGTACTAGATCCCAGATGGCCACAGATACCCAGGCATACAGGCGCCAGACCGTCCCAGTCCTTCAGCTTCCCACATTAAACCCGGACTTCACGTATCGCTTCAATGATTGATGGATGGTCCGGATCGTTCGTGCAGTACTGGATGGCGTCGACCAGGATCTGCCTTTTGACGCTTTGATCTACCCTCCTCTTTCCTTGCAGCCTCGGATCATCCGTCAAGCCCAGATCTTTGATCAGTTCATTACACTGTGATAATGTGAGTTCAGTCTATGGGCCACGATGTCGCCAAAGTACCGTCAGCCGTGTTTCTCGCTGAGCTTCAGTCATCTCGAAACAGAAAGGAGTTGTTCTTACCCGGGCTCTCCTGATTTCCGGCTCAAACTTCCTTCGCACTTCAAGGTGGGCCTTCCAGGCGGCTGCCATGTCCTCGTTGGCCTGTAGCAAGTGGATCTCCATCAAGACTTGCCGGCCTCCGGACTGTCGCCTAGCCAAGAAAATAAGCTGAGAAAACTTCAGCAGGATCTCCTTGGCGATGTTAACGTTCCGAAGCTTCGCCCAGTCTTTGATCCAAGGCCTGTAGGTTCCCTCCTTGAGAATCCCATGGCCATATTGAGTGCCGGCCTCGTCCTCGGTATTGCCGCTATTGTTGGCACCTCGGATCAGACCGTCCAGAACATCGCACAATGTTGTCACTTCTTCGGCCTGAGGGATATCGCACCAGGAAGAAGACAACAAGACATCTGCTTTGTCAAGCTCCGTTATGAAGTCCTTGACAGCTTCCATGCCCGAGCAGCCTTGCAAGTAGCCATGTATGGCTCCTCGGATGGCCACTTTGCCTATGAACACCACAAGAGAAGCTTGGTCAGGCTCGGAGAGGAAACGCCAAATTCGCAAGCTTACTGTTTCCCTTGAGAGCATTTACGGTCGGAGCTATCCTCATAGAAGCAGACATCATTGTAACGATGATAGCTGATTGTCAATCTCGCAGATACTAGAGAAATCAATCTAACAAAGCCATGTCCTCACCAATTGTACTGCTTGATGCCACCGCCGACCTCTCCTGCGGTCTGGGACCTGATGGTACGCTCTTCCTTGCTTGTGACAAGCTTGAGATCTGAGAGACCGTCGGAGGGGGGGCCCGCGCCACCGGAGGAGCTTGCGCTGTAGGAGCAGTCGAGGTCTGCTTTTTTCGTGCCGTCTCGCTGTTAAATTGCCCATGACGTTTGCGAGCTGGAGAACAAAGCAGAAAACCGCCTCTTAGCGCTCTGTTCCTCCTTCGTAAGGGAAAAGGATCATGTTAGATGCAGAATTTGGTCATGACTTACTGACTCTGGCCAAGAATGGATCCGTCGAATTAGTCTCGACGACTGCGGATAGACATTCGGGTATTGTGGGTATAGTGTCGCTGTTGTCACTCTGCTCGACGTCGTTACAGTCGTTGGGGATCGTTGGAAGTGTATCGCTCATGTCCGCCTGTTCTAAGTCGTGCCAGTCGTTGGCAATAGACTCGGACGCAGACGACCTCTGAGACTTTGAGCTGGGTGCCGCCTTCTCAAGTGTGTAATAACGGCGATCTGCAAATGCCTGAGCAAAAACAGCTTTCGCTTTCCACTGGTGTCGGCATAGTTCCAGAAATGGTTCCTCCTTCTGCAAGTCGTCGATTGCTTGGACTAATTTATTCCAGTTTCTCGCAGTCAGTTTTGTGTTAGTTTCGTATTCAGAGCCCATATGACGCTTCATTACTTCTTTGGCCAGATCCCTTAAAGTGCCGACTTGCTGAATGGAAATACTCGCGAATTCATCAGGAGATTTCACATACTTGAGATGCTGCACCAGAGTGGAAACAGTGACAGTGTTCCAAGAAGCTGGCCGCTCATAGTTGAGAGCCTTCTTCAGATCCTCCGGTATTCTGAAGATATTCACTTGTAATTTGGGACAGGGGACGATAGTGCCGGACATTTGGGACCAATCAAACAGGTCATGTTGAAGGATGCGCGTCGCCTGAATCAATTTGTCACACGTCAATCAGAACATCGAGGTAGAACAATAATCATGACTTGTAGTCCGTGTTAGAACTCGACGATAATAACGAGTTCTAACAGGTCAGTAACCTTGACTAGATGTACCATGATGACAATGGACGATAATAACGAGTTCTAACAGGTTATGAGCCCAGGGTGGTGCGTCTTCTATACGTATCCACTGTTTATTTGAAGAGAACCGTTATCTTGAGACCGCCGGCATCTTCTCTATGTCGGACGGCGTTGCTGGTGGCTTTCGGGCCGATATCGTCAATCTGGCCTACAATGGGGCGAACTACGTCGAATGGGAGGAGTCCATCACGGACCTGATGGCAGGGGAGGGGTTGTCCCTGTATGTGATGTTCAGCGAAGACGGGACACCTAGCCGACCACCTCCGCCGAGGCCGAATAAACCTGAGGAAGAGACGGAGGAGCACGCTCTGGCACTTGAGGTTTACACATTGAAATGTGGCCGCGCTCTTGGGTTCATCCGGCCTACTCTTCGGTCGCACAGGGTCCTGATTCAAGGATTGACCCATCCTGCTGTGGTTATGTGGACGATCCAGAAAAAGTTCAAGGCCACTTCCAGTCCCGACCCCGCCGTGTTGATGAGGGAGTACAATGACCTCAGGCCGAAGGGAGATGATTTTGAATCGTACATGATTCGTCTGGACGCCCTTACCGCTGGCTTGCGTACGTGCGGGATCGATCGGTCTGACTTCGAGGTTCTTCAAACTTGGCTCAGCGCTCTTCAGAGGTACCCGGAAGGTCACCCCTATCGGAAGGTAGGCGACTTTCTTCACATGTCGTACACGACCACCCGTAGACTCGAGAGGCCGGTGATGGAGGCCCTCATTCTCTCGGCTCGCCACCAAATCAAAGAAAAAGACGTCGTATCCCCCGACGCGGAAAGAGCGTTTTACTCGAGTGGATCCAGGGAAACCACCTGCTGGTGCTGCGGGGGAACGGGCCATATCGCTCGAGGTTGTGCGAAACGTCCGAGGGATGGATGTTTTTCCTGCGGGAAAGCTGGACACAGGTCGTCCCAGTGCACGCATCCCGAGGTGGTCAAGTTCAGGAAGGGAAAAAGGAGAGAGGAGAAAGCGGCGCCTGTAACTACTTCCAGTGATGCTGCTATGGAATCCGAGTCTCAACTTTCAGTCTCCTCGTACCTGGTTTCTGATGACGCCACCATCCCTGGCGGCTTGACAGCTCTGGTCGACTCAGGTTGCTCTAGGCATATGTTCGGAGTCAAGGATTTCTTCGACTACTCTCCCAATTATCGCCGGTACCGTGTTCCTGTGGTGGTTGGTAGTGGTGATACGCTTTACTCTGAGGGCATTGGGGACGTTCTTCTGTCTCTCAAGGGCGTCAGTCTTCACCTGCCGGCTTGTCTCTTTGTTCCAGGACTTAGCATGAACTTGCTCTCAGTTTCACAGATGGACAAGGCCGGGTGCGCGATTCTGTTCTCTAAGGGAGAGGCCCGGTTGTGCAAGGATAGCGAGGAGATCGTTATGGCCACAAAATTGAAATCGAATCTCTACGAAGTCACCTTGAAACCCTTGGCACCCGAATCGGCCCATCCCGCGGCTACGGGCGACGTCTGGCACCGACGCTTGGGACATGTCAACAGCTCCGCTCTAAAGCGTCTACACGAGTCGGTGGAGGGTTTCCCCAGAACGGTCATGCCGGACAGGTGCAGCAGTTGTACGTTGGCAAAGATGACCCGGGCCAGTTTCCCCACTAGCATGACGACCACCGTGGAACCACTTGAACTGTTGTCCGTGGATTTAGCCGGACCGTTTGATCATACGATTGGCGGAGCTAGGTACTTTATGATCGTCGTGGATGACTTCTCCAAGAACTACCATGTGGAACTGCTTAGGAACAAGTCGGGTGCTGTCGGACTTTTGAAACTCCTTGTGAGGAGGTGGGAAACGCAGCTCGGCAAAAGGGTCAAGGTCATCAGGTCCGACAATGGTGGGGAGTTCGACAATGGCGACATGGCGGCATTCTGTACCGAGAGGGGGATACGCCAGCAGATGACAACAGCTAGGACACCAGAGCAGAATGGCGCGGCTGAGCGGGCAGTTCGTACCACCAAGGAGGGCATTCGGGCACTCCTGATCGAATCCGGACTTGAAGACAAGTACTGGGGCGCCGCGGCCAGAAATTTCATCTACGTGCGGAACCGCACCAAGACTCCTGGGGGTGGAGACAAGACGGCTCACGAAATGTTCACGGGGGTCAAGCCTCACCTGAGCCACATCCGGGTCTTTGGCTGCGTGGCATACATGCATATTCCGAGGGAAGACCGCGTCGGGAGTGTGTGGAAACCGAAAGCAAGGCCCTGCGTTTTTCTTGGCTACGGGGACGCCGAAGACAAGGCGAAAAAGGCCTGGATCCTGTTTGATCCTTGCACTGAGAAGAAGTATGTGACTACCCACGTGACTTTCTGCGAGGACCAGCGCTGGGCGGACAGAAGGGTGGACACCCCGGGAACTAGCGGTTTCCTGGACTCTCTTCTCCCACCGAGGCTTCCGATCGGGGAAGTACCTGCGAACGCTCCGACCGGGGAAGCGGACCTGGAACCAGTGACCGAGGCACCCGTGCCTGAGAACACCGCTCCGGAATCTTCAGAAGATCTCCCATCCAGCTTGGTGGAGGGTGTTCAGCAGCCCAGAGGCGGCGTTGGAGTCTGGGGTGGCGGTTGGACGTATCAAGAGGAATCGGAATCGCCTCTGCCTATTGAACCAGTGGTACTTCCTGAGGGAGCCAAGCGAGTTCGTCGCCAGCCGGCCCGGTTTGCGGAACAGGGGATGGTGGCGGAGCACGACGACAAGAGCATGGAGGAGATGCTACACTTGGAGTACGCTTGTTCGACGATGCCGGATCCCGAAGAGCCTCGTTTCCGTGAGGCAAAACGGGACGAAATGGCGTCAATGGCGGAAAACGGTGTGTGGACCCTGGTCCCTCGTGACGAATGTCTCTCTCGGGTTATTGGCGTCAAATGGGTCTGCAACATGAAGGACTTGCCGGATGGATCTCAGAAGGCGAAAGCTCGGCTCGTGGCTCAAGGACACCGGCAAAGGGAGGGAGTCGACTTCCAGGAAATTTTTGCGCCAGTGGTAAAGCTTGAGTCGATCAGATACATTCTGGCCCGTGCCTGCGTGAGCAAGATGAGGCTTGCTCAAGGAGACGTAAAAACGGCTTTTCTGACCAGCCCGATCGGCACCGACGAGAATATCTACGTTGAACAGCCGAAGGGATTTGTGCAATCGGGGAAGGAAGATTACGTCTGCAAGCTCAATAAAGCCATCTATGGATTGCACCAATCCCCTCGTCTCTTCTACAGACACATTCTCAGCAAACTAACTGCGTTTGGCTTTGAGAAGACGCCGGCTGATCCATCGGTTTTCATCAGACAGTCAGAACGTGGAAAAGTCATTCTAGCTCTCTATGTGGACGACTCTCTGATAGCGGCAGACACCGATGAACTGGTTCAAGAAACCAAGGCAATGCTGGATACAGAATTTCAAATGAAATGGACAGACGACCCGAAGGTACTACTGGGAATCGAGATAGAACGGAGTCCTGACGGAAGTATCACGCTGTCTCAAAGGAAGTTTGCAAAAGAAATCCTAGAACAGTTCGGGATGTTGAACGCGAACACCGTTAAAACTCCTATCGATCAAGTGATTCCGGCATACTCTAGCGGGGCGGCTCCCCCAGCGGACACAAGGTTCCCGTTCAGAGAGTTCATCGGAAAGGCGAATTACCTAGCCAGGGGTACACGACCAGATCTCGCCTTCGCAATTTCCCACCTAGCCTCTTTCAGCTCGAGCTTCCAAGAGACTCAATGGAAAGCCTGTGAACGGGTCATGAAGTACATCCGAGGAACCATCGATATGTCAATCGCCTACAGCCCCTCCGGGAACGTGGAGGTACTCGGATATTCAGACGCTGATCATGCCGCTGACGCAGGGGACCGCAGATCGATTGGCGCGTACGTCTTCACATTAGCAAGTGGTCCTATCTCTTGGTCTAGCAAGAAACAGTCTACAGTGGCATTGTCTAGCACCGAGGCGGAATACATGGCCATGGGGGAAGCAGGCAAAGAAGCTCTCTGGCTGAAGAAACTCGACAAGGGTCTCGGATTTGATGAGGACAGAGAATATGTCAGAATCTTCGAAGACAACGAGCCAGCCATAGCCCTTGCAAAGAATGATTCCCATCATGGACGGACCAAACATCTAGATACCCAACATCATGCAATTCGACAATGGGTTGAAACGGGAGTCATCAGACTCGAGTGGCTAAGTACCAAACGAATGATCGCGGACCTGCTCACCAAGCCTATCACCTCGAAGCAACTCAGGCTACTCTGCGAAGACATGAACGTGAAGCAGAGATCGGTACATCCTTCTGAATCGTCCGTTCCTGGAGAAGAAACGGTCGAGGGGAAGTGTTGAAGGATGCGCGTCGCCTGAATCAATTTGTCACACGTCAATCAGAACATCGAGGTAGAACAATAATCATGACTTGTAGTCCGTGTTAGAACTCGACGATAATAACGAGTTCTAACAGGTCAGTAACCTTGACTAGATGTACCATGATGACAATGGACGATAATAACGAGTTCTAACAGGTCACAGTTCAGGCTTCGGTCCGCACTTGGTTGGGACAGCGAAGCTGCGAGCATCTGTTTCCGTGCCCATTGAACGAGCATGATGGCAGATCAGCAGTAGACAATTTGGCTCATGACAGAAGACCTAACTCACGGGGGTCTCAGTGAGGCTGCTAGCAGGATAAGTGGGCCTTGAGATGCTTGGCGTTGCTTGTGTGCCCTCAGCTGGTGTAATCAAGCCGCTCGGTGTCATTCCAATCGATCCGATTGGGCCGTTGCTGAGACTTTGAAAGTCAAGGGCTGGCTGCGGTTGAGGTTGCAAACTGATGCCTCGCGGGGCAGCATAGACCCAGGTTAGAAATTGTTGGCGAACGTCATTCAGTTCACTCAGGTATTGATTCTTGAGCTTCAGCCTCTCTACCTCAGAAAGGAGAGCTCGATTCTCCGCTTGAACAATTGCCAGAGAGGTTTGATACTCCCCAGTCGAATTCATGGTGCTGCCCTGCGCGTCCATCCCTTCGTCGTCCTCAGTTCGCATTGCTTGGCTGTAAGAGAGAGGCATCACGGTGGTTGTACTAGAGAGTTGTAGTTGTGAGTTGTAGTTGTGAGTTGTAGTTGTGAGTTGTATTAGTTGTGGTGTGCAGTACAAGGTAGATTGGTTTGATGGACCTTGATCAAAACCATCGATTGAGAACATGAGAACAATAGAACAATGAAACTCAATCATGCACTAGCGAACTCGCGGTGAAACCGAAACGCGGCCGCTAACAACAACAATAATTCAAGTTCAAGTCATGTTCGAAATTCTTGTCAATTGACAGCCACAAGCAATCCAGCCCATCACTCGCTTTCGCCTCGTCGATGTCTAAGGGTATATCCCCCGTTGTGTACATTGATGCATGATTATGATAATATTTCTCCATTCACTCCGTCTCCTCACTTTCCTCAAGTTCATGGTCATCGAGACTGTGGGTACCAGCGACTCGTTTCGGAAAGTAAACTCTCCCATCTTCTGGAAAACAAAATGTCCTTTTACCCGTAGATTGTTTGGCGAAATCTATCGAGGCCAGTGGCTCTCTGATCTGATGAACTTCGAAAATGACCACATGATCTTGAATGTCCTGGCAAGGGGGAGGGTAGCCCCACATGTATCCAAACTCTTGACCTGTCTCTTGGTACTTTAAACCTAAACCGAAGACGTGTATCGAATCATAGGCCCTGACCAAGGCAAAGGCCAAGATATCCACTACACAACCTTCTTCCAGCTGTCACGAAGGGAGATGTAGAATCGGCGGTCAGGATACCTTCAAGTGAAATTGAAATCCAAGCGTACTAACCTGAATGAATTGCACGTTGCGCTTCTTCACATCTCTTTTCAAGGGGCCATATTTGCCCAACAAAGTCATACCTGTTCGCCACTTAAGTTTCTGGTAAAAGTGACAGGTGGTATCGTCAAGAGAGGTCTCTGGGGAAAATTTTTCCAACCACTCCTCCAGACGGGTGTCGAAAATATCTTGTAGAGTAGGACCCTGTGGGCTGCCCACACGAAGATTGCGTTCGGCTCGGGAATACTCTGCACCAACCAGCCCGTAGCGGCGGCGGGAGTCCAAAGGAAAGCCCAGCTCTTCGTGCCGATTTTCCCAACAGTTCTGTTTCTTTGGCAGCAAATTGGAGAAACCAGACTGTGCCAGCTCAGCTAGATTGCCCATTTCCATCTTTCTGAGATTTGACTCGATGTTTGCTTGCATGTGAGCAAACTGGGTGATATTCGGTTTGATGATTCCTATGATTCTTTCGCACATACTTTGACTGACAGACCGAGCACTGCCATGAGCAGCAATACATTCGCCAATATGCAGACATTGATGTAACGCCAATCTAAGAACATTAAGTTTCATGTATGTGAATTGTGAGCATACCATTCCGAACATTCAACCGAGCATGAACTTTTGCTGAACTCACCTGGCTCTACACACCATGGATTCTTGGTTCCGAATGAAGAGCCTCTCCCACGCCTTTGTGAATTTGATGAAGTGGACTTCCACCCGCTCGATATCCTGTGAACGAAAGGTCTCCCTTGTCATTGTCATCTTGACGCCCTCGATCAACGAGTGAAGCATCTCCATAGCCTCATCCGATGGTCGGACTGGAGGAGAGCTTGATCTTCTTATTTCGATCAGAAATGGTATGAGGAAGTAATGGAAAAATTGGCCCCATTCAACCATCTTAAAGTGATTGTTGCGCTCAGCTATGGAACGCAAGCTATTCGTGAAGCACGATGGCATACGATTGATGTTCTCTGGAGCCTTCATGACCGCTCCAAGCGCTTCATCTTGCGCAGGCGTGATGTAGATGGGATCGCCAAGTTGATAGCTCTCGGGACTTGTTCGTTTGTTTCCCGAGGTAAAGCAGCGATACAGTAAAGGGTAAACGTTGGCGAAAACCAGGTGAAACACGTCCGGCGGAAAAAACCAGGGAAAGACGAACCCTCTCGAAAATAAAGCAGGTGGCACACCTAAATGGCCAGTATCTGTTCCGACGTCTGTCCGTTCTTGTGGCGTATCTGCGGTAAGGTGAGAGGAGAGTGCAAGAGCCAAGGTGGAAGAAGATCGAATCGGAAGATTCGCAGGATCATAATTAACACCTGGCCGTCTTTTCTGGATTACCGTCGCGCTATGTCGTCGATCGCCATCCTGGAACTCAGTTGGAGTTGTGCACGGGAAGTATCTGGTGCCATTGTAATGGTATCCGATCATTTCACAATACTTACAGCCCAGGTAACCAACAGCTCCGGTCATGAGGCCGACCTTTGACAAGGCAGGAATATCTCCGCTGATGACATGTAGAACTGTCTTGATCAATCTTTGCCGCTTGTGGTGGGCGTCCCAGACCCATGCACCTTGCTCTCCAAGCAGTGCCAACTCTTGATAGACCGGCCACAGTAAGCTGTTCAAGTCTTTAGGTTCCCCAGGAATCATGGCACAGACAAAACACATCTGCTTTTTGAAGCGGACGGAAACTGGAGCATCTCCAATGCTCAGAATTACGATCCAACCAGACTCTGATCTCCCGTTGAAGTATTGCAGACCATCTGTACTCAAGACTATCGATAAGTGTAATTCGTCTGGTGTGTTTTTGTAGAGCCCTCCCCTTTTGAGAGCTCGTTGTACCTGCCCAGTGCGGAAAGAGCGGTAGATTCCTTGCTGGATATCCCGGTCTGCTCTATCTATCTCCTCTTGCACTTGCCTGGCGGAATTTTCGTTCCCGAATATCGCACGAAGTCGAGGCTCGAGCCTTAGAGTCATGAGACGTCTCACAGCAACCTCATTCCCTTTCGAGTCTCTTGTATACCGAGCGGTCCCACAGTCCACTTTTATGTCCCTCGTTCCTCTTCCTGGAACAGAGATCTGGCAATTGCAAGCTGTGAGCTCAGATCTATCCCCTACGAATGCCGCGCAGCCTTTGTCACACATATCGGTGTATGTAGCCTGGCACTGAACCACGTCCGCTGCCAACTTTTTGGCCATGTGTAGGCTCAGAATCTCTCCTCCAAAGGTGGTTTCGGGGTCGAGGGTGAGCTTGCGAAAAGAGTTGTAAGTTGCTTCGGTCTCATGTGACTCGGTCCAATGCTTAAAGTACTTAAGTGTGCGGCGTTGAACGACAGTCAAGTCAAGGGTAGGATCTGTAAGGAGCAATGAATCGATCATTTCACAGTCTTGTGGCCGTTCTGGTGGTTCGGATTCTCCAACGAACCCATCTTGCAACCGGGTCTGTAGTTGCTTAAGCAGTGGTATTTCTTCAATATCATTTTCAATGTGATGGGTGTTATGTGTTTCTCCGGAGTCGGACAGAGGGGATTGTGTGTGTGCTTGATCCTGAAATGAAGCACTTGAAGTCATAAGTAGCCGGTCAGGCGACTTCCTGTCTGTCAAAACACTTACATTGGAATCCGGGTCATCAGTCAGATCGAAATTGACATCCACGTCCATGTCTTCTGGAACATTGATAGAGAATCCGTCATGCCCTAGATTTTGAGAGGTACTGTCATCCAACAGAATCCCAACATCGGCAGATACCTCCCGTTCTTCTACCACAAATTCCTCAGAGGGGATCTCAGTCAGTGAGCCTGAGATCTCCTGTCCATTCTCGTCTATTGCGTTCGTGACCGTGCTTCTCTCTTCAATGACAAGACGAGTTGCGTCGGCCATGCTTAATGCCTGACGTCGTTCAAAGTCAGGGAAATAGTGACCATCAATATAACCTGGGTGTTGTGTTCCAGTATCCCTTTCGTGCTCCCTCATTGCTATACCCAGTTGGTTCCTGTACTCCATCATGTCTCGAATATGACGTCTTTGAGTGTCCAGCCTTAAATTTCGAGGCTGAAGTCTCTCCGGCTGTACATCCGGGAGATCGGGAACGCATTTATGGCAATAACACCAAACCCGGGTGGAGCTTGGGAGTGCTGAAGAGGAGGAACGAGGGGCTCGAGGCATGTTGAGGTGGATGTGCGAGACTAGCTGTCTTATACGTACTGAATGTAATATGTAACATATACTAGACAGTATATATACACGTATACACACTGTATTGCTGTAACCTGATATCCTGTACATTTCTCTGAAACCCTTGAGTTGAGTTGGTTCTACCTGGCTTGCTCGGGGTCGACGGCTCTCGCTAGTAATATTTCGCTTTAGACGACCCAAATCCGTGTCGCGCGGGTCACCTCATTTCAGATCCGTGCCCGTTTTTATAGAGATCGCTATACTCATGGGCCCCCGGCGCTATCTGCAGGATTTAGCGAGGTCTAAATCCAAAGGAGATCCTAAATCCGCTTTAGGATGACTCATCAAGCATCAACGCAGCCCTTTGAGCCAAACCTTGAGCGATAATCTGGGAAATACACACACATATTGCCTTGCCTTTGTATGAGATTGACTAGGCGATCTGGAGACAAGGTTGCGGCACAAGGATGTTCAACTCGCTTTCTCTGGGTAGATCCAGGAACAATCAGTCTGCAGTGCCAGCTGAAGTCAAGGCACCTTCACACGAAACACTGGCGGCACATCCACTCTTGGGCTCGTCTGCTGCTGCTGCATCAAATGCACCCCTCAATGATGCACCTTTGACAGTCGACGACTTGACAAGACCACCTGGTAGGCAAGAGCTTCCTTACAAGCCCAGGCAGCGTCATAGCTCGGGAGGCGGCAGTATGAGCGGAACGTCCATGACCAGTATCCCTCCTACGAATACAGGCACGACGTCTGGACCACAGCCCATGCCCACCCTCAATGTCGTACCTCCGACAAAAACGACTCAACCTTCTGCTGTCACTACAGCATCACCGGCATTTGCATCGTCCAATCCATTGCCTCCTGGCCCGCCAGGTGCTAGCTTGACTTCAAGATTGCAGCTACAGTCACTCAAAGCCGCGGGCCAACGAATGCGATTGGGAAATGCGTCGACTGGCATGCAAATGCTAGAAACCTTGTTTGAAAAGGCTCAAATCAGCAGAAGTGCAAGCGGAGGCGGAGATTGGGGAGAGATTCTGAGGGTCATTACGGCGGGCAAAGCCACTCTGCTCCTTCCACGGTCATCAGCCTCAAGTCTTCCCATTACAGCTCAAGTTTTACGCGACCATGTCATATTCACCTGTCCTACCACAGCAGCAAGCGAGAGTGTGTTTGTCACCATGTCGGGTCTAGTAGGCATAGTGGAACAAGACAAGATTATGTTTGAATCATGCGTTCCGCCAAATCATCCTCTCGTCCAAGCACTCAAGGATCCTCGTATGGTCAGCACAGCCTTGACAAGTCTTCAACCTCTTCGACCTCATACACGCGCAAAGTCATCATATCCCAACGTCGCTACCGATGTACGATCTGGGGTCTTGCCATTCCCGCCTCTGCCACCTCCTCCATCCGTCAAAAGTGCTGGAGGGACCCGGTCGAGATCGGGCAGCGGTGCGAGCCTTACTAGCCTACAGCCCATGGCCGCGGCGTCTCGCTTGAACCCCTTTTCTTCCTTTTTCGGCGGGGGTCCAAAGGATAACAATAGCCCCAAGGATCCCAACGGACCTCCCCAAACACCTCCCCGGGGCACAAGAGCTTCATCCTCATCCGGGCTACCCCATGATGCGGTGGACCTATCGACATCACCGCGCGTCCGCCAACTCGCTTCAAGTCCCTCTTCGGTCGCTAGCCTGACTCCATCAGAGCAACCTCCAAATACCACACAATCTCCCACACCTGAATCCGAGGGCTTTCTCATCCCTGCTTGGTCCATTGAGAAAGCGATCAGTCAGACTGATATCTGCAAGTCGCTCTCTAAAGCAGTCCAACGCACCATAAGCGATCAGCTCGATCAGTTACCGGACAAATTCATCGACCGTGTCGTCAGATTCGTGCGTACAACACATCCTGGTCTGACGGATGCCAAAACAGGGCCTACGACACCACTCTTGGGCTCGGCACAACCCACCATTCATGACGCACCACTTGACCTCTCGCCTTCCACGAGACCGGATGTGATTTCCGAACAGTTTCAGACCTTTCTGGAGAACATTTATGATGACTTGTTTACCTATTACATGTCTGTGAATCCACTTCTTCACCCTATTAAGCGAAAAGCCAGCATCACGAAAAAGCAAGGACTCCCAGCGGGAGGGGTCGCATCAGAAGGCGTCAATGAACACGGCGGGGAAGACTTGACTGCATCGATCGACAGCACAAAGTCCCCCACGATGAGACCGCATGTCCACGAAAAGGACAAACTTGCAGTCGAGGACGTCAGTAAAAGAACCACCACCCGAATGGCAGCTGAAGATGCTGCGGAGAGACAAGCTGTCGTAGGGGTCAATCTGATCGAAAAGGCTATCACGTGTCTTCTCTACAACTTGTGAGCGACTGTTCACGGTTCATTCATACGACATGTCGATTGATTCCTCCCTTGTCTTCATCATTAGCCTGTTCTCCCCAAATAGCTCGGACGATGGCAAGCACGACCAGGCATTGTCGTCGCGCATAGGCGTACTCAATCGATTAGACCTAACGCTCGACCATCTCGGTGTCAAGACTCGGGAAGCTATAGGTGACAAACGGACCGAGAGCGCAATTAAGAGAGATGAGGTCGTGCGAAAAGGGCTCACCGACCTGGTTGACAAGGTGGGGCAAGGTAAGTCTGGCAGATAGATTTTGCGTGTTAAGGCTGTCAAGACATTGATGTGATGGTCCGACTGTATTTCATCCGCATCTAGTCTTGAACCAATTGGATTCAATCGAACGGCATGCACCAAAGGCCAAGGTTGATGTTCTCATCAAAGCACACAAGGTCGTCATAGGTAAGACCCACTATGTGCATCTCGATCATTGCGAAGCGGGCCTGACTCTCTCGTTTTTCAATCGTCAGATGGTTTACAGAAGCTCCCCACGATCAAACTTCGTCCCGAGGGTGAATCGATTGAGACGCCGGATACTACCCCCCGCCTGACATCTTCCGCCGCGTCCATCGCGACGGATCAAGACTTTGAAAAGAGCGATCAGGTATCGAGGCATGCGTCGGTTCCCCCTCCGCTTCCGTCTCGTTCATCACCTCGACCCTCTACTGGTGCACGAACGCAATCTTTACCTGAAAGTGTCCCGCAAGGGTTACCTGGAACACGTGCTCAAAACGGCCAGACGGCGCAAGGCACCCCCACCAAACCTCAAACAGATATCCCAGAGCTCGTCTTGCCAGAAAGTGCTGAGCCAGAGGAGAGCAAGACGCAAAGCGAAGACGAACAAGATGAAGAGTCGTTGGGCGAGAAAATGTTGGGTGCCATGTCAACGACTATCCCTTCCCCCTCCTTGTCTGCAGAAGCATCTCATGCTCGATCCGAGGAAGCATCGACAGAACTTGGGGGCGGGACATCCGGAGCCGACTTGTTGCTACCCATCATCATTTATGCCATTGTCAAGACCAACCCTAATCGCCTCGTATCGCACCTACTCTACACACAGCGATACCGAGCTGATGTTGCTACCACGGGAGAGGCACAATATGCGAGTGTCAACATGACAGCTGCGATTGAATTCCTGGAGCACGTGGACCTCGCTGAACTAGGATTGTCCTCCTCCTCTTTGAGCGAAAATCTATCAAGCGTCACTGACCTAGAGCCGATTGGGTTGACCAATTATTATCACGACCAGCACCCTGACACCGCGAGTATTCTTTCAGCTTCAAGTCGATTGAGGGGCCGAGTGGTCCAAGTTGGGGAACTTGCAGGTTCTGCCGCCGGCTCGGCCAACAAGGTCATTACCGGCGTGGTGGACTCGAGCTGGACAGCGCTTCGAGGATTGATGGTGGCCCCCAACGCGGGACCGAAACCCAACGACGTGGACAGCATGGATACGACGACAAGGCAGGGCGAGGAACTGACGAAACCTAGGATGGGAATGATGATGAGGAGGTCGTCTGGGTTTACATTGGCAAACGTGACCGCAACTGTGGCCAGTATCGCTGCCAATGCTACGACACAGCGGCAGCGGGCCAAGACTATATCGACCAGCCCGATTCACCATCCTCAGGACCGAGAGCTCAAGGCTGTTACAAGCCGACCTACTTCCATCCGAGAGGTCGGTGAGAATGGGGCCTCTGATACCTCATCGATAGCATCTTCAACGGCGGCGAGTGAAGAACAGAACCATGACCACGATCATGACCATGACAAGCAAGACGATGACGATTCCACGATGAGCGTCTCCGAGGATCCAGTCTTGAGAGCGTTGGGGAGGGGTAGGAAAGCCTCTGATGTTCGTAGTATCAAGAGTGTCTCGTCGGTCTTGTCCAAACCGGAAGGACCAGCCGATCGTGAACGGCTCAGTATCCACGAACGTTTTGCCAATATGGGACTGATGGGTCAGCAGCAACAATCACTGACTCAGGCTAGTAGTGCGAGTGGTCGTGATAGTCCAGTGCCAAGGGCAATGGCGCCCAATAGACGGACGACGTTGTTGAACCCCATGGATAGGGACAGCACGGGCACGGTACCTCAGCCGTTGGCATCCCCGGCCAGTATAACATCATTTCACGCCTCGCAGTCCCACTGGACCTCGTCAGAACTGGCTTCCCCAATTGAGCTATTCATGCAAAGTAAGTGTCGGACGGGTGAGACGATGCAGGCATGATGTTATCTACACCCACACCTACACTGACAAACATACTGCTGTGACGCGCCAACAGGCAACTTGGGCGACCTCAAAGTATCTGATCTAGGGACATTGTTGAGAGATTACAGACGAATGGGGGAGGTCATCAACAAACTCCGAACGCAAGTGTCTGAGCGAGAGTTGTTGTAGCCTACCTACCGTATGTATGAGCACTGCATATGAGCGCTGTCGGCTAGAGAACGACTCTGCTTTATTTGTACGTAAGGGTCGCTTACGATCTAGCTTGCTTGGCTGGTGCTTGTGTGTGTGTGGGGGGCGTGCGGGGATAACCATGCATGCAACGGACCACAGTCACCTTCATCCATTCAGAGGAGGCATAGAGTCTGTCATTGTACACTTGGTGTTCTCCTACACTCTTGCTTGGAACAGCTGCTATATCGTTGATCCGCATAGATATAGGTACCGTACCTACCAGCCACTGCTCGATAAGGGAAATCCATTGTTCTGGGCGTTTGGACCGACGACCCACCCAGCAGCACATACGTACGCACACACCTACAGCACAAGCAAGCAGCAACCAACGTCGTAGGCTCTGTATTGGCATCCACCACAACCATGGCGCCACCATCACCACCTAGGCAACACCTGCATGACCCTTCACGGCGTCCGTCAACCACGATGCAACCTTTGACGATGAACCACCCATCGTCGAGTTCCTCAACAACACCTCGTCGAGGCTCACAATCGACCCCGAAGCGAAAGAAGCTGACGCATCAAGAAGCACTCGAACAAATCAGAACCTTCCTCAAGTCACAGAGCTCTTATGATGTCTTTCCCGTCAGTTTTAGGCTGATTGTGCTGGACCATCACTTGGTCGTCAAAAAGGCTTTGAACGCGATGCTGCAAAACGGCAAGTCGTGGTGCCCTTGTTGCCCTACTGTTCAACTTGGAACATACCCTTTGACTGACGTTTGCTGTTGTTATCAAAACAGGTGTCGTGTCTGCACCTCTTTGGGACTCTGAAAAGTCGCAGTTCGCCGGCATGTTTACGGTCTCAGACTTGATTCATCTCATCCAATACTACTACCACACGACGACATATGAGGATGCAGCCGCAGATGTAGATCACTTTAGGCTTCAAAGCATTAGAGGTCAGTTAGTGTGTGTGTCACAAGCCGCAATAGCACTGGCTGATTCCTTTCGAGCGGTTTTTTTTGGATTGACCAGATATTGAGAAAGCCATTCGTGTACCTCCACCACCTCTTCTCTCGGTCCACCCCATGCGGCCTCTGTTCGAGGCTTGTAAGCTGCTGATTCAAACACACGCAAGACGGCTGCCTCTGATTGACCGGGATGATCAAACGGACAAGGAAGTCGTTCTCAGCGTGTTGACGCAGTATCGGGTACTCAAGTTTATGGCGGTCAATGTAAGTCTCCTCAAGATGTATCAACCCCCTCTGAACAACGGCAGACTGAGCATTCGTTCTCTATACAGTGCCGGGAGACGATTTACTTGGATAAGACGCTTCGCCAGTTGGACATTGGGACGTATTGCAAACCTTCACCTGAACACGATAACCCGTACTATCCACTAGCCACTGCGACAATGCAAACTGCCGTATTCGACGTTGTCCACATGTTTTCAGAACTTGGTATCTCAGCAGTGCCCATTATCGATTCCGAAGGCAAGGTGATCAACATGTATGAAACAGTGGATGTCATCGTGAGTCGCCGCGTGAAATCCCTCTGGCTCGCCTGATGTGGTCACTCATGCTGTGCACATATCAAACCCCAGACCTTGTTAAAACTCGGAACATATCAAGCACTAGACTTGACAATAGCCCAAGCACTGGCACGTCGGCCGACGGACTTTGAAGGTATCCTCACTTGCGGCCCGGACAATTCATTGGCTTCTGTATTTGCGCTCATTAGAATGCGCCGAATGCACCGGTTGGTCGTGGTGGATGACGGCAAAGCCAAGGAGGGAGAATCACCAGAAGACGCTCGGGCCAGAAAGGGCAAGTTACTGGGTCTGATCTCTCTCAGTGATATCTTGAGACATGTTATTGTAAGTCGGCTTGGCCCTTTTTTTTCCAGCGCTACGTATCTTGCAAACCCTACGAGACGACTGAAATCGGTTTCTCTCTTCCCCCCCCCACTTAACCCCTTCTTTCTTCCCTGCACACAAAGGGTTCTGACATTGAGATTGGTGGAGGAGGAGTCGGCGCCATCCCCGTCGAAACGCTCTTGGCAGGTGATACAGCCGAGAGCAAAGCGGTTCGAATGGACCGAGCGGCTGCCCAACTCGCCCTGATGAGGGATGCCGAGTTGGGTGGCGATATCCACTTTTCACCACCCCCCGCTTCATCATCATCACTGGCAAATGACCATCAAGCCGGCGAGGGGGGCACATGATTGGAGATTATCTGCGGTGAACCAACCCGCGATTACCATCGGACTGTCTCCCTCACCCTCTTCCATTTCTCTCCCCCCCCCACCCAAGCTGTACATATTTGCATTCGATCTTTACCACCTTTTTTTATTTTGTACGCCCTTGTCCCTCATCAACCCCCATTGAGCATCGTATCGTATCATGGGGGGGAAACACTCGACGAGGATGTGTGTAGCCGCGATAAAACGCACACAAACAATACCGGCGCGTTCGACCTACCCTGTTTGTTTTCAACCATTTGTACGTGTGGGGCGAAATTCATAGATGTGCCAGTCCCAAGGCGGAGCATGCAGCATTAGGTCTCTGGCTTTTCCTTCCCCCCGGGTGCATTGTATCACAACTCGACTGGGATTTTTCCGAGTTGATTGCGAAATATAAACATTTGTAGACTAGATCCAACTGGTACAAAAGATTCACGTTTACAAAACAAATCGTTCAAGCCTCCCTCGCAACAAGACCTTCGTCGTCCATTTGTTCCTGGTATGAGCTCAAATATCGTCGCCCATGTAATCAGGGTAATCCTCTCTCTCAGCCGCCTTGTACTCGTTGATGAGCCCCACGACGGCTTCCCTAGAAAATTGGAGTTTTGACCCCCCGAAACAATCAAGGCCAAGGCGTTGGTGTCAGCCTCGATGCTCTGCTATGCTCGTCCCCAACGTTCACAGGGAAAAACGAAAATGAGGGGGGGTGTCGAGACCTACCTTGCGGAATCAAACTCGGTCAGGTCCTCCTTGAACATGGCGTGGGACTGGTAATTGTGCAAATGCGCGCCAAATTTCCTCGTTTGGTCGTATTCCCGAATCATTTTGACAAATCGCTAGAGCAAAAAAAATGAGAGGGAGACATCAGATACTGGGCACCATCTGATAGACTGGAATCATGCGACTCACGTGGGCGATCCCCGTATGGTTGGCGAGCATGAGTCCGCTCACTCGGTGACTTGTCTGCACATGAGGTGATTTCTTGGCCATGGCAACTTGAATCGACGCTGCTCCCCAAGGGATGAACCTAGCCAGTTGCCGTTCCCTGATCCGTAATAATGACTTGTGGACATCGGTCGGATCAACGTCGCCTTGGATGACGTTTAATATGGAAATGTAACAGCTCGAATCACTCAGCGGTGTCGAGACGAGTCGGTTCTTGGGTTGCAGTAGTCGACGCATGACATCGAGCACGGTCGTTTTTCTCACGGACTTGGCCTTGTCAATCTCATCGCCCGTGAATGGTGTGTACGCCGTCATAAGGAAATGGCATCGCGGGGTGGGGATAAGGGAGGATACGAGGGAGACCAAGTCATTGTTCATGTAGCCTGGGAAACGCAGGGTGGTGGTGGACCCGGCCATGACGGTGGAAACGAGCTGGTTGGTTTGTCGGAAGCTTGCTTCTTGCATCTCCATGTTTTCTTCGACCAGTTTGTGCAGTTGGAGGTTATCGACCATGACGACGCTATCTGCGTTTTCAATCAATCGTTTGGTGGCCAGCAAGTTATTGTATGGTTGGACGACGACATCGCCGTCCCCAGGAAAGACTGAGTAAGTTTGAATTATTTTCTTGGGAAAAGCGTCGGATAACCGTTCGAGCAGGAAAGAGCCCAAGCCTGAGCCTGTACCTCCTGCTATTGAGTGCGTCAGCATGAATCCTTCGAGACTGTCGCTTCCATCAGCTTCCCGATTGATGAGTTCCATCATTTCTTCGTGCCCCTCTTCACCTAGAGCGTAGCCTTTGGCCCAATTATTTCCGGCACCTCCACCATCCTTGTTTACATAGACGTTTTCGGGGTTGTACAGGTCCTTGAAAGCTGATGTTCTGATTTGATTGATGACCTGAGAGTAGGAGCGGTCAAGTTTACTGGACAAACGCAATCATCACTGTCCCAGCCCACTCACTCTTGGTTCCGTATCGATCAAAAGAGCGCGTGGCACATAGTGATCGTCATCAGCTTGGTAAAAGAAAGTGTCTTTTCTATCGATGGGGGCTGAGTGGAATCCAGACGGTCGCCCGGATTCTGTGGTAGGATGTGGTGTCGGTGAGAGAGCGCTCGAAGTCGTGCTACTGCTCCCGCTTGGTCCGGCCCATTCTTCCACCGTTCCGTTGGGAGAGATGCCATGTTCTGCGCATAGCTTTTTCCAAAACTGTTTGAAGATGAGTGTGTATAAGTAAGATGCCGGGTATGGAAATGTCAATGGGTATCATGTTCGAGTGAGCGCACCTCTGAACCGACTGTTTGGGCAACGTATCCGCGATTAGTCTAGGCAACGTTGTACGGAGCACACTTGATTGGAAACTTACTTTGGTTACCAGCCTGTCCTGCTTGGAGTGAAATGATTTCTCTGGGCATTATTGCAGTGTGGAAATTGGGCTAACCAAAAGGTCAAAGTGGTCATTGTCAACATGTCCATAGCACTTTGGATTTGTTGACGTTGTTGACATTTTGACCTTTGTTTAGCCCGCACGTAATTTCCGGGAGGGCAGTTTGTTTACATTGTCGGCAGCCGTGACAATGTCAATAAACCCCACGTGACTTGGCTGGCTGCTTTCTCACGGGCGACGTGTGCGCAGAATTTGTGACTTTGGGCGCGCGCAACATTTCAACTTTTTGTGAACAAGGGCAATCAAACAAAGAGGACAGTCGTAGCGGTAGTAGTAGAAGTAGCAGTGGGTCAGCCAACACACACACTCTCTCTGGATATCAACTGAGACCACTTCTTGGTACTGCTTGGAATCAGGTCAAAAAGAAAGAAAAAAACTTGGAAAAACAGTCACATTTGAACACGGACATTGCACACTTTACTGGTTTCATCATGGACGTAAGTGCAGATACATGCAGCAAAAAAATGTCTCATTGTCATGCCAGACCGACCCATCAAACTCACAATCACATCGCAAACTCAATTTGCACAGGCTGCTTACCTTCAAGGCATTCACCAATGTCTCGAAGCCATCTTGTCTCCTGACACTAACCAGATCAAGGCGGCTACTACCGAGCTCAACACAAAGTACTACAAGTCTGCTGAATGTATCCCTGCCCTCTACGAGTCTGCTGCCTCATCCCCTAATGACGGAGTGAGTGAAAATGGTGTCAGGTTGGCCAAAGAACTATAACTGACATGATACATGCATTCCAGGTACGACAACTTGCAGCCACAGAATTGAGAAAGAGGGTCTTCACCAGGGACAATAAGTTGTGGCAAGCTGTTCCTTTGGAGTACCGACAAAAGATCAAGAATGGCTTGCTTGAACGGCTTTTGGCCGAGCCTGTGTATGTCAAACTATTGACAGCCCGAGAATAGTGTCCATAACAAAGCTGACCTCTGCGTATGATTACAACAAACACAGCAAGGCTGTTCGACACTCTATTGCAAGAGCCATTGCTGCCGTTGCCGACCACGACCTCTACGCCCCTTCCGCCAACCCTTCCACCTCAACAGCTCCACCTTCATCACAATGGCCTGAGCTTATCCCCTTCCTTACCCAAACTTGCCAGTCTCCTACTCCCACCCACCGTGAAGCTGCCATCTTTGTCTTGTACACCATTCTTGACACCATCAGGGACAGCTACATCAACGACATGATGACCGGCATGTTCCAGATCTTTGGCGCCACTCTCAGCGACCAAGACGCTGATGTCCGTCTGATCACTCTTCGAGCACTCGGAAAGGTTGCCGAATATCTCGAGAGTGACCAAAAGGACTTGATTGTGAGCAGGATACGTTCTTGAAGCTGGCTTGACTTTTCCGCTGACCTCGATGACCTCGCGCAACCTCAGAAACAATACCAAGGTCTCATGCCTCAGATGCTTCAAGTCTTGCAGCAAATTCTCGTGGCCGACGAGAGCGAAGGTGCCAAGCAAGCATTCGACGTCTTTGAAACCTGTCTGATCCTCGAGGCTCCCTTGATCTCCAAAAACTTGAAGGAATACGTCGAGATTTGTCTCGCCATTGCTGGCAAGTCGGATGCCGACGAAGAAATTCGAAATGCCGCCTTGAACAGCTTGAGCTGGACTATCCAATACAAGAAGGGCAAGGTCCAATCCCTCGGACTGGCCGGAATCATCATTGAGCGACTTCTCCCCATCGGTTGTGAAGAGGATCATGACGATGATGACGACGACTTCCCGTCCAAGCTTGCTTTCCGAACACTTGATGAATTGGCCAAGGCCCTCCCTCCTTCCCAAGTCTTCCCTGTGCTCTCGACCCAATTGCAAACTTACATGCAATCTGGCAACCCTGCTATGCGAAAGTCGGCCTTGATGGCCTTTGGTGTTACTGTCGAAGGATGCAGCGAGTACATTCGACCTCACGTCGCTCAACTTTGGCCCCTCATCGACAGCGGGTTGGGAGACGCTGAGCCTACTGTCCGCAAGGCTGGATGTATCGCCCTCGCTTGCATGTGCGAGTGGCTTCAAGAAGAGTGTGCCGACCGACACGAACACCTTGTCCCTGCCCTGTTCCAACTCGTTTCGGACCCTCAGACCCAAAAGTCTGCTACTGCTGCCCTTGAAGCTTACCTCGAAATCTTGGGTGACAGCATCGCCAGCTACCTCACCTTGTTGATGGAAAAGTTTGTTGGATTGCTCGACTCTGCTCCTACCCCCATCAAGATCACCGTCACTGGGGCTATCGGATCCGCTGCCTTTGCTTCCAAGGAAGGTTTCAAGCCCTACTTCCCTGAGACCGTGAAGCGGATCGTACCTTTCCTTCTTTTGGAAGGCGAAGGTGAGGAATCCACTTTGCGAGGTGTCGCCATTGACACACTTGGTACATTTGCCGAAGTCGTCGGACGTGATGGCTTCAGGCCTCACTTGGGCGAATTGATGCAATACTCTATCAATGCTCTCCAATCCGAAAACGCCAGGCTCAAGGAATCTTCCTTGATGTTCTTTGGTACCATGGCCGGTGTCTTTGAAGAGGAATTCGCTGTTTACCTCCCCCAAACTGTTCCTGCTCTCATCGAGAGTTGCAAGCAGAGCGAAAACGACCAGTTTGCCGACTCCGACGGAAAGGCCGACCAGGCAGTCCTCCAACAAGCGATTGCCGCCTTCAACTCCGGGTCTGCATCGGGTAGCGTCAATCTTGATGGCAACGATGAGAGCGAAGACGAGGATGACTATGAAGACCTCGACGATATGCTCAAGGTCAACAGTGAAGTTGCGATTGAAAAGGAAATCTCCGCTGAAGTTCTCGGACAAGTATTTGAAGCTACCCGAGAGGCATTCCTGCCGTATTTGGACCAGGCCATTGAGTGTTTGATGAAGCTCTTGATGCACTACTACGAGGGAATTCGAAAGGCCGCCTTGTCGTCCTTGTTTAGTATCATCAGGACTTACTACGAAATGTCTGACCCCGTCGACTGGCAAGAAAACGTGAGTGTGATCAGACCCGGTCTTCAGGGGCCTTGACGCTCATGTCAATTGACGTGTTGTCTTTCAAACCACTATAGAACCAAGTTGTTCCTTTCCACGCTCAAGTTGGACAACTTGTTGATGTCATCATGCCCGCCGTGATGGAATTGTGGGAGACCGAAGACGATCAGTACGTACACGTTTTCTCCCCATTGGTCTTTTCGCGGGCGTCCAGTCACGATCCCCTCCCCCCTATTTTGATCTGCAACTTGAGTTGCCACACCCAATGTCGAATGATGACAACATTAACTCAGCTCACCTCGATGCTACACGCACATGAGATGAAATTTCTCAACACAACGCAATATGTTTTCTGAACCTTACTCTCACCCTCTCTCTCCCTCTCCTTCTCGCGAATCTGCTGGTTATCGAGTTGCGTCACGTTTCTTTGTGAGGATCGCATGGGCTGACCAGTCTCTGATCTTCACTCCCTGTAGGCAAGTCAACATTTTGTTGTGCTCCGCATTGGCCGAGACGATCGGAACATGTGGCCCCGCCTTGGTCGAAGGTCGTAAGTCACACGTCAGACGAATTCGTCTTGAATATTATCAGGCCTGACAACCACATCTCATTCACAGGTCGTGACGCCATCTTGTCCCACGTTCGAGCTATTTTGGAGCAAAAGCACGAGTGCCAGGTCTCTGGTATGGAGGAGTTTGAAGAACTCGAGACTTCCGAGTACGAAGCTGTCGTTATCAGCAACGCTGTTGAGGTTCTCTCCGCCATGTGCAACGCCTATGGACCCGCTTTCGCCCAAGAGTTTGGCAACTACTTCCCCTTGCTCACCAAGTACTACGCTCCCGAAAGAACTACGAGTGAGCGAGCCATGGTGGTTGGAACATTGGGTGAAATCATTGTCGGTCTCAAGGGTGGAATCACTCCATTCACCCAGCAGAGTTTGGCTCTCCTTTCCAAAGCTTTGCAAGATTCCGAGGCCGAGGTTCGATCGAATGCCGTGTTCGCTGCTGGTGTCTTGATCGAATGGTCAGACAATGATTTGAGTGCTCAATTCACTCCTCTCATGCAAGTCGTTCACGAGTACTTCAAGGTTACCGCCGAGGATGCAAGGGACAAGTTGAATGCCAAGGACAATGCCGTCGGTTGTGTCGCAAGGATGATCGTCAAGAGCCCCTCTGCCATGCCCCTTGACGCCGTCCTTCCCATCTTCTTCTCGGGTCTTCCCTTGAAGAACGACCCCATCGAGAACAAGCCCGCGTTCCGAGCCATCTTTTACCTCTTTGAGCACCAATCTCAATTGGTCCTTCCTCACATTGACCATCTCCTCTCTGTGTTCGCCTACGTTCTCGACCCCTCTCGAACGGGAGAGATTACGCTTGAGACCAAGCAACAGTTGGATCATCTCTTGGGTGCTCTGAGACAACAGATGCCCGAAAAAGTCGCTCAAGTCGGGCTCTAATCACACACGCACACCTACCACACACATTGCATAACCCTCTTTCTCTCTTCTTCTCTCTCCATCCCACCTCATGGTGGATGACGCTTTACTTGCTCGCGCGCATGTAATATTCGTCTTCACTCGATTAACGACCATTGCAGTACTTCCCGGGCTCTAGATGTGTGACACGATCTCACGAAAATGTACTTTTTGTGTGTGCTTTCTCAACCTCGAGTTGAAGGCTTCTGTACGAATATAATCATCGACCATGGACTTGACGTTTGTGCCAACCACACTTTGTTCAGCATCTGTTGAGAGATAATTTGGCTGATGCTGATCGATTCTATATTTGCATGACTGATTTCTCTGGCCGGTGCCCGACGGGATATCCAATGTTCTGATTTGGCGCTCGATAAGAGTACGTTCTTGTGCTCTCTTGCGGCATCTCGTGTCATGTGCGGATTGTCTCGACATGCAGCATGATGAACTCCAGTGTGTCCTCGAGTAACCAGAGAAACGTCCAAAGTCCTGGAAGGCTCGGTGCGATGGTCGGTCGATTCTGGGGGCGGTTTCTGGAATTTGACTTTATTTCAAATTTTGAATTTGTGCAGCTGGTTTGAGCTGGATGCCGAAAACAAACAAAAAGTTACCACAGAAATAGCTAGTGAGGGTCTGCGGAAAACATATTTCAAAAAGCTTTGTGATTTAATAACATGGATTTGAATGCTTTTTCAACAGAATATCGAACGTTGCCGTGTGTCCCTACAAAGTGAACATATATTGAGTAGTTGCAGCGACGTCTTAAAGACATGGATGAATCTTGTTTGACCTTCGCAAACCTGTTTTGCTAGTTCTTTTGAGGGCGTACATCATGCATTATTGATGGGCAAAGCTTTGGATGTTGAAACAATTGCTGATGACTTATTTTTTTTTTATCACAATATTGTGAAGCTCTGAGCGAGCGCGGCTAGTCGTGAATGTGGAGGCAGGGACGTAGGGACGTTCAATCGAAGTTCAGGTGGTCGGAATGCTTGTACATCGTGTATATCGTGTACATGTTGCATGTCGTGAACTATCAACCCCTAGCACAGGATATCAAAGCTACTGACTGAGCTACTGTTCAGCTTGATCAAGTATGCATGAAGCCACGGATTACCTTCAAATGGTGGACGATGCTGAGCCCTTTATAAAGCTCATCCGCGCTTCGGAACTGTCCTCAATTTCAGCTGTTCAGGTGAGTCATGTCTTGTCAAAATATGATGAAATGACTGGTCGTTCCCTTGCTGACACTACACTGGGGAGTCGCATTCAGTTTGTTGAATATGCACAAAGGTTGATTCAAAGACAGATTGATGAACATAGAGACGAAATCAATCCGAGATTGGGCCTATGTGGTAGGTTTCGTCCTCGTGTACCACTTCGTATCGGCTGTGAGGCTCATGGATGATATACTTTGACTAGTCGGTCTATTCGAAGCCGTTGCAGAAAACCCGTCAGACTCGACCGTGATACTCGAATACCTGAAATGTTGTGTCCTGACATCAACGCTGGATTGTGGCCTAGTGATTCGCCATGCAGCCAGGGCAGCCAAGGAACGAAATGCTCCTCTCTTTGAACTCATGGCCTCGGCTTTATCTGATCTGCCGCAAGCATCAAGAGAACAATGGCTTGAACACGAGGAGAAGCAGTCTTTTGATTTCTTATCCGAATTTATACCCCTTCTTGACGCGGGCCAAACGCCAAATGCAGATTGGTTGTTCGCTCAAATGATCAAGCATCGAGCTCAACTTGAAGGTCTCGACTCGGCCGCCCTCTCTGCTTCAGCCCAAAGTCTTATTCAAAAAATCCCTGAGCTCTGTCAGAATCCACCCACGAGGGTAGTAGGTGCATTGAATGGATATGTCCTGGAGAACCAGTCAGCCTCAAATCGCTATATTTCGCCGGATCGCCGGATGGACGAGGAAGTCGATACCTTCCGACCACTGAGCCCTGAACCTCTGGCACGTCCATTCACGGACTCTACAAGTGGAAATCATGTCTACACTCATTTGCGGACCCCAGTCTACATCTCCTACGCTTTACAAAACGTCTTGGAGCAGACGTGGACGTCGTGTAGCCTATTGACAACCCCACCTGCTTCGTTGCAAGATATTCATCCCAAAGCCGACGCTTCTCTCGACTTCCTTCTGAATAAACACAAGGATCTCATTCATCTAGGTCCCATTTTGGCGTCCAAACCGGAAACGTTCCTTCACTTCCTGCTCCAAGCATCTCTCGAGCAGGTATTTGCGTCACTTGAAGCGATCAAGGCTGACAGCGCGAGAGAAGATATCAAGCCCGAGAGTAACGGTGACTCGGCAATGCTCGATGCATCTGGCCTATCGAGTCGATCAGAGCACGAAAAATTAGCGTCACGCCTGACAACGACGGGTTGGAAAGAAATGTTGTGGCTGTTGGGTGGCTTGGTATCGTGCTTGCGTTACTGGAAGTGGCTAAGTGACGACACTGAATGGGCAACACACTGGAAATGGCCAAGCACGCTATCAACATCACTCGGACTGATGCAGACGCATTACAGCTCTGAACTCGGTGACCTTGACGACACGGTCCGTTTAGGTAGCGACGTCAATTTGCAGGTTTCGACGCTGGAGTTGCTATGTCTCAGACTGTTGGAACGAGGATTAATCAACGCGGACGAAGCAGCCACAATTGGATATCCCGATTTGAAACCTCGTTCACAAGTCGATCTCGAGGAAGTGTTGCCCCAAATGGCACCGGCCCTGTCGCCTCGCCATGTCAATCAATTACTGAAATCGCCGTCAACATGGCCAACTTTGAATCAGCATGTCCGAAACAATCTTCAAATCTACTGGACAGCCCCATCTCCGCTGCTTGGTCTACTGAGTGAAGATTTCTTGCTCTTACAAATCGCATGCCTGGAACAAGGCCCACAAGCCATGCTCGAGAATGTCGTCCAGGCGATGGAGAGCGATGAGATCAAGAACGCTATTGCGAATGACCCACACGCAGCTTTGACCAGCTACGGGTCACTTGTCATTCTGGCAATAAGCATATGTTCTCGATATGACCTGTGCCTTCCAGAAAGTCTTCAAACAACATCTAGGGTCAGACTTGTGGACGAACTCACTGACGATGAGTCACTTTGGCTCAAGGTCTGGATCCAAGCCAAGTTTGGATCGACTGGGATCAGTGATGAGCTATTACAGTCAACACAACCCCTCAACCTACTCAACCTCGCACCGACTTTGGTCTCCCAAGCAATCTCGGCCGCTATGGCACAGTTGATTGATATCGAGACTTTGCACAGCGGTCTCAGTTACTTTTCTCAGCCTTTGCTCAGCTGGAGTCAGTGTGGCATTATCGAATGGCTTTGTCATGAGATTCAGCGACAGGGCGTTTTTGCTTCCATTTACCTGGACACGCTCCAGCTCTTGGTCGGATCCGACGAGCTTCCCCGTCCGATA
Organism: Filobasidium uniguttulatum; assembly: GCA_039545395.1. NCBI lineage: Eukaryota > Fungi > Basidiomycota > Tremellomycetes > Filobasidiales > Filobasidiaceae > Filobasidium > Filobasidium uniguttulatum. The sequence continues at coordinate 1,459,358 of BCJK01000002.1, read as the reverse complement.
CTGGAGCGAATTAGCGGCCAAGTGTTGCATCTTTTCGAACCCGGCAACGGCCTCGATCTGGTGATTCAGAGTACCAACATTGACGTTGACAAGCTTGGGGCTAGGCTTTTGGCAGCTCAACGAGCCACTGGCCGGCCAGTCATCAAGGCTCGGACCAACGATTGGGCATTGCTGTTGCAGTCTCGACTGCAGAGTTGTGCTTCCGATATACCGCTCATCCTCGACCAAGCTGTCAGGTGCTTGGGTGGAGACATGTGCACACGGTACCTCATCGAGAATCTATACGGAGAACCATATGGAGAAAAGACATTTGCGGTCTTGTATCTTTCTATGTCTGAAAGGGCAAGCTTGCTCAACATCCAAGACGTCTTGAGGGGATCGGTCTTGATGCAAGATGTCGAATTGCAAACTCAAGTAATGGCGTTCGTTGCTCGATGTGCCAGACTCTTGGTCCGCTTTACGGCGACACCGTCTGCACCTGACCACGCCGGCGATGTTGAATTCGAGCGGGCGATTGTAGAGACTCTAAGTGGTTTACCACATGGTACCAAATCCGTCAAACAATCCCGCAAATTGGACTCTCAAGCAGATGTAGTAGTATAACGATTTGTCATGATATCATGATATAGTGGCATCCAGTTTGTATGTAACATATCCGTGACATAAACCCTCACACGCCTCCCGCCATCTTGACCATATCCTCCAAAAAGACGGCCCGGAACGCACCATCTGGCATTTGCGCATACACAGCATCTTGAGCCACATAGATGGTGACACCGGGCCCATCCAAGCGTTGCGATACCTTGAACAAGGGCGCTCCGGAAGACACGTGTGACTTGCCCGTCGGAATGAACAACAAGTTGTGCTCGGCCGCAAACTTTTCCGCAATGGACTTGAACGTAATGTCCGGTTCCGTTGAGTCGAGTGAGGGGTGTGAATGTGCCGCCGCCGTTTTGCGACTGGACGTCTTGCCCGTCTTTTCGTGAGCGGCGGCGCCGGTGACGGTCAGCGGTCGGAAGACAGGTTTCGCCAATCGAGTAGGCGCATGATCTCCATATGCCATGGCATCCTCCATGAGCTTGAGTCCAGCCCGGAACCCATGCTCCACCGCCTTGACCTCGGACAGTTTGAGACCCTTGGGCGTGGTAAAGCGACTGAAATGATCTTTCCACACGTGGTACCATGTTGCGACCTCGTCCGCCCCATACCGAGGCTGAATCAGCCAAAAGTGTAGAGTGTCCAACCAGAGTGGGAAAAACTTTTGTTCGAGAATTTGCGTGAGGGTGGAAGTGCGCAAGAGCCGAGTCCATTGTAAGACGCGGTCGAGAGGCTCCATCTTTTGGTCTCGTGGGTTCACCTCGAATTCGGCGTCGAGGTGGGCGGCTAACTTGGGGACGACGTTGACGAGCATCAAAGTATCCCATTTGCCCCTTGAAAAGACGTCTTTCCAAAGGGCCCATTCATCGGGTATAGCATCCTTGACCGACCATCGTTTCATCATTTCCCCAATCCTGACCTTGGCGGCATCCAACACATCGTGGCCACGTTCCTGAAGTACCTCGAGCCAGGGCAGCACGACCGAAGCCAACGAGTGGGTGAAACCACCTCTGGACGACTTGCCACGACTGATGGATGACGAGCTCCACTCGAATACGTGAGCAGTTAGTTTGGGGACGACGAGCTGGTCGATCACATTTTCAATCATGAATCGTGGCAAGATTGGAGACCAGGTTTCGAGTAGCCGCACGGCTGGACCAGGATTAGATGCAGACCAATCGTTGCTGAAACATCAATCAGATCAGCATGGAGAACAGCGGGGTGCTGTAAAATGTAGTGAACTCACTTCAGGGCTGAACGAACCCGCGGGAGCCATAACTTATCGAGCATGGCTTCGAATGGAGTCATGATGCTGGTGGACACGAAGATATGAGCATCCGTGAAACTTTCATTTTCACCTGAATCGAAGACTACCCACCCGCTGGCATTGCTTCGGGCACGACCACCGCCATTCGCCACCTCATCTTGACCATACACAGCTACCCTGTGATCCTCGTCTTGGTCAGGGTGTGAGTATCTGAAGGCAGATTTCCAGGGGGCGAGCAGGGAGTAAAGGGCGTCTTGCTCGTCCAGCGGTTGCCATTCCCGAAACTTTGTCGCCAGCTGATATGTGTCATTCTGTCAGTGATGCAGCCCGAAATTTTCACACCGCCAGATAGAACTTACAACATGGGCCAAAGCACCAACAACGACCTCGTCCAAGTCGTACTCGACGTATTCGTCCCTGAACTCATTCACAAGACGGTCCAGTTCGGGCTTAAGCTCGGCAACCGGGTTGAGCGATCGTTGATCGATTCGAGTGATTTGCTTGGCGACTTGAGCGACCACTGCTTTGACCTCTCCCAATCGTTTCCATTTGGCTGCTTTCCGCACTTGATCTGCTTGCAGCTTCTCGACCTCGCGACGAGCCCATTCACGTCTCATCCGTACCGATTGACCTTCCTTGACCAACGCTTCGACATCGGCTTTGGTCGAGGAGAAAATCAGTTGCAGATTATGTCGCAATTCGGGCAGCTGCGTTTTGTCGCCTGTCGGAGTCCATTCGGATTGAGCTCTTTCAGAGAGGGAAAGGGAAGCCAGTGAATCGACTTGTTTGAGGCTTCCACTTCGAGCGTCCAAAACGAGTCCAATGCCAGGGGCCGCGGCGCCGCCACTTGAAGATGCTGCGGCAGCTTCAGCAACCAATTCGTCATATGTCTTGTGTTGGACCTTGACCTTGACTTTGCGATCTCGTTTCCACTCTGCTTTCGCTCCCTTGCCTGGCCCACTCTCTCGTTGCTTCTTTTGTTTGGCCGCCTTTTGTGCCGCCCGCTCTTCATCGCTCGAATGCTCAATCGTTTCTCCTCGTTCCTTGGCTTCCCTTTTACTCTGCTCAGTTCGTACGCCTTTGCCGATTCCCTGACCCCTTGCGAGCCCTATGTTCGCTTCAATGGGGACGGCTTTACCATCTTCTTGACGTCCTAATCCTTTACCCGGTGCCCAACCTTGTTTGGCGAGAAGCCTGGCTCCAAATGATCCGGTGATAGAGTTGAGATGGTGCAGATCTTTTTGGGTAACACTGTATTTTGGCTTTGCGGCGACTTGCGACGGACTAGCATCGCGAACCACGAAAGCTTTTTGGGTTCGAGTTGGTGGTGGAGGGGGTGGTGGTGATTGCCGTGTGCGAGACCTGTTTGTCTCAAAAGAAGCGGGCATATCGTGATCGGGGTAAAGAGCGTCTTCTTCAGCTTCCTCTACCGCATGTCGCTTTGCCGTACCAATCCCTCCGAGCGTCGCTGTTTCGGGTGTCAAGGCTCGAGGTGTCGGAGTAGATGAGGCATCTGCAGGTTGTGGTGGTGGTGGTGGTGTCGAAACATTGGATTCAGACACACCAGTCGCCTTGACAAAATCGGTCGCCGTGCTGCTCGTGTCTTTTGCCTTGCCCCGAGACCCCAGTCCGGCACCTCCCTTGGATCTCGAAATGCCTTGGGAGACGAATCCACCTCTTGTGGGCATGGCGCCACCTTTTGTCGCACCGATACCGCCGATTCGAGGCTGTCCTTCGTCCTCGGAGTAGGAATGCTCTCTTGTACGAGCTTGCCCATGCTCACGATCCTCTTCGTCTTGTGATGATGCACTGGATGAATCGTCATGATCTCCTTCTTCTCCTCCTCCGCTCTTGACAAACGACGTCAAAGGGCGACTGCTCGCCACAAATGCAGGTGTTCTAACAAAAGAGATTATCGAGTGAGCCAAGTCTACTTTGATACTCATTCCATTTTGTACTCACTTCTTGAAAGCCGACGTTCGAGTCGACGGCCTCTCTACCTCGTCCCCAAAGACACCCTCCCACGCACTTGCCTTGGCATCCTCTCGGTTCAATCTTCGTTTTTTGGTGGGATAGTCTTCATCTTCCTCCTGTTCGTCCCCTGAATCCGATGAATAGCCTTGAAGGTCTTGTTCTTTCCTTCTTGCCATCCTTGTCTTCTCTCACCAGTAGTGCAACGACACAATGGTACAAACATGATGTATGATTCATTTGAATGGAGTCAACCCTTGCTTGATGATTACGTAATGCATAATTTCACCTCTTGTTGAATGAATGCTTGATTCATTTGTTTCCCATCGACCATTCTTCTCGTCATCGGTAACACTCACAAAATGACCACATTATCGCCCGCCGAGCAATCCTACATTCTCACCGGACTCGCTCACCCCACACTGCCGGTTAGGAATGATGGTAGACCGCAATTGACATCGTTTAGGCCGGTTCAAATTTCTCAAGGGGACGCTCCTCAGGCGAATGGAAGTGCTCGAGTCGTGTTGGATGCAAGGGAGGGAAAACGAGGCGGTACTGAGGTAGTGGTCGGGATCAAGCTTGAAGTGGTCGATTGTGATCAAGAGCAAGACGTCAAGGGTCGAGAAGCTTGGAGAGCAACGGTCGACGTTGATGTGTGAGTCGAGTCTCTCTCGGGAAGTCGGTTATGCAATCTGAACCAATCTTCGTACAACATCACAGTACACCTCAAGCATACCCTCACGCCCAGCCCCCGACGCTTTCCTCTCTCAGCTCCTACTATAGCAACCTCTTGACCGATCATGTCGTTCCCTACCTTCCTCCACTCGCCATCATCGCGCCCTGGAAATACTTTCAACCCCAAATTCACGTGACAATATCAAACACTTCGTCTGGCTCGGTCGAATGGACACTGGTCACTGCGGTACGAGCTGCACTTGCCGACTTGAAGGTCCCCAAAACGCGGCATGTAGGGTATGAGCAGTTGGTTCATGGATCATCGCATGAGGACCAAGCAGGGGGAGCATCGGCAGCGGGGGGAATGGTCAATTCCGACCTGGGTCTCACTGGTGCCGTTCGATCGGCGAATCCATCAACAACAAAAAAGGGCTCGAGTGGCCCGAAACGAATGGTCGTCACAGGCAAGGGACGGGCGGAATATGCCCGGACAGGGCCGGGAGACGATTGGGATTTAGATACAGAGGATACCATGGAAGGCGAAGGCGAGCGTATGCTTCAACACGTTCGAGATGGATTGCCCGTGTGTGTGACGATGCACCTCGTAAGTCTTGAACCATTGTTCGATCGGCCTCGAGTTGCAAGCTCATACTTGGTCTCGTAGATTCCCGAGACACGGAGATTCTTTCTCGATGCAACACGACAAGAGCAGCTTGCTTGTCCGTCCCGTCTACACCTCTTCTTCAGTCGGTCGTCTGCCAAAGAGGCCACAAATAAAGACTCATTGGTGCTCTGTGGTATTCGCGTTCAAGGCATTCAAGAACCTCTTCCTCTGACGGACCTTGCAGGGTATCTCGTCCAAGGGCAAGAGATTGCACGGGAAATGATGAATGATTTGAACAAGTCCATGGCATGATGTCGTATTGCAATTACATGAAGCAGTGGGGACCACTTGTCGTAGGGTAACAAAAAAAAATTGTAGTACACAGGGCGATATGTCAAAAGATCACTCGTCGTCATTGAGGTTCTCCTGTGCCATCAAAGCCTGTGTTGATATGGATCAGTACCCGAACATTTCACGCTAGTACACACTCGCAACGTACCTGAGCCAATTTCATTGCTTCAGCTTCCCCGCCATAATGCCCAGCCCGCTTCTTTTTGAAATCCTTGTGCCTGGGATCCGATTCTTTAATCTCCTCATCCTCTTCCACCTCATCCCCAGGCTGACCGTCGGCGCCCATCATACGTCGAGCTGAGCCCGAAGTCTGATCGGGGAGGGAGAACGAAGCCGATCGGCTTCCCCCAGCTGATGAGCCTGAGATTGAAGATGCACGTCCGGTGCCACCACGTTGGTAAGCCCTCATGGGGGAATCCGGTGTTGATGGGGATCGAGGCGAGTCGTTGTTGGTGGTGGTACTTGTACCCGTAAAAGTCCCTGTCTCGGAAGGGTTGCCAAACGGATACCCAGCCCGACGGATCCCTGCATTCGCTTGAGTGTTTTGAAGCAACAACTCTTGCTCTGACTTCCTCCTCCCTGCGCCACCCGGACTGGGCTGGGATGTCATACTCGACCGACGTTCGGATGTCGGAGAGCCCGAGAGTTCAAAGTCGGGAACGTCTGGCACGAGTATGGCGGTCAGATGTCAAGACTTGAGATTTCATATCCAATCATTTCTCACCTTGAAACTCTTGACCAAACGAACCGTCGCCCTTGACGAATGGAGTCTTGGGTTCGTCGATTTTCCTGCGAAGGGAGTCAGTTTTTGTTGTATACGTCTTGCTGCAGACTTTTGATGAGAAATGGGCAACTCACATGGTGGCGTCTCGGTTGATCTCGTTCAAGTTGATATTTTGTTCGTCCCAAGTCAATCTGCGACCAGCTATACTCAGCAACCGCATTGGTATAGGCTCGCAGGCGTCTACCTACCGATCAGCTTGGTGTCTCGCCTCTTGTTGGGACGCTTGTTCCTCGGTCCATTTCTGCTCGCCAGTCAGCGTGCCAGAATGCGCATTCTTGAGGATTCCTCGAGCTGTCACGATTACCATATATGCTTGCTTTAGCAGGGCATTCCATTGATCTCAATACAAACACACACGACTCACGTTTAAAGTCTGGGTTGCTGTTGGGCGTGTGCAACACCTGCTGACCCGGTTCCGCGCCCGTTCCTTGTTCTCCACCATTGGGTGAGACCGAAGGCGGAATATCAATGTGCATGGGATGGTTCTGGTCCTGCATGGTGAATAGCGGGCTTGTGTTGATGCTTGTTGACTCCATCACCATCCTCGTCAACTTGCCCCTATCCATGGCCAGCAGATGGAATGACCCGGGATGACCCACCCCACAACCCGTGCGGATCCAAATATGACGTGTGCAGCGAGTTAAAGTCACGTGCAAAGATATTTCAGAAAGTCCAAGTACAAACACAAAGAGTAGTAAAGTACACAACAAGTCTAGTCACTGGAACAGGAGCGACAAGACACTCGACATGGCCTACTCACATTCAGGCCAAGAGGCTGAAAGGCCAAGGAAGATTACGTTTGCAGATACGGATGATGTTGCGCCGGTAGCTCCATCCACAGCTATCACCTCTACGGCGGGCACCATGTACATGAACCCAGAACGACTGGCAGCGCTCAAACGGCCTCTTGCAGACGGATCAGGTGTGCTGCTACCACCAGTGAAAAAGGTGAAAAAGGAAAAAACAGTGGCCAAGCAACGGTACCTGCGGAAAAAAATGCAAAAACGGAAAACGAGGCTCAAGGCAGCTAAAGCTTCGGCACCGAAATCGTCCAAACATCAAGAGGCTGTGGACATTGATGGACAAGGCAGTGAAACAAGTGAGGACACGGATGCAGAATCAGACGAGGATTCACAGTCAAACAAGTCGAGTCAGCCTGTGAAACTAGTCGCCAGCTCGAGAACGGTCTCTGCGTATCCGGCCGTGGTAAAACCTAGCTTGAAGAAGCCTGAACCCGTTGGCGTCGATTCCAGTCTCCCCAAAAGCAGTGACGCTCAAGCACCACCAGCAGCAGCAGCAACGACAACAACATCAAAAACAGAGACGACGACGACTCCCAGCGAAGAAACCGTCGAACAGCGGAGAGAACGGCGACGGCTGGAGAAAAAGGCCAAACGGGAAGTAAGAAGGGCCGAAGAAAAGCTTGAAGCCGAGCGAGCCGTCATCAAGCAGCAGGCGTTGAAAGAAGAACAAAAAGAGCAACAAGCTCGAAAGGCTGCGCAGAAAGCCCAGCATCCGGATGACGAGGATGTCAACATGCAGGGATCAGACGCCGAATCGTCTTCCGACTCTGACCCGTCTTTTGATACAAGTGACTCGTCCGCCGAATCAGATGCCGAATCCTCCTCTTTTTCTCAACACTCTATCAACCCAGAAGGAATTCCATCATTTCCGCTCCCACTCGCACCTGCCAAACCATCTCAAGCACTGCTATCTCGTCAAGGTCTTCCCGAGGCATTACAAGACGCTGTCTTGATTAGTGAAGATGAAAAGACAAGTGTAGAAGATCTGCAACTGATTCAACGCACCAAGGGAGTCACGCGGGAGTTGAGCGATCATATCAAAGGTCGTCTCGCCGCTTTGGGCATCTCCCAGCTTTTTGCAGGTATGTCATATGATTTCCTAGTGTACACATATGAAATACCCTGTCTGACGCTCCTTCCATTCATTTCAAGTGCAAACCGCTCTGATCCCTCACCTTGCTTCCCTTCCCCTAACTCCCCTTCCGACAACCACGTTAAACGACTACCTCGTGTCTGCACCTACCGGTTCCGGCAAGACGCTCTCTTACGGCGTCCCCATCATTCACGTCCTCTCGTCCCGTATCGTCACCCGATTACGTGCGCTCATCATCTTGCCCACCCGAGACCTCGTGATGCAGGTCCGAGAAACCATGGACGAACTCGCTCGAGGGACGGGCTTGAAGATTGCAACTGCCACAGGCCAGCATTCGTTTTCCCACGAGCAAGCCGTTTTAGTCGGTGCTCAGCTCAACCACCACCATCATCATCAAAAGGATGTGACGAGCATGACGACACCGGATGACCATGTGGAGAGCAGCGCACGGAGCGGTGGAACCTCCAAGGTAGACATTTTGATCGCGACGCCCGGTCGACTACTCGATCATCTTCGAGAAACGCCTGGTTTCACTCTCCAACACCTTCGTTTCTTGGTGATTGACGAAGCAGATCGACTCTTGACGCAGTCGTTTCAGGATTGGTTGAACCAGGTTTTGCACCATTTGAAGCCGCCGCCCCCGCCCCCGCCCACACGGGATGCGACGGCCATGGTGGCAGGTGGTGGTCAAACGCACATGTCGGGTATCGTTGCGCCGAGTTGGTACGATGAGCTCGGACTCGGGCAGGGAGATTGGGAGGGAAAGAGATCTCTGAGACATCCAGTAAGAGGCCGACTCTTCTCTTTTTCACCTTGTCTGCCTGGCTCGCTCGCTCACCCTACCCACTTGCACCTCTTTGTTTGGTTAGTGTCAAAAACTCTTGTTTTCCGCCACCTTGACGCGGGATCCGGGCAAGATTGCTGCGCTGCAGCTCGTCGATCCAAAATATTTCATCGTTGGATCCGGCAAGACAGACGTGATTGAAGCGTCCGCCGATGCGACCGGTCAACAATTTGCCATTCCCGCTTCCCTTACAGTAAGTCTACTTTCTGGGCACAACCGCTTGCCATCTAGTGCATTACAGACCACTCACTCTACACACGCATTACATGCACCCAACAGGAACGCATGATCGTGTGCCCTCCCGAACTCAAACCACTCAACCTTTTACACCTCTTGCACACTCCTCAATTTGGGATCACGTCAGCCCTGTGTTTCACCAAATCCGTCGATTCAACCGAGCGGTTATTGCTGCTTCTCGGGTTCTTTGAGGCGGCGTACATGGGGGGTGCGAAACGACTGGTGGCGAAATCGTATTCCGGAACGTTGGACGTGAGCGCTCGAAAACGCCTATTGGCAGAGTTTGCCCGGGGAGAGATTGACATGTGAGAGCCGCCCCGAATCGATAGCGTTTGTGTATTCGTGTGTGTGTTGGCGCGACTGACCATTTCTGTTCTTCACCCTGACAGCCTGATCTGCTCAGACTTGATTGCCCGGGGTATCGACCTCCCCAGCGTTTCCCACGTCATTTCATACGACGCCCCCGTCGATATGCGAAAGTACGTACACCGTGTCGGTCGAACGGCACGGGCAGGGAAAGCAGGTACGGCCTGGACATTGGTCGAAAAGCAAGAAGCGAGACATTTCAAGCACATGATGAGCGCGGCGCATCATTTGAGTAGAGTCAAAAAGCTAAAACTTCAAGAGAGTGATATGGCCGAGTGGAGGGATTCTTACCATGTGAGTCTTTTGTGTTTGTCTTTGGTTGAGAAAATGGGCCATGTGCGCATGATCTGGGTTTATTTGCTCACTTGATTGGGATTGATTTTTAGATTGCTCTGGGACGACTCAAGACGGCATATGCCAAGGGCAAACCCGCGACGTGAGAGAAAGTGTCTCTGTGTGTATGTGTATGTGTGTGAGCAAGAGAGAGGGGCTTTAGAAACGACTTTTGTTGTATGACCCCGATCACCCATCAAGACCTTGGATGTCGTCTTTGCGTCATATTGCCATATGGATATAGTCTGCCGTCGATTCCAACGCAGGCATGGCCGAATCTCACCTTTTCGAGACGCTGCTGGTCAACTAGCAAGTAGAGTACATGATGGTGGATCCAAAGCATTACACACACTGGCAGTCTGGCACACACGATCAATTGGCGCGTCAATCCAAGTCAATCCCCAGCCGGGCCCGTCAATCATCGGATGATCGGATGATTAGATGCAAGGACAAGGCAATAGAGTCTAGATTTCTGGCAAATCCCCGAGAGTCCCAGTGGTGATTAACCATGTTTAAACTCGGCTGCCCCTTGTCAAGGACGTGTGTACTCGACGAGTATACGGCCGAGAGGATGGCGCGACTGTTTGAGAATGAAAAGTACTTTTGCAAAGAGCGATTTCAGTGGCCGCTGAAAAGCGATATCAGTGGTCAAGACTGGTCTCACGGCCACTGTGCTCCATGCCGGTGTCAACTCGTATTCCACAAGACCCAGTTCGTCAAGAGAGTGTGTACGTGTGTGTGTCGTATGGCATTCATTGGTCATACAGTGACAATTACCCATTGGATCTTCAGCATCTTCAGTTGAGCGACTACGCCACTAGACGATGAGCAACGCGGCTTGCCAATCCATCGAGTTGAATTTCGCCCCTATAAATTGACCCACTTGGAAGCAGGCTCATCCGTCATGGAAATGGATGGAACGAGCGAGCGATCCCATGCCCGAGGGTGATGCATCTGCCGTGGTGGACCGCGTTGGCCGAGGTAAACGACAAGCAAATGCTGCCCGAGGTGTCGCAAGTCATCGCCGAATCGCCGCCCATCTTTGACTGCAGCATGCTCTACCAACTGACAATCCATGACAAGCGTTCATTCGCTTGGGCCTACGAGTTGCGTCTTGCACGATACTGAGCGGAGATATTCAATGCAAATTGAAGACGAGAGGGGCTCCTCTACGTTTGAGCGCGCGCGCAAGTCTCATGATAAGAGAGAGGGTATCCAAACGATGAGCCGTACGTAAAGCCATGACAGTCAATCCATGGTTCGATAATTTCATCTTACTTGGTCTGGCCGGACCGCCCAAGCCGGGATCCAAGTCCAAGCAGGCACGGGGAATGAATTCAATGTAAGAATACGATGGATCTTGTGGTGTCGTGTGAATTTCCAATGGACAAGACGTGATTCGTGAATGGTTATGCCGAGCAACATGACCTCGGGCTTGTAGAATTTCTGTGGAATAGTATTGACTGTGTATTCGGCCTTGGATAGTTGTTTCCATGTAAGTGAGCAGCCGGGTGATGTGTATGTCCACTTTGTCTATTCCAGCTGTGAATACAAAGACTCGCTCATCCATCAAACACTAGGATTGATAATCTCCTGTTTCGCCCGCCGATCGCCCGCCTCCACTCGCACGCAGTGTTTCACAAGTGAGCCGTCGAGTTTCCATTCTTTCCTCGCGAAAGTCGCTACTAGTGCGCGCGCGCGTGGTGGCAAATGTCACGAGGTAGGTAAGCTGCAAAAGACAATAGAGGAAAGAGGTTGATCTTTTGGATGGGTCAACTGCCTTGTTGCCTCTCCCAACATATACTGGAATGAATACGAGGCAAAGAGTGTCGAGCTGACATTGATCACCAGCTGATCTAGATGGATTGCCAGGTCAATCATCCTTTTGCTCTTTGCGGCTCATTTTTTGGCTCAACGGTTGCCCGAGCCTACGTCAAGAGAGACAGTTTGTACGTCTATATAAATCCCGACAAAAGGCAAACCCGACTCCCTTGCCTCTGCCTTGGATTTCCCTTTTCCTCTAGCAGCAATCTCTATCCTTTATGCTTTGGGGATCGACCACAACAAACAACAACACCATCACGTCAAACCTATGGACGGCTCTTTCCAACAAGGCTCGCCATCCACACACGCTCAAATGGCTCACGTACCCCTCGAATTCGCCGCCGACATGACCTACGACTCGAGCATCTTTACCCACAACGACCCTACCAGCACGATGCAACCTACAAGGTCAAGCTTTTCTTCAAGCACCGGTCAACATCACTCTAGGGCCATCATGATGGCTCAGCCCGGTCACCATCCAGTCGGGTCTTGCACCGAACACGAGGTTTCCGAATGGGAACAAGGCCAACGACCGTCCAGTGGAGCTGGATCGATGGGGTGAGTTTGACATTTATCAAATCGGCTGTGATCTCTTTCGCTGACAAGACCGTTAGCAGCTGTCCATCCACAGACAATGGCACCTCCTTTGGCCATGTGGTGCCAAGCACCAACACCTCGGGAAACCCAATGACAAACCAATTCACCGGTCCTTTTACCTATGCACCCATGTCTTCTTCCGCTTCCTCTTCTTCCGCGTCGTCAAGTCCATCCAACGCTTCCCCCGCCTTTGCGCAAAACGTGGCCATTGTCCTGACGGGCTACCAAGCCGACGGTCAACCAGTGTACGAGTATCGGCCACACCTCGTCGAATACCACCAGCCTCCCGCCTTTTCAGTCTCTCCTTCCATGCCGACCCAAGGTCCCATGTCCTTTCCCTACTGCCAATGGACGACAGCCTCGTACTCTCATCCTGTCCCGGTAGCCGTCCATTCCCCCCAAGTGCCTGGCATGTACGCTGCCATGCCCCACTCCTTTTCCGACTACAACGTAATGCAACGCATCCAACCCATGCCACTCTACAATTCTTCTCGCATGGAACCGTATTCCGTGGCTCGAGCGCCTGCTGCTCGAAAACGAAGACTGACCAACGACCCTGAACAAAAGAGTGCTCCACCCGTTCCAGCCTATGTCACTGCAGTCAAACCGACGGAAGAACTCAAGTTGAAATATCAATCCAGAGCTCAAGGTGACCGGGAAAATATCTGTGGGAGGCCTACCAAATCGTACGCTACCCTGGTCGGTGAAGAACTCTTGTCGACACCTCCCCCTCACTGCCTCAAGACAGCCGAAATTTTTCAGCGAATCCTCGAACGGTACCCATTTTTTACGTTGGAACCTCGTCTCTTGTACAGCGGAATCAGGCACGTCGTGACCAAGTCCCCCGCCTTTGTCAAGTTTAACCGCAGCTATGGTGATCAATCCGGCCAAGCTAGACTTTGGACTATAGCTCCCGGCCATATTCACACGTTTGCCAACCCTCATGCTCCGGTCGCTGCCGCTGCTGCTCCCAGACCGACCTCTAGCCAAGGAGGAGCTGCCAGTGAGACGGAATCCCAAGGCTCATTCACGACGGATTCACATGCCAGCCGCATGTCAGTCGAGTCTGAACGTCCCGAAACACCAGACATGCCCGTGGGAACCCTTGACCTCGACTGTACCCCTCAAAATACCAAGTCAACTCCACTCGCCACGGCCAGCAGCAAGACCACCACCGCCCGACCTGACCTTGCACCACTGGTAACGTCTCACATTACCTTTCCCTCGCTCGCCACCATGTCCTCGCCCGCACTCTCCCCCGGTGGCAGCCTCCCCTTTTCCACCGGCCTAGAAGGCATGGAAAGCCTACAAACGGCTGTAGAGTCACTCGAAACCCCGCGACTGAGCCTCGGGTTCGATAGATCCTCTGAATGCGCCATTGTTTCCGACTCTGAATGCCACAATGACCCCTCCTTGACATCATCCTCGGTATCTCGTCCCGCCGTCCGACCGCCCTTGATGCCTCGCGCTGTCAGTGCACCTTCAGTAAACACCTTGATTGGCTTTGCGCCATCAAACGCTTCCATGGACTTTTCGGGCGTGGCTCCCAAGGAGCCTTCAGTCATGACTTCAGGTATCGGTGCCATGAGACTCGGTCGTCGAGGCCAACAGACCTTGACGAGTGGTCACCACCACCACCACCACCACCACCACACCAAGCAGACCAACGCCACCGCTTCTTCAACCTATCGTCGACCCGTCCCGATGCGTGGTGTTTCAGCATTCAACAAGAACAACAACAACACTAGTCATCACGTGTGCCCTGCTGCTACCCCCACCTTGGCCGTTTCGAATGCGACCGTGTCTTCTCTCGCATCCGCCATGGACTTTTCCCTCGTCAAAAGTCGAGGCCAGTAGTCACATCATTTCGTTTTATTCGCTTGCCACATTTGATTTTCTTGAAGTTGCTTCCTTTGTTTTTTGACGTTTCCGTTTTATTTTGCACAAAAAGACCAGCGCAGGACCGCTTGGATGAATAGGTCATGTACATGTGATACAAATAATGTCTTGTGAATAAATGAATAATACAAGGTTACTATGAGTGCATCGTGAATCGTGATTTCATCCTCGTCTATCGTTTCTCTTTCACACACACAAAATCGGCTTGCCCTAGACATCCACCACTCCATGCAAAAAGCCCCTAATCGCCCCACCAACACCCTGCACATCGAGCAAAAACGTGTCATGCCCCCACACGCCCCCAAGCTCATAATAGCTCACATTCCTGTTGCCCGCGAGTTTCAATGCGTCCGCCAGTTCCCGCTGTTGCTCGACGGGGAAAAGCACATCGGATTGCACGCCGAGGACGAGGGTGGGGATACGTTGTAACCGGGCGAGACCTTTGGCGAGGGAAACGAGGTGAGGGGATTTCGATGTCGGGATGAACGGGGTCGGTGGTTTCTTGTGAGTGTGTGGTTGTTGTTGTGGTTGTCCGTGCTTGTTGGATGCGATGGTATTGTGGACAGGCCCGTGGACGCTCGAAGCTTCGATATGCTCAAACACATCGGGATCCACATCATCACCCGGTGACGGAAACGGGTTCACATCCGCTGGGTAATGCTCCCCAAACTGCCGTGCGAGCGTAGACAAGACCGTATCCGTCATGTCAAACAAGTCCATGGCTTTGGACAGGTAAATCATCGAATTCGCGTCATAGGTGAGGCAAAAGCGTTCCCCCTGGTGGTCGAGGTAGGTTTCGATTAGGAAATCGGGGGATAGGCTTGGGGTCCCGATGTGGGCGAGGCTGCCGGTGGATTCGTCGATGATTTCGGATAACATGTGGCGGCCGAATCGTTGCTCCCATTCGGGTCCGGAACGGTAGGTGATGGTGGCGATTTCTGCCGGGTGGAAATGAAGAGGGTGTGAGCCTATGCACAAGAGCAGACGAGAAAAAAAAAGTCGACTTACGACGGGCGAGTTTCATTCCTGCATGGGGTGGGACGGCGTCATAGTAGAATCCTCGGTTCCAATTGGGATCCGACATGAGGACTGGGGGGGCAAAAAAGGTGATTGTACGTGGATGGGTCAGCACTTTGCAAATAAAAGAAACGGACGGACGACTTACCACTTCGTTGAGCGTATCTCGTCCCTACGCCACCCAACCCACTACGTCCGGTCGCACTGATACTCGCCACCCGGGCAACACGATCTGGATCAAGATACGCCAAGGCAAGACTCTGCATCCCCCCCATACTACTTCCAATACTGGCGTACAACTTTTGAATCCCCAAGTGATCGAGCAACGAAAGTTGAGCACGGACCATGTCAAACAGAGAAACAATCGGGAACCGAGTCGCCCATCGTTCACCCTGCTCGCCGTGTGGCCATGGAGAAGACGGACCGGTCGAGCCAAAACACCCGCCAATAACGTTTGTACAAATCACATAAAACTTGTTGGTATCAATCGGCTTGCCGGGGCCGACAAAGTTTTCCCACCAGCCAGGTTTGGAAGCGACGTCGGCGGGGACACCGTTGCCGCCTGAAGCGACGTGGGAGGAGGCGGAAAGACCGGTGTGTAAGAGGATGGCGTTGGATGCAGATTCATTGAGGGTGCCCCAGGTCTCGTAGGCAATGGTGTACCGGGGAAGAGGATGGGGCGAGTAGACGAGTGGCAGTGGCTTTTCGGTTTCAACGTACCGAAGCGTGGACGGTGGAGGCTGGTCAATAGCAAGAGTGTGTACCGTTTGTCAGGCGACTAGACCAGCTGAAAGGTGTAAGGAAAAAACCCCACTCACAACATAACAAGCCTCGGCTCCCAGTCCATCCACTGCATCCCGTTGTTTAGAGTCCATCATCTCAGCCGAATTTCCAGGACTTGTCACCGAGGGAAACATCTTGACGCCTTCCTTTGCCTGACCACCACCACCGTCTTGTCCGCCGAGCGCCGTACGTTGAGCATCGTTTGACGTCGAGAGAGAGTGCGTCGAGTAGTCTCCACCGAGTCCAAAGCCTGCAGCTTGGTAATCCGGTCGTCGCCTCACCGGGAGTTTGGGAGAGACCGGGGGTCGATAGGTGTTGCTGCTGCTATTACTACTGCTGCTGCCACTACTACCACTGCTCAGAGACGTGCTCGTTGTCGCTGTAGGAGCAGTCCGAGCGAGTCGTTTGAGCGCATTCGCAGTCGATGTCAATGATCTCGACATGGCGAGTGGAAGAATGGCCTGGTCGTTGAATGGTCATGTTCAAGTGATACAATACGTGAGGATGAATTGGCAAGTCTGTCTGTCCATTCTATAGTGGTCAATGATTATTTCGAAATTGCTCCGGGTATGGGCCGATGATGCCATCCGGATGCAAATCGCGAGTGTGATCGGGCAATCGGAATAGTTGTCACGTCGACTACTCAGCAGGCGATCTGTTTGTCGGTTTGTTTAATTACGTAAGCTGTGGAACCAAGGATGCCCATTTCATTTCACTATGGTGCTACTGTATACAATAACGGCAGAGGTGACCCTACGCAATGCCACCAAAGGCGAGCCTGGACAGACTCCTCCAGTCCCATTCAGGGTCCTTGCCAAACGTCTTGACCAACTTGGCCCTTTCTGCTTGATCACGCTGTTCCTGCTCACTCATTTTTTCCGTGGGTTCCAGCGTTGAACAGTAGAACCGTTGAAGACCGAGTGCAAGAAGTTGTGCTTCTGCCCGAGTGAGCGCGAGGTGATCAGAGGGAAGCGGGTTGGCGAGGTTGGATTTCGTAGGTGCAGGTGAAATTTCACCGCGCATGAGAATGACAGGGTGGTGTTGAGGTGCGAGTCCATCAGTCTTGACCATTGTGTTGCCTTGAGATGTCGGTTTGATGACAGACTCGGACGAGGTAGGTTCAGGCGGTCGGGGAGTGCCTGTTGGGTTGTTGTGAAGGTCTGGGTAGTGAGTGAGGACAAGATACGGTTTGGCCCATTCTCCATTGGCTTTGAACTCTTCGAGTGGAGTAAACATGACGGAAGATGCAGGCAGTCGCTCAACGTCTCGAGTCGAGTCCTGGTGAGGGGCGTGATGTGATGGAGAGACAGAGGGAGTAGGGTGAACAGTCCACTGGAGGAAAAACATTTCATAGGCCGACTTGATCCCGTCCTCTGAGGTTTTTTCTTGCTCCCTTGGAAGTGGCAGAATGAACACTGGCGAAGTCTGGGCTACTTTTAACATGCTAGCATATGTTGCCGGAGGGATGGAAGCGGAGAGGAAAGTGGGTGAGAGCGTTGGATGAGCGGAATGATAGGCTTGCCATAGAGAGGAGACATAGGATGTCGGATGAGGTGCCGCGTTGATGATGTCTAAATTCAAAATATCGCCGAGAGGCTTGATACCTGCCCTATCTGCAGCTGCCTGGGGCTTGGAAGTGGGTTTCTCCGCTCCAGCTTGTTTCGCAGGTGCAGGTTTGGGAGTCGTGGATGCGGGTTTGGCCATTGCCGGCTTGTCCTCTTTGGCTTGAGATTTCTTGACTTTTTCCTTGAGCTCTTCCAAAGAGGAGGCACCTTCTGCCTGCATTCGCTTTCTCAGCTGTTCCGCATATCTCGACTCTGCCTGTTTCAGCTTTGCATCGAGTTCCGACCGAGAGCCAATAAGCCGTGTGGGAATATCCTGGGCATTGAGGCGTCGGTGTGCCGAGTGAAGGTATCTCCGTGTGATATTCCACATGATTTTGTTTCTGCAGAGCTGAGTCAGTCACAGTGGTTGTCCAACTTTTCAACTGCAACTATGACATTCGTTGCTGTAGTAGAGTACTCACACTTTTGACATGTCAAGTGAGTGAACAAGTGGAGGCGCGGATGCAAAATGGGCGCGACCTCTTCATCCAGAATCGACATGAACTACCCTGTTGAATGACCTCATGTCTACATGACAGTCTGGCAAGAGCGGCTCGGGAAATCCTCTATAGAAAAGCTCAATGCAAAAGAGACTGGAATGGCTGTTTCAGTCCGGCCAGATAGAGCCCAAGTCGTACAATGAGCGTAATGGTTATGAGTCATCCCTCAAGGTCACGTGGTTTGCGTACGAGTCGATGAGACAGCCATTGACTTAACGATCAATGATTCAGGTGCCTTGCTGATCAGATGTGGTTGTTTGAGGGCAGTTTTGACGGAGAGGTCTTCTCATACTCAAGGGAGAAGCTCAGTGCAACTCAAATCGCTGTAACAATAATAAATGCATTTGCAAATGAGCGCAGTCCAACCGTGTTATGAATGTGGTCAAGTCGAGCGCGAACGGTTTCAAGTGATGTACATTCTACTCTACTCTTACGCCATGGCTTCTCTCCCCCATATCTCTGCCTACGCACTATCGCTGCTGGCAATCGCCCACTCCCACCATGTTGGTATCCCGGTCGGGGTCCTGGTGGCTGTTGTGTGGACGGCGGCAGCAATAGGAACCGTGCTCATACGCGGTCGGGGTAGCGGTGGTGGTGGTGTCAGTGGTAGTCTGCTTCAAAGCATCATCCTCGGAGTGGCATTCTTGATCGAGTCGATTTGCACCATCTTCATGGCCAGATACTACAATGTTATTGTGTGAGTTTTTCCGGGATCGCTCGTGTAAAAGTCAAATGGCTCATACAAATGTTTTGCAGTATCTCGACAAGCCTACTTGGAGTACTTGCTGCACGGGACATTTCTCTCAGACACGGATGGTCGCTGGGTGGAACGATTGTGATCGGGGCATTGGTACATGCTGTCGTTACAGGTGCTTGTGAGTAGCCGTATCGTCTCTCAGATCACATTGATGCCTCTTCGCTGACCATGACCATTGCGATAGCCATTGTTCCGGCGCTGTCACTCGCATCATCCCTCGCCCTTACATTGGGACTGGGAGACATCTTGAATGTTGTTGCACCGGAAGTCTCCAACAAGGCAGATAAACCCGATAGCAGGCATAGTAGCAGGACCACCAGACAATCAGGAATGCAGACGACTATCGACAATGCCATCTGTACGGTTGCCATCTCTGCATGGATCATGCTGGTGGCCGAGCATACCGTGGTGAGTCGTAAACCATGTTCCCTTGTCCAGCCCACCCGACTGAATCGATACCCCTCAGACTACATCAATGACGCATCTCGACCAATTCCCCATGCGATCATGGCCTACACTTGTGGGAATCGCCCTCATCGTCGGAACATGCATTCTCGTCGATACAGGCCGCTCGACCACCGAGCCGTCATCACTGAATGCCATGGTTCCAGGTATTCGCAAGATTTGCATGTTTGGCAAGAAGCTAGACGAACCCCGCCGTCGGGCGTTGGCGCACACGTCCCGTCGGTCGTTTCTTGCTAAATCGCTTGGACTCATTGTGGCTGGTATCATGCTCAATGAAACGACACCGAGCCTCTGGGAATGTGTTTTCGTGGTGATCATATACACTGGTGAGAGACAGACCGTTTCGTCTCAAGTCTCTGGGCTGTTCCACTGACATTGTTCTTTTGTCAGCCCTACGTGTATGCGCTCCTCCACAGCTCACGACGGAGCCAATGACTCCCCAAAAAGCTTCACCCGCGACAGCCTACTCGCCGCATTCCCCGTCCACCACAACCTCTCTCGTCCTCGCCTACCTTCCCCAATCCGTCAGGTCCCTCCTGTCGACTGTCTTGTCGTCTCCCGACTCACGCCGCATCTTTTATTTTTTGCTTCTCAATCTCGTCTATCTCTTTATCCAACTCGCCTATGGCTTTTTCACCAATTCACTCGGGTTAATTAGTGATGCTGTGCACATGGCATTCGACTGTGTCGCTATTTCGGTTGGACTCGGCGCGAGCGTCATGGCGAAATGGGAACGCAGTCCGAGATGGACATGGGGGTACGAGCGCGTCCAAGTCGTCAGTGGGTTCGTCAATGGCGTCGTCTTGGTGTTGATTTCCGTGTTCATCTCGTTTGAGGCCGTGCAACGCATGTGAGTATTGTCCTGTCATGAACCTGGAGAGTGCAAAGTCATGCTGACCAATGAAATTTTGGGCTCAGAATGCATCCACCTGAAATGCAAAATATGACCCAATTGCTGATTGTCAGCACAGGCGGTCTGGTGATCAACATGTGGGGAATGTATGCTACGGGGGGTCATCATCATCATGGACATGGTGTAAGCATCTTTTAGCGGATTTTGCGACCGTCTGGACAGCGCTGATTTAATATCGAGTATAGCACGGTGAACACGATCATGGAAGTGGGGCGAATATGCGAGGCGTGTTCTTGCATGTCTTGGCCGTAAGTCCTTTTTTCGTCATTATTGTTGTTCATTGGCTAAAGGTATGCATAATGCCACTCTCTTTTCTCCTTAGGACACTCTGGGTAGCGTTGGCGTCATTATTTCGACCGTCTTGATCCACTACACCTCGTACACCATCTTTGACCCCATCGCATCTCTCATGATCGCCGCTCTGATTTTCGCCTCCACACTCCCGTTTGTTCTCGAGTCCGCGTCGACTCTTTCGCTCGAGTTGCCTAGTCAACATACGGCAGAAGAGATCCGGGGTGCTTTGGGGGCCGTTGCGGCTGTACAAGGGGTCGCTTCGATTGGGCTCGTCAGGTTTTGGCCCGTCGATTCGGACCGCGTGGTCGGGACGCTTCATGTTCAGCTAGATGGAACCAGTGAGGAGGGAAGCAGTAGCGGACGGGCAACAGGGAGTGTGGACAAGACGAGGTCAATGGTTGAAGACGTGCTCATGAGTCGGATCAAGGGGTTGGACAATGTGTGTATTCAGATTGAGGGCAAGTCATCTCGGTTCTGTTCGTGTACTACGTAGGGGACAAGTGTACAGCTAGATCACAGTTGATAGGGACAAGAAAGATTAGGCAATACACTTGCGCGATTTTTCTAGGACGATGGGGGTGCTGGTGGTGGTGGTGGTCTATCGGCCCGTTCCCTGAACCCATGAGATGCATTCGGTGGGCCCCATTCGCGTCCACCTTGGACCGTATCCAGACCTTGGCCACGTCCTCGACCACGACCTGGAAACGATCCCCCGGGTCTACCTCGACCGGGCCAAGGTCCACCCATCTCGTGCCTTCCCAGCCCGGGATTACCTTGAGGGTCAATCAACTGGTCAGCTGGCTGCGACGCCTGATGTTGAGGCGCCGGTTGGCGGTCCTGAAACCACACGACAGGCTTGCCCTCATCCGACCACGCTGCAGGGCTTGATTGCAAGTCATTCATTACCCGGTCCAAAGCCTCCCTCGGCCACCTGACTGGGCTTTCGTCCGATAGGTGAGTAGTAGTGGTGGTTGTGGAAGCAGTCACGACCGGCTGTTGGTTAAAAGGCAAGACGTACGCCCGGGCGAATCCTTCTGGGATCGACGGGTGAGGAGGGCGATACGAGGGCGAGACTTGATTGAGCACGCGGCGGGCATCTTGAGGGGTGGCGATGGTTGGGTGGGTGGTACGCTGGTCCAGTCGTGCTTTGAGGACCTGTGTCAAGTGAAGATATCGTGTCTTGGTTTGAATGGATGGAACATCAAAGAAAGTGATGAGGGACTTGCCTGGTACGGTGTATTTACTAGAGTATGTAAAAAGGACGAGAAAACAAAAAGCATCAGTCACTGAAATCAAACAAGGAACACAATTTTGATACTTGCATACAAGAGCGTAGCAATCTACATTGGGAAAGGTTTGAGCAATGTCGATGAAATGTTTTCTCTGGCTGTGATTCGGGAATATCACACCCGTCAGCGTTTCCACACTGGCGAGTCGAAATTCAGAGGGCTCACCCACTCGAGATTAAAGTTCATTCGATCGACAATGACATTGGAACCCATTGTCAACGCCTGCCTTATCATGGCTTCACAATTTCGCCTCGAGTGCCCGGGAATATCATCTTGAGAGGCTCGGACCCACGACGACGACGTGCTGTCGTCACTGTGGCCGTTGTATTCCTTCACAAAAGATTCGGCCAGTGTAGTCTTGCCGGACCCAACGAGCCCTACTAAGAGCAAGAGGATTTGGCGATCTGGTGGAAACGACATGATTGCTGGCGAAGCTGTCGGCCAAAAGAGATGAACAAAGTGTCCAATAAGGTCCACAATCAACTCGAAAGCTCTGTTCTATAAAAAAGTAAACAAAGGAAGAATTGTCCCGAGAAATTCCCCGAACTCATAAGCAGTCGTATTTGTCTCGAGCCATGAACAAAGGTATCCGTCTGGTAGACATACAGACAAGAAACGAGTGAAGCAGCCATGTCAGACACACGTAAAAAGCTACAGGAGAGTGAAACAGCCAAGTCGGACAAGCCCTCGTCGAGTCGGACCGTCGAGGTATGAGAAAGAGTGGTAGAGAGAGCTTCAAACGGGAGGTCGAGTGACTTCTAACCAACACTGTTCTGACCGGCACGTATAGTCGAATCAGGCATCTCCAATACCGCCAGCTGCATCTACAGCAACGACAAGCACAGCGAAATTGCCGCCTCCAGCTCCCAGGCAAAAGGCAAGTCTAAAAGCGGCCCATTCTTTGATGTACCCCTTTGTTCAACACTGACCCAGTCGTTTTGGTCCTGTGTATGCACCTCTGATCTCCTCCATCTAGATTCCCACGGCAGATGAGAAACGAGCTGCCTTATTGGCTCAACGCAAGTCATTCGAGGACCGATTCGTAAGTGGTTCCGGTGAAACAATGTGTCTCATGCGAGGTATACCACAATGACTGACGGCGGACAAGGTAATGAATACAATAGAAGAAACGAGGAAAACGACCGTTGCCGGCGGCATCAACTGACCAGGCGTCCAAGAAGCCCAAACCTCCATCATGTGAGTGCGTTTCGGTCGAAAAGCAAAGACAGTGGTTTGACTGATAGCTATACTTTTCCGATCTGCAGCGGCGTATGAGCAAGAAGTGGCCAAGTATGAGTCGAGAATGCTCAAAGATTCCGGGTCCGGTGTGAGGGCAATCATGAAGTGAGCTACGGTACACATGTCTGTTTCTGTTGTATGCATTGTACGAGCCTTTTACCTGTTACAATTGGTGATACAATTGGTATTTGAAGTCCCTTTTCCTCAACGGTCAATCTACTCGAGCATCAACACCGGCCACTGCATGGCTTGGCACCGCCTCTCGTGTCTCTTGAAACTTCTTGACCAGCTCGACAATATCCTTCCAGTCCGTCATGGCTCCCGGGCCTTGATCGCCACATGCCAGCTTTTTCCCCGCTTGGGGTCCAACGACCTTGTACCCAATCGTCCGTGTGACTACATCGAGCTGAAGTGATGTTAGCGGGTGGGTGTACATGAGTGTATTCATGGCGGGAAAGAGAATGGTCGAAGTCGTTCGTGGGTCTAATGCTCGTAGGAGGGAGGTCTGGGAGAACGAAGGTCGACTCGTCAAGCAAATTTCAAAGAGTGGCGGCATGGAATACTTACAGCCAGGTTGTCACAGATTCCATTGGAGATCTTTGCCAACATGTTGGCCGAGCATGGGCATACGAGAACAAGCTCTGCCCATCGACGAAGCTGTCCCAAACAGACCAACCAGATATTTATATGGAGGAATTCAGAAAGATCGCCATCATCTTACTCACTTCAATGTGCAGAATAGGATCCCCAACCTTGTTCCACGTCTAGTACGATACGACATGCAGACAGTTAGGGGGTGCAGTTTGATCATTCCGCTCGCCCGACTTACACCCCATTCATCATCATCCGTCCACACATTCACTTGTCCATCGCTCACGTCGGCAATTTCTTGCTTGGAGTAGAATGTCAATGAGATTTTGGTAGCGACTAGTTGCACATCAAAACGACCGTCCTAACACAGCGACAGAGGTGCGTGGGTTGTCAGCGTTACTGCCATCTTCTCTATAATAACCACATGAGCCCACTTGGACGAGAGCCTGGACGATCAAGGGAAGTTTAATGCTGGCAACACTGCCACTCGATATAATGACGACCCTTGTCTTGTCTGGCCGAATATTGTCTGCCGCCACCCACATGCTGGTTGTTGGTGGCATAGTATAGTGAATGTAGTAGTAATCCTTGAATAATCGTCTATGACGTTACTAAGCGATCGAATATTCCGAATTTGACCCCGGCGTTCAATGAGGATATACGAGGATAAATCAGCAGTCGTCATGGAGCATGGGGAAATAGTCTAAGTAACTCCAGTCTACTCTTCCCAACATCCACAACTCTTACAGTCGTAGGTCATTCACCCTGGCATCCCTCACTTCCCACTCCATCCACACCAGCAGCGCCTGCTCAAGGTCTGCCCTGTTTATTCACCGTCGGTTCGCTTCAAGCTTGATTCCGAATCGTTCAACGATCAGTTTACCCCAACGTCCCACCGTCGGTGTTCGATCAGTAGTCAAGACGCCGCTGAACAATATTACTGCCACTCGCAGGTTGGAACATGTCAGTAACCCTTTTTTCCTTGTGACTTGGTTTTATAAGTGACTACAAGTCTCATTGCTTGCCGCACTCTCCACATATACTCTTCTGCCACAGATTCGCAACACATTCGCCACAATGCCTCCTATTCCCAAAGACCAAGCCAAGGACAACGAGTATGACATGTTTGTCATCGGAGGAGGATCCGGAGGACTTGCTTGTGCCGTGAGTAGCCTGTCGAGGAGCTTGTGAAGCAATATCAAACGCTGACGGTGCTGCCACGCTTAGCGACGAGCCTCTGGCATGTACGGTGCCAAAGTCGGTTTGGCTGAAGGTTCTCCCCGACTCGGAGGAACCTGTGTCAATGTCGGTGAGTCGGCTCGTCGATTCACTAAAATGTGTCCCAGCCTCCAGTCACTTGACTCAAGGTCAATTCGCAGGCTGCGTTCCCAAGAAAATCATGTGGTACACAGCCGATGTGGCTGATACCCTCCGCAAAGCACCCTACTATGGATTCGGAGACGAAGCCGCTTCAGTGGCCATCCCTGAATTCAACTGGACTTACTTGAAAAATAAACGAGACGCCTACATTCGCCGACTCAACGGCATTTACGAAAAGAACCTCGTAAACGACAAGGTCGACTACCACGGCGGTTGGGCTTCATTCGTGACTAAGAATGAAATCAAGATTACCCAAGACGATGGCTCTTCGTACACGGTCAAGGCTAAAAAAGTAGTCGTCGCTGTTGGAGGCCGTCCCACGATTCCTTCAGACGACAAGATCCCCGGAGCTTCGTACGGAATCGATTCCGATGGATTCTTTGACCTCGAGACCCAGCCCAAACGTGTCGCCGTCGTTGGAGCCGGTTACATTGCCGTCGAACTCGCCGGTGTGTTCCACACGCTCGGAAGTGAAACTCACGTCATGATTCGTCACGATAAAGTCTTGCGAACGTTTGACCCCATGCTCCAAGACGTCTTGACCGATTACATGGAAAAGACGGGAATCAACATTCACAAGCAAACCAATGTGAAGAAGGTTGAAAAGACTGACAATGGATTGCTCGTTTACACGGATTCCTCTGACAAGCCCGTCGAAGTCGATTGTCTCCTCTGGGCTATCGGTCGTCACCCCAACATTGAGCAACTCGGTCTCGACAATGTCAAGCTCGAGCTCGACAAAAAGGGAGATATTGTCGCCGACGAGTACCAAAACTCTAATGTCGAAGGCGTCTACGTGATTGGCGACGTTGCCGGTAAAGCCTTGCTCACCCCAGTCGCCATTGCTGCGGGTCGTCGACTCTCAAACCGGTTGTTTGGCCCCGAAAAGTTCAAAAACGACAAGCTCTCGTATTCAGACATCCCCTCGGTCGTCTTCTCCCACCCCGTCATTGGTACGTGTGGTCTGACTGAACCGGAAGCCGAGAAAAAGTATGGCAAAGACAACCTCAAGATCTACACCACGTCGTTCAAAGCCATGTCGTTTGCCATGTTGGACGAAAAGGACAAGCAACCGACGTCTTACAAGTTGATTTGTCAGGGACCTGATGAAAAGGTCGTCGGGTTGCACATTATCGGTGAAGGATCCGATGAGATGCTTCAAGGATGTAAGTGGCACACGCGTTCCCATTCCTGTGCGATAGCGCGGCCCAAGAGACTGACCCCCCCTCCCCCTCCCCTGCTTGCCTCGTGGAAACAGTCGGCGTGGCCATCAAGATGGGTGCTACCAAGGCAGACTTTGACAGTTGTGTCGCCATTCGTGAGTTGTGTCTTCAATACTCGTTTGAAACTTATTATTCTCGTTAGTATCACGTTCTCACTCCCCCTTGCCTTGCTCGCCTGTGAACATGTAGACCCTACTTCTGCCGAAGAGTTGGTAACCTTGCGTTGATCATGTCAGAGCAGTATCAGATTGTGAGGTAGAAGGAACGGAATGAGACAAATGAAATCAAATGAACTGTCAGCATCAAGTTGGTAGTACTCGAGTACTGTCCATCAGTCGTGCTGCTAGACATTGCACCAGCAACGTCCATGCCTCATGCATGGCAATCGGTATAAATCGTTCCATCATTTCATCAAATATCATGAAAATTTCCATCCCGTTTAGAGATTACAAAGGACCGCTCCTTGGGGCGCACACGCACTTGAACAAAGGTAGGGTGTAGGGGGAAAGGAGAGAGAAACATTTTTCAAAAAAAGAAACTGAATGCGTGCGGGCCCTTTCGGAGCAGAAAGTCTGGGATTATTGCTATAGGCGAGACATTCACTATCATGGTGATACGTCTAGAAACACTTCCTATGCACAATAGTAGGACCGGCCTCGTCATACTCGCTCTTGGCGATCCACATCTGCTGGAAGGTAGAGAGAGATGCCAAGATGGACTGAAAAAAAGGGTGGCAGGTCATAATGTCAGTCAAATGGTGCACATTCTGCAACACAGAGCGAAATATAACTCACTCCTCCGATCCAGACGGAGTACTTCCTCTCAGGAGGAGCGACAATCTTGACCTTCATAGAAGAGGGAGCCAAGGTGGTGATCTCCTTTTGCATACGGTCGGCAATACCGTTGTACATGGTGGTACCACCAGACATGACAATGTTTCCGTAGAGGTCCTTCCTGATGTCCAAGTCACACTTCATGATAGAGTTGTAAGTGGTCTCGTGGATACCAGAAGCCTCAAGACCCAAGAAGGAAGGCTGGAACAAGGCCTCGGGTGCCCTGAATCGCTCGGAGCCAATGGTGATGACTTGACCGTCAGGAAGCTCGTAAGACTTTTCGAGCTGAGAAGACTGAGCAGCGGTTTGCATCTCCTGCTCAAAGTCGAGAGCGACGTAACAAAGCTTCTCCTTGATGTCTCGTACGATTTCTCGCTCAGCGGTGGTGGTGAATTGGTATCCTCGCTCCATCAAACACTTGATGAGGTAGTCGGTCAAGTCACGTCCGGCCAAGTCAAGACGCAAGATGGCGTGGGGCAAGGAGAAACCCTCGTAGATAGGGACAGTGTGGGTGACACCATCACCAGAGTCCAATACGATACCGGTGGTTCGTCCGGAAGCGTAAAGGGAAAGAACAGCCTGGATAGAGACGTAGAAAGCAGGTGCGTTGAAGGTCTCGAACATGATCTGAGTCATCTTTTCACGGTTCTGCTTGGGGTTGAGGGGAGCCTCGGTCAACAAGACGGGGTGCTCTTCAGGAGCAACACGGAGTTCGTTGTAGAAGGTGTGGTGCCAAATCTTCTCCATGTCGTCCCAGTTGGTGACGATACCGTGCTCGATGGGGTACTTCAAGGTAAGGATACCTCGCTTGGATTGAGCCTCATCACTATATGGACAAGAGTCAGACTCCAATCACGACGAGGGTGTATCAGGTATGCTTACCCGACGTAAGAGTCCTTTTGTCCCATACCAACCATGACACCTTGGTGTCGGGGTCGACCGACAATGGAGCTGTATACCACGACAGGAGATGAGAATCGGCGCAAAGACAGGAGGCAACGATATCACTCACGGGAAGACGGCTCGGGGAGCATCGTCACCGGCGAAACCAGCCTTGCACATACCGGAACCATTGTCAATGACCAAGGCAGCAACTATGAGATCGGTATTTGTCAGTAGGTTCTTCACATCTTCCGGGCGGTCAAGAGTATTCACCTTCGTCATCCCTACATGACACGAGGCAGAGAGACGAAACATCGAAACTGGGTCAGTAATGGTGAGCAGATTGGAGATCAACATTCGCAAGGCTTACATTTTGAAAGTGTTTTGCTAAGAGCTGATGATGGAATGAACCGTGAAATGTAACAAAAGATAATGATGATGAGTCAAGTGTCCTTTTCAACATGACGATCGAATGCTCCTGGTGTGGGCGGCCAGACTGGAATGATAGAGACGATAATTCTGGCCTCTTGTGCAAGTATTCTTGTGCCAGCCGGCCAAGACCGTGAATCCTCCCAGGCATCCTTATCGTCTTCGAATCATGTCCAACCCCACACACCACTAGGTTCCCAACTACGAGGTCCGGCAGGTTGCTGTCTGCCGTCGTTCCCGCCAGCGTCCACACCAGTGCAATCAGTTCATAGCCTGACCCCGAAAGTACTCACTTTAAAAAGTTTCAAAGGTGATGCTATCTGCAGAAGACCCAGAGACGATTCAGACAAGGATGAGAGAACAAGGATGGCTATGTGCGCAGCCATCTCTTGTCCGCGTCTGTCGCTGGCACACTGAGGGGGCCTCTCTAAGTCGTCAGCCGCGAGTGATGACGCTGCGTTGCGCTGGCACGCCCACGCGTGGGAAAGGTGGCAAGTCCCGCCGCACAGCTCGACCCTTTGATAAGCAAGGTCGTCCCATTGGACGGCAAACAGTGACGTGTATTTTCAGATGACGTTTCATTCGACTTCCCTTGGATTGAGGTTGCTTGGCCGCATAAGCGTTCAGCACGCAGGGTCGTCGAGCATTGATCAAATCGACTGAACAAAGGCTCAACAAATCGTCACTTGGTCCCACGAACCCTGTTGTTATTTGTGTATCGTTGCCCACCATGCCTCTCGAAGCATGTATGATTGTGTGAGTTTGGAGAACCATCACCTGGGTCAAGAATCTAATTCAACAGTCGGCTCATTTCGTCTCACCTGATAGCATTGACAACTCGGAGTATATGCGAAATGGAGACTACCCACCCAACCGATTTCAAGCTCAACATGATTGTGTGTCTCTCGTCTTCAACTCCAAGACGGGTAGCAACCCCGAAAACACAGTGGGAGTCATGAGCATGGCGGGTCAAAGCCCTCAGGTGCTGGCCACATTGACGCAAGATTTGGGAAAGGTCTTGTCGGCATTGCAAAAGAATCACATTGGAGGTGCTGTGGATCTCCCGACTGCTCTCAATGTTGCACAACTTGCTCTGAAGCATCGAGAGAACAAGAACCAACGTCAACGGATAGTTGTCTTTGTCGGATCACCTGTCACTTCATCATCATCTTCATCCTCATCATCGGGTGGAGTAACAGAGGAGTCACTTGTCAAGTTGGGCAAGAAGCTTAAAAAGAACAACGTTGCAGTCGATGTCGTCTTGTTTGGAGACGAAGGAATTGCAAATCAGGACCTATTGACCAAGTTTGTCGACTCCGTTCAAAATAGCGACAATTCGAACCTCGTCATCATTCCTCCAGGACCTCATCTCATGAGTGACATACTGGCATCATCTACCGTTCTTGCCGGAGAATCTGCAACGGCTGGTGGAGTTGGCGGTGACGGAGATGCCATGATGACCGATACAGCAGGAGCTGGCGGTTCAGGTGGTGCGGATGACTTTGGCGTTGACCCCAATATGGACCCAGAACTTGCCATGGTCCTTCGTTTGTCTATGCAAGAAGAAGAAGAACGACAACGGAGAGCAGCCGAAGGCGGCTCCTCAGCCCCTACCACGACTGCTGCAGACCCCACTACCAACAACAACCCCGAAGCTGCAGCTGCTGCACCACCAGCAGCTCAACAACAGGCAAACCCCGAGTCAGTCGAACCTAGTCGATCCGAAACCACTCAGCCTCCACCTCACCCAGCTTTCGAAGCACCACCATCCAACTCTGGTCCAATCTCAACATCAAACACTCTGGCATCGCCACCGGCAGAGCCAAAGAACGACGATGTCAGCATGGGCGACGAGGACGAAGATGATGAGCAAGCAATGCTCAAGGCAATTGCTATGAGTTTGGAAGGTTCAGGGCAAAACAAGGATGAAGACAAGAAGTAGATGGGAATCCTGCAGATATACATGTACACAACGCACAATGACGAGCTTCGACGACTATGATATCATTCATCAAGTGATGTTGCCCAAGACCGAGTGACAGGGCCCAATCGCTCGTATGACCCGGTTCCATTGACCTAGGTGAGTTGGATGCGGTGAAAGATGCAGACCCCATTGCTTTCTATACATCTGCCTATCAGTTCGAAAACACACCGCACGTACTTGGTGTACTGAAGGCAACTATTCAGCGGGCCCACGTATCAATCATGTATACTTGGGTACGAATCGAGTCCGGACTCTCCGAAAGAATGCTGATGGCATACGCTGAATGTGAATCCATCCTATATCCTATCAACGTATCAACACTTGGTGCTTGCAGGCGCTAGGAAGGCGTTTGCTAACCCTTCCCTTTCGAACTTGTGCTCAATACGACAGGAAAACTAATAAAGAAAAGTCAACAACCAGTTCTGGGTAGCACAGTGGTAGTTGCACTGAGCTGTTAGGATTAGCACAAAGCGTCCAGCGACTCAGGGGTCCCAGGTTCGAACCCTGGTCCGGAAGAACTTTTTGCGATTGGCGAGCCAATGTGCAATGACTTGCCGGCTTGCAGCACTTTTTGACTCTTCATTGGCTATCTTTTTGTCTGCTGCAAAGGCACCTACAATCTGCAACCTCTCCACACAACGATGCAATCGCTGTCAACAACGTATCGGTATTCGATTGTTCTTCGAGTCTGTACTCGTGCTAACGTAACGGGTCCAACGATTGTAATAGGTTCATGCTCGCGCGCGATGCGCACATATGATTGATCTAAGATTTAGAGAGTACGAACAGATGGAGGACGGCTGCCTCTACAGCACTGAGACACTGACGATCGACGATCCAAGCTGTCGCCACTGCACATGCATGTGAATACGAGCTTTCGAGCCAGTCATTTTTTGCATCAAAATGTGTTGCACGACGATTGTTGGCACAGGCGGCACAAGTCATTGCCAGCCACGCCAGCTTCTGATTTTCGGACTTAACCAGTGAAGAGATGAATGAGTGGCGTGGCCGAGGTCAGAACACGCGCGCGCGATGCGCTTCTAGCGATCAGGTGAATGGTGCGGACCAGTCGGTGGACTCTGTCGGACGACGAGTCTACGCTCTTGCCCTCTCGCTGCGTCCGCTGCAAGGCTCCTGGATCAGCCAGAGACGAATTCGTTCTTGAGAATTGACGTCCTTGTTGCTCTGTGCCTTTTGGACTACCGTCGACAACGCCAACAACGTAACACAGGGTCACTATGGGTGTTAGTACTCCTTCTCATCGAACCAGAGTGAACGTCGAAGCTAACGGCGTAACACTTTGCTTTTCAACATGTGCTTGTGTCTTTGGTTGATGCGACTTTTGCAACGTGATTTATCTGTTCCTTCGCAAACGGCTGGTCCTTTCAACAACACGACGTGCTATGAATAATATCGACTGGATGCCGATTTGATGGATGAATGGGTTGAACGAACAGCGAGTTATCAGGAACCAGCGTAAATCCGGCGGGATCTTCAAGTCCCACACCCACAACAGGAAGAACCCTGCCAAGCTCAGGAACTACGACTTCGCTGAGAAGAACGGTTACATCCGAGGAATTGTCAAGGACATCATCCACGACACTGGTCGGTGAGTGTTGGCAATAGTCTGGTCAATTATGACATGGGGTGCATGAGTCTGTCTGCGAGGCCTTTTCGGAAGCGTGATGATCAACCTTTCCGGGGGCTTGATCACATCGCATCAGATGGCCTTGGAGATATGGCTGCGTAGCGGATGGACTCATGTCTACCACGTCGAATGACGAGAGATCAATACTGACATGCCATCTTTTACAGTGGTGCCCCCTTGGCTACCGTTGTCTTCCGTGACCCTTACCGATACAAGCTCCGAACTGAGACTTTCATCGCCACCGAGGGTCTCTCTACCGGTTCTTTCGTCTACTGTGGAAAGAAGGCCACCCTCAACATCGGTAACGTCCTCCCCATCGGACAATGCCCCGAAGGTACCATCATCTGCAACATCGAGGAGAAGACCGGTGACCGTGGTGCTCTTGCCCGAACCTCTGGTAACTACGCTACCGTCATTGGACACTCCGTTGAGGACAAGAAGACCAGGATCAGGTTGCCTTCCGGATCCAAGAAGACCGTCTCTTCTTTGGCCCGTGCCACCGTTGGTATCGTCGCTGGAGGTGGAAGGGTTGACAAGCCCTTGTTGAAGGCCGGTAGGGCATTCTTCCGAGCCAAGGGTAAGAGGAACAACTTCCCCAAGACCCGAGGTGTTGCCATGAACCCCGTCGACCACCCCCACGGAGGTGGTAACCACCAGCACATTGGAAAGGCCTCTGTGAGTTGTCGTCTACAGGATGTCATTGCATGTTTTCATTCACTAATACAATTCCCTCCATCAGACCATCTCTCGATACGCCAGTGCCGGTCAAAAGGCTGGTCTTATCGCCGCCAGGAGGACTGGTTTGCTCCGTGGTACCGACCGTACCGAGGTCTAAGCATCTGCTTGGATTTGAACGCGGAGGTAGTGGGGTTGAGAGCGAAAAGGTGTGGGGAGGTTGGATTGTGTGGACTAGATACCATCTTTTCGGCGTCTTCTGCACGCTTTTCGCATGTACTACTTGTSTTCGGACTGGAGTCGATTGATGAGCAGAGCAAAATTCATGCATCATTGATCGTCCACTTGAATCACCCATGAGTCGCATAGTGGAGAAAGACCGTAATGACCACTCATGCACTCATCGATATATCGATATGCGATGTTAGGATGCCGTTAAAGTCGTGTGATGCCGTGCATGTACTCGAGTACTGCCCAAATTGACTTGCTTTTGGGCCGGCGCCATTGATCAATCTCATGTACAAATGCGTCAGGCCTCTTGGGGCTTGTCAGGACTGACTCTGTTCCGACGCTGCAAATTCTCAAGTGACCACTCGTGCTCGAGGTGATGTGTTCGGCGCAGCTGGAATGATGAGATGATGAGACAACCCCTATTACGAGTGAGCATGACTACCCTCGGATGACGGCGCGCACGTCAGCCCTCCCGGCCGTCTCCACAGCAAAAGATAGGTAGGGGCCATCTATCTGTCGTAGATAGCGTATATCATCATCCAACCTCACCATCACACTCGTCCCAGTCCATCCTCCTCGTCTTGCACACAAGCCGAAACCAAATAGCGAAATGGTGACTACTCGTGCAGGCACTCCGACCGCGCCGTCTGTCACTGGTGCTACTTCTGGAAGCAACGTCAACAATACACCTTCCAAGCAATCCAAGGGTGTCAGCACGCAGAATGAAGGGTTCTCACGGAGGAGGGAGTCAGTAACAAAACGGGACGTGGATGCCAAATAGTCAGTGTTGAACTGTAACGTCATGGAGTCTTGTTCCAAGAGCCTAGCTTCTTGAATGGTTCAAAGTCGATCAAATGGAAAGGTATACATGACTGATACCTGGATTACCTGCTTCTCTTCTCACCTGTCCTCGTCCATCGAAACTTCCCCATGGATACACAGTGCTGTGGATTTGGCGTGAGTCAATGACAATTGTCAACTCCACATGGTCGAATGATGCTAACGGGTCTGAAAAATGATGTGCCATCAGAACGGTCTCGTCCGACGAAAACATTTTCCTCTTCGTACGGTTTTGAAGTTCATAGGGTGTGTCACGCACACAGGCATGGACAAAAAGACTGAACCGCATTTGATATCACCAGGTACCGAATCTCATTGGATATACTCGAGTGGTCCTTGCAGCATTTGCGTTATATTACATGCCCTACCACCCCAAGGCATGTACGTTGCTGTACGGGGTGTCGTCATTCCTGGATGTCTTCGATGGAATGGCAGCGAGGTATCTTGGGCAGACTAGCAAATTCGGAGCTGTTCTGGACATGGTGACTGACAGGTAAGCACCGACCTTTATGAAAGCGTGTGGAACGACCTTGCTGACTGTCAGTCTTGATCTTAACCAGGTGCACAACATCGTGTCTGCTGTGCTTTTTGGCGTCTTCGTACCCTTCATATGCGTTGCTCTTCCAGTTCCTGATTTCCTTGGACTTCGCAAGCCACTACATGCATATGTACTCGTGCGTACTGCCAAACGTGGGACAAATCAACCTGGGACATAGTCTGAATCTACTTTGTTTATTCCACAAAGGTCCATCTCCACTGGGGCTACTAGTCACAAGACGGTAACAAGCGACGTCAGCAGGATTTTGTGGCTGTACTACAACGACAGTGTGAGTTTTTCCTTACTGACCACAGAGGCGAAATCAGCAGTTGACGTGATATGTCAATACAACCCAGACAACACTCTTCCTTGTCTGCGCTGGTAACGAGCTGTTCTACGTTTTCCTCTACCTGAACGCATTCTACAACACTCCTCTCTTGTCTCCTTCGGTCGTCAACTGGGTTGTCAAGAGTTTGATGGGGACCACTGCTGCCCACCCCGAGACGGCCTGGAAGCTCGTGCATTCATTCCCCGGTCTCACGCGCTTTGTCATCTGGACTGTCAAACAATTGACATGGCCTCAGGTCCTCGCTGTCATTACTGGTCCAGTCTGCGTACTCAAGAACGTTATTAATGTGGTTCAGTTCTGGAAAGCAAGCAAGATTGTGAGTATTTTACCTAGCCTGGTACTGTTAAAACCTCGATGATCGCAAACTGACATTTTCTCAACCTGAAAATCTTGATTTAGCTTGTTGGCCTCGATCTCCATGAAAGAGCGTTGGCTAGGGCCGAGAAGGAGCAGTGAAACCCTTTCCTCTGCTATAGACGACTTGCCGGCTAGGTGCTGTCAGACTGGTCAGAGGCCAGGGACACACAGAACGCTCTTACTAAAACTTACGAGAAGGCTGAAACTGAGAGCATGAAATCACGAGAATGGGAGTTCTGCAGTCTTGTTCCCGTGCATTGCTCGAGCGCGTCTAGAATTTTCAGTGACATATATTATAATGCGATTTGATTTGATTTGCATGGCATTATGTGTTGCGTCTGTCCTGCCCAAATTATTCAACGGAACGGAATCTTCAAAAAGTCTTCATAGGCTTCAGCCATTTACTGCGGCATTGGCCATACCAATGATTGGCCGTGTAAGACCAAGGCCGCGATATATGTACTTGAATTTGCCCAATATTCACACGATTTTAATACAACGAAATAGATCAAGTCCAACCGTCTCCTTTGTTGACTCGTACATTATAAATTTTCTTTTCTTCACAGCTCATCGACGCAAAGCTCCAGAAGCCGGTACTACAGCCTCAGCCTGATCTAAAACCAACTCTAGTTCCTCGGCGTTCATTGCTTCCAACTCCGAGGCCGCTCGAGCCTCTGTCGAGTCCTTTTCGGCAATAACGACTAGCCTCTTGAATTGCTTTGACGGTCGTTGCGCTCTCGCACGCAAATCCATCATGCTCGCCTCATCTGCCTGGGACGCACGGACTTGAACTGTCTTGGTCCTATCAATCATCAAACTGAGCACCGAAGGCATGATCCCCACATCCAAGTATCTACCGGCAACGAGGACCTTCTCTTCAGGGGTTTCGGTCATGGACATGGCTTGGTACCCTTCAAGCCGACGATGAGACTCCTTTTCAGTCGTGACCAGAGGAAACAAAATGTCCAAATGGCGGAGTACGTTCATCAAGATGGAAGCGGCCGAGAGCAATTCCAAGCGTTCATGTGTCTCGCCATTCAAGAATTGACCCAAGAGGTAGCAAGTCTGAACCGTTGTGTAGGCTGACCAGCCGGGAGTGTTGGCAATCGTGAGTATCAATGACATGGCTCGATATGGGTGTTCAAGCATCCAGGTGAGCGTGAAGAGAACCATTCCGCCTTGCATGTTGAACACTCGTTGTGGCTCAAGAGAGGTGGTTGACTGAGTCTCCGTAAAGGTTTCACATCGTTCGTACAGCCAGAACTCGGTCCCGAGTTGTACCAGTCTGCGTACTCCTCTCGTGTGCTGCAGTCTGTTCAGTCCCCATTGGTCCAAAAGCACGAAAGAGGGCGGGTCGTCCGGGGTGATCTTGTTGCATACAGTCGCTCGCACATCCTGCAAACACTGAACCAAATCGTCTCGGCATCTATGTGCAATGACGGCAACCTTTCGATTCCGTACCCGTTCGAAAAAGGATTTTGTGAAACCTAGACCTCCGAGACTCGTGCGTGGATGTATGTCAGTGATGGGGATATGCTTGAACAGTCTGATCTTGTCCATGGGATATTCGTGGTCGGTCTTGTCGAGTGTCATGTCGTACTCGATCAACACGGCGACCAGCCCGGGCTCGTCAATAACTTCCGGTGGACATTGAAGCTCGGTGGAAGCCATACTGTCCGATGGAAAGATCCACAAGGAAATGCCAGGGCCGTAACGAGCTACCGCCACCTGTACTCGTAGACGTTGTATATCAGTCGTAACTCAGTCAATGAAATGTATGCATTTTGCTTACCGCTTCACCCAGATGGGTATCCTTTAATTCCTTGGCCAACGCCTCAATACCTTTGGCTTCTTGACCAAAAGGTTGCACCTTGACAAACCCAAGTACCAAACAATTTTGTGCGATCCTACACGCAGCTCGGGACGCGAGGACTCTCCGAATGGTAATGGGCGTGGAGGGTTGCGAAATAACCTTGAATACGCGCGGCGTCACCACATCGACAAAAGAAAAGATCCTGAGATTCGCCTGAAACAATTCTCGGGCCTCTGTCATGCCAGGGAGTTGGATGCTGACACCTGCTATGACTTTGAACTTTCGATACGAAACACTTTTCCCGCCGGAAGCAGTCGTGGGTACGGTAACGCTTGTAGATGGAGCAGGTCCGGTTGCTGGTGGAGGCGCTTTCCGTCGTGCTGTATCGAGGACTTCTGCGACCGATGTCGGTGCGACAGTCACGGCAAGGGTATCCTTGTTGGCCTTTCCGGTGGGAACGCTCAGAGTAGCAGCAGGAGCTGTGTGTACCGGTGCAGATGAAGTACTTGAAGCTTTTTTGCTCTGTAGCGGATCACGTTTTCGAGCGACCGTTGGTGTATTAGAGTGAGTGACCGGGGGCCCTTGAGAAGACTTTTGCAAGGTAGAGGACGATGCCTCTTTTATCCCGCGGGCATCTCGCGAGCCATTCACAGACGGTGGCTGCAAAGTCTTGTTTGAGTTCTTATCTGTGCCCGCCACTCGGGTATTGGCCACATTGCTTGATCCGCTTGCTTTCTTTGCTGTCGATGACGCCTTTGACGTTTGGGTACCTGTGACTTTGGAAGGCGACGGTCTGTTGTCTTGAGAAACGTTCGCGCCCGAGTGCTTTGTTCTCGCTGTCGACGGTCCTGATTTGTCTGCCAAATCAGGCAGACTCGTTCTTCGTTGCGATGGTGTCGATGAAGCGGCATCGGGTGTACCCATGATCAATGGGTTCAGCGATAGGGGTTCGTTCCGAGATCTTGCAGAGTCATGGCTCGCTGCAGACGTCAGCTTGGGCCGGTCCCAGATAGGGGTATGTCGTTTTGCGTTACTCTTTTCCTTTGGCCTCGTGTCGCCCTGACCTTGCTCTCTCTCGACCGATTCGTGACTATCACTGCCAAACAATGGCTCTTCCTGCCGAGCATCTGGATGGACCGGTGAGGCTGCTGTCCTAGAACCGACTCCGGATGGCGTCAATGATCCTATCGAAGAGTCCGAGAGCACGCGATTCCGTCTATCCTTTTTAACCTTTTGCGCTGTATCTTCAGCTCGCCTCACAGGTTGCACGGGCTTGTCCGACAATGGAGGACATTCAGGAGAACTGACAATACGTGAATCTGGTTTGTCTTTTCTGGATCGTTTCTTCAACGGTCTTGTAGATGAGTCCGAAGAAGATTCGCCATCACTCATCACAGTATTCTTCTTCTTTCTTCTCTTTATCGTCCCGCTCGTGCCTGTCGACTTGGGAGGCTGACTTGGCCCCGCCACAGCTGAGATGGTCTCGGCCAGAGGGCGTTCCTCTGATGACTGGCGATCGTATGCGGGTTTCTTTTGCTTCTTGTTAGCCCTATTTGATGGTATCGGTGGTTCAGACGACAGGGCTGACAGTGCCGAACTTGATCTTGACAAGTCTGGCCTTGTGGGCGGTGCGAGTCGGTCATTATTCTTTCCACTAGTCGTCCGTGGCGTTTGCTGGGCTGCTGCTGTTGAGCTGGTCGAAGCCACTTGCAGGGGCTGCGACAAGTCGTCTCCCTCTGAACTCAACACATCATCATCATCCTCATCATCAGGAAACCCAGCTTCATCGTATAACGGGAGACCTTTTAATCGACACTCTTCAATCTTTTCCGCTATCGTTTGTCTTGTTCGCTTGATCCACCATGATGATTTTTTCCTCAGGATTCGCCAGCTTTCCACGTCGGGATGCCCTGGGCATTTGATCAATTTTTCCGTCAGCTCAGCCTTTTCCCTCACGTACTGCTTGAGAGCTTCTTTGTACCAGTGTACAAGCAAAGGATCGCCCGTCAAGTTGACCCAGCCCTTGGTTCCTGCAGGCTCGGACGGGTGCATCTTGAACTGCGACGTTGATCCCTTTTTAGAGATGCTAGAGGCTCCCCTCGACTCCCAAAATTCTTTTACAAACGTCGTCTCATCCGAAAACATATCGTGGGTGATGGGACGTTCGTGCTCTGTTTGTTCAAGCGTGAACCCATGCCATTTAATGACATAGTGCCATGCATATCCAGCTCTTCGATTTTGGGGATCACGCCTGCACCAACGGGCTGAAATGATTGCATCTGTTGTGACAAGACCACCCAGTTCAGTTATGCCCACAACACTGCAAATGAATGGACCACTCCTGGGCCGAAGAAAGGGGTGTGTCTCATCAAGATGGGTCTCCCCTTGATACGAACCTACGGTGAAGACTTGCTCTTCCTCTGGAACGGGTGCTTGTGTATTCGCATCAAAGGAGCCATCGGAGGAATCACCACCATAGTCTTCAGGTTCGAGCCCTAGTGCTTGCTGTTGCTGCTGCTTCTTCTTGCCCGCACTCTTGGCCGTCGTCGTTGTCGTCGTCGTCGTTGTTGTGCTTGCCGACTTTGATCGTTTATGACCAGCCGACGCTTGCGACAACGGTGCAGCCTTGGATGAAGAGGATGGGCCCGCCACTGCCACTGCTGCTGTCTTCCTGGGCATGTTGGAATCCCCGTCTTTCAACGCTCGCCTCTCTCGTTCCCTGCTCGTCATTCAATCAAAGGTCAAGGAAATTGTCAACAAGCCCGTTTCCTTGGTGTGCTAAAGGTGTGGAATGTGAGACTCACTATAGGGCCCTCGTGGGTTAATTTACTGGTGCATATTCACACATGGACAAGACGCTGGTGAAGAACAAAATCGAATAGAGGTGTTGCAGGAGTCAAGGTGGAAAGTGGTGATACACAATGCGTAGTAGCTCTCAAACAAAGGTTGAGACATTTGGAATTCCCGAGCAGCGAGCGCGCTGAACGAGCAACGATTGTTTACAAAATCACAATGACTTGTTTGTCTTGCTTGTATGTCTTACATCTGTCCAGAGCATTCCCCTCTAGCATGCATGGGACTGCCCAGCACCTGTCAATGTTCGCAAACGATACAGGTGCACACATTGACTGAGCACAAGATTCAACGATTGGCATATCATAGGTCAAGAGATCGATTACGATGATGAATATTACTAGAGCAGAAACAGAGATACTACACAACAAAGCTCGAAAGGAGGATCAAGTAGAGAAAACAAAATGTCCAGGTAGCTCCGAGAGACGCTTGCCCCTTGAAAACAAACAATCGATAGTGGACAATAGCGAAGTTGGAGTGGCGAAATGATTGAGTGTGTGATGATCAAGGCAAAACAGTCGATCGATACAAAAGGTCGGCAGATCCGGTTCCATAGAGTGGTGTATGATTTCTTGGAGATCAAGTTTTGAAAGCTGCTTAATTGGTAGAAGGCTCGAGACCAGGTGTACGTTCGGTGATCTCTTCAACCCGAGGCGCAAGACTATCTTCTGTGGAAGCATTCTCGGGCAATTCTTCAACTGTCACGGCAGGACGATCCCTTTCGTGCTGGTCGTTGGAGAGTCCGAATCCTGGAAGACCACCACCGCTGATCATGGATGTACTGCTGTAGCTAAAGGACATGCTTCCATCAGCCGAAACACCCTGTGCTGACATGGATGTGACTTGAGGTTGGTTCGATGTATAATCGGGACCACCCTCGACCTTGGTCAAGATGTCGGTCGAAACGTCATGGATCGGCGGCGTAGTCTGAAAAACCGAGTTCAAATCGAGTCCATTATGCTCGACGTCATGAGAAGGGATAGTGTTACCATCCGTGTTTGCAGCATCCAAGTGGCCCTTGTGTCCATGCGATTGACCAGTGGGAAGGCCTTCTGAGCCACCAAAAGCGCTAGGCACAAACTCTGCCATGTCCAGGTACGAGGTCGAGTTGGGGTCTTCGGCGTTATCCCGAGGCTCATCCTTGGTACGAGCTTGAGTGTCGGCAGCGTGAGAATCGCCTTCACCCTCTGAATGCGTTTGATCGCCTGCGTGCTCCTGATCGTCTCCCTCGTCAGCCGTGTCATTGGCATTGGCTTTCGCACCGGATTGCTCCGCGGCTGCGGCAGCCGCATCCTTTTTTACTTCTTCGAGCTCCTCAGGAGTACCGTCAGGAAGCACAGCACAAAGCAAGCGCGGGCTCACGTTTTCTCGAGAATACTTGGGCTGAGGTCGTTGAGGGATCTTTTCACCCCTCGCACGAGCGGCATTGTCGGTTTCATATTGCTTTCGTACCTCGTCATGCTCGGCCTTGTCGATTTCGGATTGACGGAGGAAAGGCCCTTTTTGCTCCGGAGTGAAATCTCTCCATCGAACAGCCGCGAGCGTACTTTGCTTTGTGGTGGCTTCAGCATCTTGAAAGATGATCTTTGTCAACGTTCTGTTGCTTCTGATAGCCTTCAAAAACAAGAAATAGGCCGACAATGGCTTCTTGGGGGCATTAGGGTCCTTGAGGTTACCCTTTCTGCTCTTTCCAGCTTTGCGCTGACCGGCTCTAAACTCGTTTTCGCGCTTGATTTCCTCTGGGCTGAGGGTAGACAACCAAGCAGCATACTCCTTTTTGTAAGCATCTCGAGCATCGGCAGCTCGCTTGAGATAGACTTCCTTTTCCTCTGAAGGCAATTCATTGTAGGCTGCACCAGCCTCCTTGGCAACCTCGGCCACGTTGAGTTTTGCGCCAGGGGCAGCGGTAGCCTTGGCTTCATTGAGACGGTCGGTAAAGAAGAACTGCCAGGCACTTGCAGCCTGTTTGGGTGGCTTCAACAGAGACTTGGCAGGCGGTGCAGGGGGCGAAGCTACAGGTACAAAATGGCACAACGACGCGTCAGTAAGTACTTTGAAAGCGTGTGCATCCTCGGCCATAAAATTGTAAAAGCTTACGAGGCTTTGGCTTTTTATCCTTGCCATGCAAATCGTCATCGGCCGATCTCTTACCAAGACCAGAGTAGGGAGTCTGTTGTTGGGAAGTCGCTTGTACGCGAGCAGCCTGTTGCGCGTACAATTGAGCGTGATAACCCGAGGGATCACGAGCTTGGGCATTATATCCTGCTTGGGCTTGAGATTGACTGTAACCTCCCGACCCGGCGCTCGAGGATGTAGGAAGATTTCCGCCGGTCAGTGCGCTAGCATATCGAGAATCAGACGCCCATCCAGGGTTCGATCC
This sequence comes from Filobasidium uniguttulatum, assembly GCA_039545395.1. Taxonomy (NCBI): domain Eukaryota; kingdom Fungi; phylum Basidiomycota; class Tremellomycetes; order Filobasidiales; family Filobasidiaceae; genus Filobasidium; species Filobasidium uniguttulatum. The sequence goes on along the minus strand of BCJK01000002.1, from coordinate 1,417,246 downwards.
CCACGAAGCACTCTGAGGCTGGCCGTAAGCTGCGTTGTGATAGTACATTGAGGAATGAGCGGAACTTGGGGGTTGCTGACCCTGTTGTTGACCATAATAGTATGAGGATGATTGCGGTTGTTGTTGTTGCTGCTGCTGCTGTTGTTGTTGTTGTTGCGATTGCTGTTGTTGTTGTTGACTGTAGCCAGACTGAGAATTGTAGTTGCCAAACGCGTTTGCATAGGTTGCTGCTGGGGTTGAAGCAGTGTTTGCTTGACCCAGTGTGGCTTGATGAGACGATGCAGACGATGCGATAGGCGGGGTTCCATTGGCAGACCCAGCAGACAAGGTCTGGTAAGCTCCACTACCGGTAGCGAAAACGCCCGAGTTGCCAACTGAACCTCCCGACACTGTTCGTTGAGCCTGTTGGGCAGCTTGCTGCCAGTGCTGAGCAGATGTCGAATGCTGTTGATGCTGTCCGTACTGGCCATAGCTATCGTAGTACTGAGTCGATTGGCTTGGATCGTACGAACCTTGTCCGCCCACGGCGACGCTGCCTCCTGACGCGACGCTGGGAGGCGGTCGACTGACGTTTCGAGCAACAGGGGAGCGGGGAGAGTCAACGCTGGTTCGACCTACAGCTGGGGAAGCAGTGTCACCCTGGTAGCTTGCTCTGTCACCAGCCACACTGTGATACTGTTGACCTGCGTATTGGCTGGTGCCATATGGATCGGCAGCCTGATTCGATGTGACGGACCCATAGGCTTGGGAGCCGTATGCTTGGCCGGTGTGACCATAGGTTCTATCCGCCTGAGTCGAGTAGGCGGCATATCGAGGGTCCGACGTCGTAGCCTGGCCGTATGAGCCAGAGACAGGCCTGTCCTGGTACTACGAGGCAACGCGAAATCGAGAGAGAGTGGGATCAGTCGGTGTCACCTAGCAAAGAAAAGAGGCAAGCTTTGACGCGGTGGCCATGACTCACATTCCAAGTGCTCATGCTGTTCAAGGATCCAAGTTAAGATCTAGGTGGATGAGAATGAACTGCAAGATAAGATAAGCGTGTGCTCAGGTCAGCTCGGGCAGCAAAGGAGGAGACGTGAGGAAGGGAGAGAGACGAGAGAGACGAGATGGGCCACATACACCGAGGTTACTGGCACAAAAAGGGGCCAGAGGCGGAATACGGCGTGTGGTGGGGATTCGATCGGTCGCGCAGTTGGATAGGATTAGCCAGATGGGAATGTGTGTGTGTGTGTGTGTGTATCTGGCTCTCGCTGGAGGCAGTCGCAGTGGCAGGAGAGAGTGGGTGGGTGGGTGTGTCGTTGCTGGTGGAGAGAGAGAGCAAGAGCAAGAGAGAGAGAGAGAGAAGGGTGGAGGCAAGGCAGAGGAGCGGTGTGTGAGCGAGCAGCAGGCAGGCAAAAAGCGTCTCTCTGTCTCACGAGACGCACGACGGGTTTGTAGATCCCGTTAACGAAACGTACCGTAAGCTGCTGCTGCTGGTTGCTGCTGGTAGCTGGGCAGAACGCAGAGACGAGTAAGCAAAGGCTAGTGATAGCGTATTAGCCAGGGGAGAGAAGCTGGCAGTCTGGCACGCTGATGGAGCGAGCGATATGCAGTGGTGGAATCCGGGAGGCAATAATAATAGAGGCGGCGACGGCGACGACTAGCCAAAGGCGGGCTAAAGGTAGAGCAAGGCGGCGAGAGCGACGCTACTGGATGACGGACGACGAGCGACGGAGCGACGGTGATCTTGGCCAAGCAGCAGCACGGTGTGTGTGTGTGTGTGGGTGTGTGTGCTGTGTGGTGTGGTATCTCCAGCGTAGCTAGCAGGTGTGTGTGGGTATGTTTGTTACAGCGAGCGAAACGGGCAACGACGCGCAATCTCTCTCTCTCTGCTGCTGCTGCTGCTGCTGCTGCTCTCTGCTCTCCTGGCTCTGGCTCGCTCTACAACCGCCGTTGATGGAAAGAACACCGCGCGAACACGCCGCCGCCGCTGCTAACCCGCCCGATCTGGCAAGACCGCGCCGCTGGTAACAATGACGTTCGGCTGCCGATGCCGACCTGCACATATAGCTTTAAGGAGCTGTCAATTTCCCACGCGCAAACATGTTAAACTGTTGCGCTTGAGATCAAGGCCTTGCTCTCGCTGCGCTTCTTTGTGAGACCATGGGACCCTGCGCGGCTAGGCCAGGCGGGTCGAGGTTTCTGAATTCATCGACTTGGAATCATTCTGACCAAGCCAACGACCGGGTTCACCCACATTTGTTTCGAGTTCAACTCACCCCTTTTTTTCTTTGCTTCTACCCAAAAACACGTACGTTGGGTCTAGACTTTGGACAATGGGTTCCTCGAGTAATCTGACGTTTTGTTAATTTGAGCAGCGCGGAAGAAGACCATCTAAAATGTCTGACGCTGGTTCCGATGCTGGTTCCCGTGCCCCCGAGGAGGTTGTCGAGGAGGTTGAAGTTGCTGCCAACTCTGGCTCCATGTCCGTTGAGGACGCCCTCCAAGAGGTTCTCAAGGTGAGCAGTTCTCACAGGTAGATGTATATCACCCGTCTCTCGATGTTGACAGTCGCATGTGCATGCACACAGAACGCTCTCGTTCACGACGGTCTTGCCCGTGGTTTGAGGGAGTGCTCCAAGGCCCTCGACAAGAAGCAGGCCCACTTGTGTGTCTTGGTCGAGACCTGTACCGAGGGTGAGTCGCTCGATACCAAACTATTAGACCCCTATTCCCAACTAATCATTTCTCTTGCGTCATGTAGCCGAGTACCTCAAGCTCATTGAGGCTCTCTGTGCCGAGCACTCTATCGACCTCATCAAGGTCTCCGACGCCAAGACCCTCGGTCAATGGTCCGGTTTGGCCAAGATCGACCGTGAGGGTAACCCCAGAAAGGTCGTCGGCTGCTCTTGTGTCGTCGTCAAGGACTACGGTCAGGACTCCCAGGGTCGTGCCGTCCTCCTCGACTACTTCAAGAGCCGATAAGCAATGACATGTTGAACTGGATGAGCGCATGAATGTTGCCAGGGTCACGCAAACGGTCGTCAAAGGTGAGAGTTGCATTCATCTCGATGGCTCGTACATCCCCCTCCCAACCCCCTCTTTCTCCTTTGAATGATGAACGTGGAACTCCCTCTTCGGAAACCAGTTGATCGAAAATTCCTACGGAATCGAACCTATCTGCTTCGGCAGACACACGTAACGTCTGACATTGCTTCAGCCTCTCATGTCGATTGAATCGAGTTGGTTCTATTTGCAGTGCAGCAAGCTGATCAAGTATTCAATCTTTTTTGAATTAGGCTGTTTGTTTGTCCCCAATCTTTCTGTACTCGAGGTTTTCGATTGATTTGCGACAGGTTTCGGCATCGTTATATAGTTGCATTGTCACGTATGATTGTGTGGTTTAATGATCATGTCGTGCCTACACACTCTTGGTTGCACTTGTGCCTCTCGACGCCGTTTGGTGTCATGCTGTCATGCATATATATATCCTGCCTGAATCCTCGAATTTTGCACTCGACCAGTGATGCCACTCTTTGTCACTGGTCACGTGCCTGGGCGGTCACAGACGAGTGTTTCACCCAAGACTAGCGCACAATCATTTCAACCAGCCAGTCGTTGAATCACCCACTTGCATTCGGCCATTTGACCCCTTTTTATGCCAACTCTACCCAGACTCTGTTCAATGGCAATTGGGCAAAGACGAGCTGGTTTGACAATTCATATATTCTGAATAGTACCCATAAACAAGAGTGCAGGTCGCTTTGCAGCAAGGGACACGCGCCGGTCAGGCGGTGGATAAAGGAAGTGTGGTATGATTGGTTTCAGCATGCGTATGGGGGTGCTCTACTCACATCATGCATGGACATGGAAACGATACATTCAACTTGCTGATGGCACAGTACTAATGGTCCAGCTTGTTCAGAGACACTTGGGAAACCTTTACTCTGTGCAGGCACGAGCGGTCTCTTGTCGACTTCTGGACTGACAAAGGCGTCGGGGGGTACTGGGGCCGGCCCTGCTGTGTTTGACACCTCTAGACAGAACTACACTTACCTTGACGACTCCAGCTTCTTCTTTCGCCCAACAACAACAACACCAACAACAACATGTGTTGGAAAGCGAGATGGAAAGGCGAAGACGTCCCGGTCCACAAGTTTGACTCGATCAATATAACCGACTACCATCTAAACGACTGGTTCACCCGGTTCACCTATTGCCTTGTCTACATTTGGCTCATCAAGTCACTCATCGTCTACTCACTCGATATTTTTACCGCCATCACCATGTTGTCGAGTGGGAAATGGGTCAATGCAATCTACGCCAAATGCGGGGACGATTGTTTCATCGATGTCAACTTTGATATCGTCAAGTGGGTTTTTGTAGGGTGTATTATCGCATCGTTTGTCCTCCTTGGGTACGAATGGTATCGAGCGCGCAAAGTCATTCGGTCAAACGATATCGCACTCACGTATACCAATGTGATTGCAAACGACTATTACTCGCTAAAGGATTATCACTATTATTGCTTTTGGTGCCATCTCTCGGAATCTTCAAAGAAAAAGGATATTTTGATTGGGTTTGTGTTTTGGACGTTCAAGGGTGAGTCGGTCCGAGATGGACGATTTTGTGTGGAAACCCAAGCAAGACTACAAGAGTGCCTCCTTGCTAACAAGTCGTCTGTTTCTGCTCGATAGACTGGAAACGTCTCATTATCGCGGACGGGCCCCGCCAATGCATTAATGGTCTCATCTTGTTTTCATTTGCCTATGCCAACGATTTTCAGACCCATGATCTCTCGGCTTACTGGGATGGTTCGGTCGTGACATTACTGCTGCTCTTGGCCATGATTGCCACGGTGACCATCTGGATCCTCAGTATGATTCGACTGATCGCAGCGGTAGTGTTATATGTCCCTCTGGTATGTTATATCAGAGGAAACCTAAAGGTAAGTTACGACAGACGGCGGCCAGGAATCGAGTGTGACTGATCCTCTTTGCACTCGTTACAGGAATACGTGTGCCACAAGACGGACAAGGTGCGTCTGAACATCAAGGCCAAGTCTTGATCAGATGGCTAAACAGTTGCCTCTCTTGTAGCGATTGGTGGAGCTGATACGGAGAAAAGAACGCCAAAAGTATATTAGGGCCAAGCGAGACGAGTTGCTCGAAAAGCAAGCCGATGCGGAGGGCGTAGCGGAAACGGATCCTCGATTCAGGATACAATCAGGAAGTTCATTTGGATCAGATCCCGTGGGAATCCACTCAAGACCCGGCTTTAGGCACAGTGGAAGTGACACTCGAGCACCACCAACAACCGACAGGAGACACACGGCGGCACAAGTCGCTCAGAGTAAGTAGCAAACGTTTATCGTCTCTCGGACTCTGCATATCATGGGTCTTTGTTGGTCTTTGCCCACTGACACTGTACATGTCTGAAACCATGGCTGGCTAGGTGGGAATGACCTATTCGATGGTGCATATCCAGCCGTCGCTCCTGTGGCTCCGTACGTCGAACCCAATTTGAATTCACAAGACGATGGAGGTGGCTGGATGTACCAAAACGATAGTCACAGGTGAGTCTTTCCTGGGGGATCCGACAAGTTGCCACCGATCACCTTTTGATTTCATGTCTCTAGTCATTCGTTTCTCGTATCCAATGCGGCACCCATGGGTCACATGGAGTACCCACCTAGTCAGACCCATTACCCTCTTCAACAGCAAGCCCAATCGTATCGACAACCTCGCCACCACCACCACCACCACGATGCACCTCCAAATCTCGAAACTGGTATGGGAGGGCTAGATTACAAAAGAGATGCAGTAGCACAAGGGTCTCCATATGATGCCGTTGTCACGGAAGCACCGCTCACCGGATTACCCTATGATACAGTGCCAGCAACGGGATCAGCACAGGGCGGCTTGGCGTATAGTAGTAGAGAGCATTATGGACATTCGAAAACGTGATCGACCCAGCTCATTCTCCTGTATACGTGTTATCATGCTGCCAAACGTTTTCATCGACTCCCCAGTGTGCTTGTACCATTTGAGATCCTTTTGGGCAAGGGCTGCCTCTTTGTACGTGTTACGGCAAGCTTGTCGATCGGATGGACAGTCAATGCGTGCGTGATTGTGTGCAATGGGTAATGTACAAACGTTGGCGTCCGATAACGGCGAGACCGATGATGATGTTACAAGGAGATCCTATCCGATTTCGTTATAGTACATTCACGGGCCAGTACTTTTTTGGAGGAGAGCATATGGTCTTGTGTGTAGGTCTTAGACCGTCTTACCGGCCGGTCGCAAATCCAAGACGGCTTCTGCGAGAATCCGGAGATACGCTTCCCTCGCTGGTTGGTCCGAAATGATTTCCTCGCTCTAATGTCCCATGCCACAACCATTCTTATCAGTGAAACTGGGCCGGAAAAGGAGGGGGAAAACGTGGCACGCATTTCGGAATACACTCACCATGCGCAATGCCGCAAGTGCTTGAAGCTTGGGCGTCAGTTCATTCAATGCGTCTTCTACATCAGTATGCCATCCGAGTACGATATCCTGTTCGACCGCTTTTTGGGAGCTGGGTGCTTGGTACCGCCGGCTGGGTGAGGTTTGTTCAGACACGAGACGGTTGTAGAAGCGAATATGACGATGCAGCTGGAGTGGCGAGCAAGACAACAAGAGAGGCGTCCAGGATTAGTCTGGGATTCGGGAGATCAGATGCAATCGGAAAACAACGTTGAACATACCAAGACAAGGATCAACTCGATGGATTCTGAAAGTCGGCGTATAGGAGAGCAGGAATCAACACATGATCGCGATACGGCTTTGGCATGTTTCCACTCACGAAGCGACACCCTTGCCTCGACTGCAGCAGTCGCTCTTCTAGTCTTCAGCTGCCTCTGGGCCAGCAGCTTTCGAGACGACGGAGACGCTGAACCTTCGGTCTCGAGACCCGCCAACTATTTCGACACCAAAATGTCATGTCAGTAAGTGTGGTTGAGTGAATCAGCAATCGATACGCACCTCGTCGACCTCCTTTTCTGACAATGCGCCACCTTCTTCCTCGACGAGACGAGTTAAATTCAAGCACAGCGCAGCCATACTGGTGTATCGATTCACGGTTTCGTTCAACGTAGTGACCATATCTGAGAATGTGACGTATGCCACTGGAACAGCATAGGAGGGCTGTATCAGTATTGGGCTGTCTAGATGGAAAGGATCATGACTCACCTCCGCCTCTCGTTGCTTGTTGGTCGTATCCAAGTTGCCCTCCGGCGATGATGACAGGCTTGAAGTCGTCTGAAGCACAAAAAGTGAGTCTGTCAGTAGATGGAAGCAGATGCACATTGTCGTGACACCTACCGGACGTCCCCGTATGATCTACATAGTAACCAAGTAGGGATCTCCGCAATCCACCGACAACATAACGAATCTTGGCGTCAAAGATTGAACAATCCTCGAACACTATTCGACATTATCAGCTCAGGTGGAGGTCACGATGACTATCCGAGAAAATGACTTACTTTGTAGAGTGTTTTCCTGTTCATCTTCCTCAGAATTAATGGGCTTTATTTGAGAAAGGGCATCGTTGACGCCCAGGAATTGAACTGCAGTGGAGCGCAGTCCCGGTGCATAAGATAGCAACACCGATTTCGAATTCTAGTCAAGAAAAAAATCGTGAGTCTCAAGATCGATTCGCTAATCGGGAGCCACGAAACACTTACCTTGACAAGCTTCCGTTCGTCATCGGCGAGAATGAACAAGAACCGAACGATAATCTCCAAGGCCTTCAATGCCAGCAGTGAGGATGATCGGACTTCTTTTCGGAAAAATGGCGAGAGCACTTCGCGTTGATCTTGTGCAAACTTGGATGCAGCCTTGTAACCCCGATCGCTTGTTTTGCCGGCAATATCTACAAGCAAGGTCATGACGGGGACGAATGCTTGATGATACCTTTCATTGGCGATGGCGAATTGCGAAGTGTCGATGTTGGAGACGCTGGCAGGACGTGCGCCCAAAAAGTGGCAAGCACCAAACGACTCGAATACCCCGCACTCAATCAGAGTCTCGGCGCCAACTTGAGTAGTAGACAGCCGGCTGAGAAGACTGAGCTGTGCCTCGAGAACGAAAAGTGGGTTTGCATCGACTATGAGAGACGTGATGCCGTTAGAATAATTCTGCGTTTTGGGTGGAAGGCAAGGATAGCTACTCACCAGCCTCGGCGGAAAAGACGCTCTGAATCGACAAATCAGCCACTCGAATGGCAGCCAAAAAGTTCTGCAGTAAGCCTCGTCTTCGGAGCCCGGTCACGATGCTGTCTGTCTTATCCTCGAAAACGGTCACAATCTCCGTCAAAAGCGTATAAGAGACCAGTTGCCAGTCGAGGCTTCCATTCAAGGCATCACGGCCGACGATACTGAGCAGACGGTCCAAATCCGCATAGACGGGTTGAAGCACCGCTATCATCCATTGGATTGCTTCAGTGTGAGTGGGCGCGACGTTAATTGCATAACCACGGATCAACTTGAGGTAATCGGTCAAGGTCGAATACAGCAAACCTCTTGCAAGCTCCGAGATTTCACCGTCCGCTATCGCTTGGACGAGATCGCTCAAGATGACTTGCAGGCGGTCAACAGGGAGACCTCCACGTTTGACTCCAGTATTGGCATTCTCTGTTCGACTGAGCGCGCTGGACAAGGAAAGTAGAACGGACGCCAATATTTCTGCCTTTTGCGGTACCTGCATGACTGGACTAAGCAGAGATGCCAAACATGCGGAAGACAGGTCAAACATGATTTGACGGTTCACAGCGGGTTCGACAGACCCAGCCGTCGTTTTGGTCAGGACGGCAGTCACTGAAGTTGCCCATGCTTCCAAGGCGAGTCGGACGGAATTGGCGATCCGTGCCTTTCCGTTCTCTCGTCGCAGGTATGCCAAAACCTCTTGCCTTGTAACATCCAGAGCACTTGTACGATCAACTGAAGGTGATTTACGCTGAAGCCGTTCGATCTCCAGTCGCATCACACGGTCCAATTCACCACAAGCATAGACAGACGCCCCCTCGTAATCGACGGTTTGGAAAGCGTTGAAATTGATCGTCTCAAACCCAGCGGCGTTGGGCTCAGACGAGTTGATTTGCCAAGAGAAATCGAGACAGGCCAGGACGGTCAACGCAAGGATTCCACGAATAGGACTGACGTTTACAGGAGCACGTTGGAAAAGGGCCTGAGTGATGTGAACGGCCTCGGAAGAGCTTGATTCGAGTAGATAGAGCTCGAGGGACGCCAGATGCAAGACTTCCGCTTGGTACCTCAAAAAGAAGACCATCTCGTTGGCTTCGCATCCGATAGTCGTGCCATCCCCATAAGCTGCGATTCCCTGTTCGTTGCCGCTACCAGTCGATGCTGGGGTGACCGGAAGGTAAACCACAGACCGTCGCACTAGATCTTCTTGGCCCCGCAAATACCTCGCTGTCATCTGGCCCGTCATATCGGACTGGACCAATTGTCGCAAGAGTTGGACACACTTGTATCCGAGTTCTGGCGAGCTTGCAATGATGGGGTCAGGGTCAGATTCTTCCGTCTGATCAAGCGTTGGAAGCCGGCTTGACAGGTGATCGACAACGACGTGGAAGCAAGTTCGAGGGATGGTGTGCAGCATTTCTGTGACTTGACCATTGACGACAATGGTACCGGCTTGAGGGCCATCACGTAAGAGTGTCTTGACAAGCCCACTACCGGGAGCGCCTGGGTCAAGGAAACCGAGCAAGAAGTGAGCAAATGTCACTTCACCCCTTTCGGGCAACGTGTTCTCCAAGAGCAAATCCATGATAAGGGATTGCTGTGATGGTTTAGACATTTGAGTAGACGTCCCTTCGTCATAGTAATCGACAAGACGAGACGGCAAGGTTTCCACCGTGGCTGTCGACTCGCTCTCCCCTCGTTCTAGGCGGTCAACGAACCCAGCCAAGACAACGCTCGAATTGGGAGCATCTTTGAAGACATAGGCGAGCAGGTTACCTTGAATCGTCGCCCCACCTGATAGAAAGGGAACTCGCATGTGGACCGACCGTCCAAGATCACGCAGGAATTCGATGGTCGATGCAGCCAACCCGTCTGGAACATCTGCCGACACGAATGAAGCGATCTGAGATATTGTTGAAGGTTGATGGGCGAGATACCAATCGATGGGAAGCATGTTGCCAGAGGCCCAGCTCGCGGAATCGTCCTGGGTGCGGTGGCGGATACTGGGGACGATGACTTCGAGGAAGATAGTTTGCCTCGCCATGACGTTACGTAGCACGTTAATGGCGCGGTACGAAATCTTGTCAAATAGTGCAGTTGGTACGTTGTCGGGAAGACCTTCGGCGACCTTGACTCTCGCGGCTGTGAACACGGCTTCACGCAGGGTTTCATCCGTCAAGAGTCGTCTGAGCGCAGTGAAGCCTGGATGCTGTTGAATGAGATCAAGAGGATCCGTCGGAGTGGAAGGGATCGGTCGTGAACCCGTCGCGAATGTCGGGTCAATGAGCGATTTGAGATCGAGGTCTGCGATAGCATGCTCGATAAAGGTAAGAATGGGCTCAAGAAGTGTGAAGCCTGCATGCGTATGCCCTTGCTGGACCATGTTGATACAAGCAGGGAAGAGGTCTTGCAGGATGTACTCTGTCATTTTGCTTCGCAGACGTCTGACCGCGGGAATTTGATTCAAATCGACGATGACGGCCAACGTCCCGTCCTCTGGGTCAGACGATCGAATCAAGCGATCAAACAATCGGACCAATGCAATCCGGTTGTCGGATGAATGTTCTGCCAAGTCATTGTCCTCGAGGCTGGTCAACCAGGCTGCATTAGCTTCGTCGAGACTGGTGGCGAATCCCGTGAGGGGTCGAGTTGCTTGTGCCCGAAGCGAACGGACGAGGACATTCAGGCCATCGAGCGCTGAGAGGGAGTTCTGGGCGAGAGCAGGATAAAGATTCAAAACGGCTGGCGTGACAAAGATTGACAAGGCCATCAACACAGCTGATCCGAGTGTGACAGGGAGGTTGCGATTGATAAGCTCCCAGAGTCGTTTGAGTGTTTTGAATGACTCGTTCATCTCTCCAGCGAGGTTGGGATGCCATTTTACAATGACGTGAATCATTTCGCAGTAGTATTTCAGACACTCGGCGTCTTCGGGTGCAATGTCCGGATCTGAGACCAATCCGACTTCGAGTCCCTTTTGGGCTGCTGCTGCTTGACCGGCCAATTTACTGCAGGCTACTTTTCTTGAAGTGATCCATTCAAAATGCGTATGAATATCGTCCAAATTGATGTCAGAACCATCTTTGGTGAGGTAGGTCCACAGCCAGTACGATCCACCTGAGCCGCTACTGATGGCAAGCAGAAGTCTGCACAGAAGAGACTTGCCGGTGGCACCTTCACAGTCACCCACAAGGTTCAAGAACTTTGAGTCGACCCAAAGTTTATCGTCATGGTCAAGCGGCAACTCGCGGTAGACTGCGATCACGAGCTCGACGAGCGCTGCAAAGTCTTGTCGTGGAAGCACATCGGAAGTGAGCGTGGGTGAAGACTTGGTGTCCTCATCTTGTGGGGATTTGCCAACCTCGAGCGCTTTGATACGGTCTTCTTCTCTATTTTTGAGCTTCTTCACCATCTGAAATGATCCAATCAGGTCTTTAACGAGACTGTCTACTTGTCTCAGTGCGTCTCTCTGGTATTCTGGCTCCACCTCGGGCCACGTGTCCTGCATGGCGACTGGGATGCCTCTGTCCTTGGCTGCCTTTTTGGCCTTTGGCCACAGACTGCCTGGAGTGTCGGATGAAGGGATGAGCACTGCTTGGATGTACTGGAAAGCGTCATTTTCGATAGCTTCTTGTATCCGGGTTTCAGCCCCTTTGTCCATCCACTTGCCGAGCTGTAATCCGCTTCGGTCATGTCGATACGCCTTGTCAACAAGCAACCCCCACCCAAGCATGAGGACACGGGATATCCATTCGTGTTTCCATTCTTGGTGGACAATGATCAGGGTCGTCAAAATTTGTAGGCAGGCTGGATCCTGCACGAATTCCCGGACAGACTGAGGATAGGTTGCAAATGCGTCATAGGGAGCCTTGTCCTGAGGGTTGTGCTGAATCGCAGCGAAAAAGGAAGCGACCATGAGAACAGTCGTTCCATCGAGTGCGTCCCGTTGTTTCAACCACTTGACCAAGCCGATCAAATCCATCTTGAGCAATTGTCCACTTGCGCCCACCTGATAGAAGCATTTTGCTAGAGAACGTTGGTGAGAACGAATTGATTGAATTCTGAGGTTCTGAACGTCCTCTCGAAGCTGTACAGCCAAAGGTATTCGTTTATCCCCGGGCAGAGTCTCGGCCATCCACTGCTCACACGTTGCGAGCTGCTTGAAAACCGAATCTGCAAATCCATCGATTGAGGTCCCGGTCGACGTTTCAAACCTTGACTTGTCATAGACGGCATTGAACGATGCATCGAGGAGATTGGCTGTGAGTTCCATGGTCTCGACCAAGACGAGAGAGGAAGATGCTGCAAGAAGCCATTTCACACAGTCCAAACGCAGGGAGACGAGGTCGTGAAAGACTTTGATTGCTGTTTCGGTGGGTGACCGACCGTGCCGTGATGACTCTTGAGATGCAACCTCCAGAATTGCTGCGGCCAAGGGTTCCGCAATATGCAAGTAGTCTGAAATGAAAACGATCTCTTCGATTCTGTAGGCAGGATATGCCTTGTCTAAAAGCAGGCAACATTGTGTCAGCGAGCCCCCGCTACCGTCACTCAAGCTCATACACATCAACGACGTACCAGCCTTGAGTTTCTGACGAGCAGCTGAATCCGGAGGAGCAAAGTCCAAAGGGTACCTGAGCCATGAGAGAGCTGCTTCAAGGTGCTGGGCGAGGTGGTCTGCGAGTTCGTCCGTGTCTACCTGGCTGAGAGACTCAAACAGCTGCCACAACAGTCGAGGGCCGTTCAGGATGCGATCCTCGGCTGAGTTGTCGTCGTCAATCATGGCGACTGCCATCAACAATGAATTGTGTGGATGGTGCAGCAGTTAATAGATTATTCCAGTACAGTTGTGATGAATGTGTTGACGGTGGAGGATGTATGTGGAGGGAAAGCGCGGATAAACTCTACGAGATTCTTCAAGATTTTGGATGGATTTCAAGTCAATGAGGAGCAGGTATCAGTGAGATCGAAAGAGAGCTCCCATCGACACCCATTCAGGAAAGAGGACAAAGGCTGGATGCTACGACCACTTCTTCGCCGACCGAGTCGGTTCCCGGTCTCAAGACTGGGCCACACCACTAGAGGCTTATTCACAGGCAAAGGGCCGGCGAACAAAGATTCGAAATTGGCCATCAACGGTGCACTCGCAGTGGCAGCATTGGCAGCAGCGGCAGCTTCGCATTACCACCCCGAGTGGTTTGGGTTTGAGCCCCATGTGCAAGACGAAGAGGCTGAGCCGACCACAGGAACCTTGTGAGTGTGATTACAAGGCACGGTGTCCAACCTATGACCTGACATGACTGACGACTGGTACATGTATAGCACCACTCGAATCAAGACTCGAAGAGGGATCATTGAGCATGAGCACCAACGTCTCTCCAACAAGGCTGCGGAGGAGAAACTAACCCGTCATGCCGTCTCACGTTCATTTTCACCAACCAAACCAACGTCGGTTGTTCGGTACGATAACAATTACGTCGAATGCAATGACCCTATCGAGGACAGACATGCCGAAGACTTTATAGAAAGAAAGAAGCTATATACCGAAGGTGTTGGCTCATCGTTGGATCCATTCGCCGAAGAACAGGCTGGCGGGGTGAAGTTGTTCAGTATTCTTGATGGCCACTCCGGCTGGGAATGCTCCCATCTCCTTTCCCAAACGCTCCACCCCATGATTCTCCTATCGTTGCGATCACTGTACGCCGGTAATGCCCCTCCTGCTGATCACTCCGGTACATCGTCAACCTCGTATCTCAAGCACTATGCGACCAACTTGATTCCCACCCTCAAGCAAAAGCTCAGCTCTGCACTTCCATTCGTTTCCCTCCCGGCCACGATTGATCCCCAAAACATTTCCAACTCTCTCATCGCAGCATATCTCGCCCTCGACGAACAAATTGTCACTTCTCCTCTCCGACTCATTGGCAAAGTCCCCAACAAACCGGGTGAACCCAATGTAAGGCCTATCGTCGACCCCATGATCGCCCCTGCCGTTTCAGGGGCATGTGCCATCAGTCTTCTCGTCGATGAACAACGTGAAGAAGTCTACGTTGCCAACGCCGGTGACTGTAGAGCGGTAGCCGGGTACTGGGTCGATGGCGAAAACGGGTCGCCGAGCGGATGGAGGTGTGAGGTCTTGACGCAAGACATGATGGGAGACAATCCAGCTGAAGTTGCTCGACTCCAATCTGAACATCCAGGAGAAGAACCCATCAGACGGGGAAGAGTACTCGGCCGACTACAACCCACTCGAACATTCGGAGACGCTCCCTTGTACAAGTGGACGTCGGAGCAGTACCAAGCACTCAAGCAGATCGCGCCTCATCGGACACCCGAAAAGGACGATAGCTTGTCCGTCTCGACTCCCTATGTTACTGCCCGCCCTGAGATCACTTATAAAAAGTTGACTCGCGGGGATACTAGCCAGACTGGGGATTTGCGATTCATTGTACTCGCCACAGACGGTCTCTGGGATGCCATTTCCTCCGAAGAAGCTGTCGCCCTCGTCGCCTCTTTCCTTTCCAACCCTCCCGCCCGAACATTCCCTCGCAATCAAATTACTTCCAAACTGCTTCCCCAATCCGCTGAATCTGCTGCTCGATACCCCCGGAGTGAAAACCTCAAACGAGGCGAGTGGACGTACAGAGATTCCAACGCTGCCACTCATCTCATCCGAAATGCTTTGTCGACGGGTGAAAAGTCCGCCTATGAGCTCTTGTCCATGAAGGCTCCCATGGCACGATGGATGAGAGATGATGTCACATGCTCCGTCGTATTTTTCGGTGAACAGCCGGGTCTGGAGACAACAGTGGCAGCAGGCAGGCCAGAGGAAGGCATGCTCAAAGCCTCTGTTGGAATGGGCGGACTACTCATGATGATGGGCGGTTTCGCGACACGAGCTCGCAATATCCGTTCCGCCACATCAACTACATCGGCTTTATGGAGACAAGCTCGACCTAGAGCGACACCAGCAACAGCAACCGCTAGACGATGGATGAGTGCTCGTCCGGTCGAAAGGGCCGCTTCCTCGACCGGTCTCGCACCCCGACGTAAAGTGACCATCAATGCACTTTATGAGCTCCGATCGACCAACACACCTATCACGGTCATGACCGCGTACGACTACCCGACCGGTCTCCTCACTCATGCTTCGTCCATTGACATTTGCCTCGTAGGGGATTCACTCTCTCAAGTCGCCCTGGGGCACGCATCGACCACGAAGATCACGCTCGAGGAAATGATTCATCACTGCAAAGCCGTCACTCAGGGTGCTAGGGCGCCGTTTGTTATTGCCGACTTGCCCTTTGGCTCTTTCGAAGCGAGCGTCGAGCGAGGCGTCGAGTCTGCGCTCAAGCTGGTCAAGCAGGGTGGAATTGACGGCGTCAAGATCGAAGGGGGCCCTGAAATCTTGCCGCTCGTCAAACGATTGACGGACATTGGGATTCCAGTCATTCCTCACCTCGGATTACAGCCCCAACGAGCAGTGGCCTCTTCAGGGTACACTGTCCAAGCCAAGACAGGACACGCTGCCGCTGAACTAGTCGAGACCGCGAAAAAGTTTGAACAAGCCGGCGCATTCGCTCTCCTCCTCGAAGCGATTCCTCACAAGGTAGCAGAGTTCATTACCCACACCGTCACCATCCCTACCATCGGGATCGGGGCAGGTCCCAACACGTCGGGTCAAGTCCTCGTAGTGACCGACGTCCTGGGCTACTATACTTCACCTGGCTCGACCCCGCCCCCCAAATTTGTGAGACAGTTTGCTGACATTGGGCAGACAAGCAAGTTGGCGATTGAAGCGTACGCAAAGTCAGTACGGGAACGCAGCTTCCCTGCCGTTGGTCAAGAGACATATGCAATGAAAAAAGAAGAATGGGAAGCGTTTGAGCAAAAAATGGGCGAGTTTGGTGTAAAGACGGTTTCGTCTCCCTAGTCTAGATGATTTGTAAAACACTTGTGAGGACGAGTGAAAAAGGAAGAAACATTTGGCATTCTTGTTCTCTATTTCAACCTGCATGTACGGCGTCTATCTTCTATCACCATCATACAATAATGATGCAACCCCATAGCGAATGAAAAATGCAACACAACTTCCAGCACACTGAATCCACATGATCGTTCTCGTAAGTGCAGGTTCAGTCATGGGTTTGTGGACCAAAATGACGGTCATGATGGTCAAATTGGTGGCGGAAATGATTGTTCCGTCCTCTTGAGATCGTTTGAGTCGGGTGAGACGAAGGAATGAGAGAAGTTCGAGGACAGCCCTTGTCTTGAATGGCGGTGGGGTCGTAAAGGTGACAGTGGACGGTTGCAAAAGACCTGATGTAGGGTCCAATCTGTATCCCAATCATTCCTGTGAATTTGTACTCTCACTCGTTCCTCTAATCGATTCGAGAACTCACTTGGGAAGACGATGTCGAGGGCAAGCCACCAGCCCAAACAATTGCGGGCAGCTTAGCAAGAAGTTGAAGACTTGAGGGATGAAAAAGAGGAGGAGCGTCTTGGAGAAATGCCCTTGAACGGCTACAACGGCGAACGCCATGCCGGCAAAGTAGCAGAAAGTATCTCCCACGAATGCCCGAGCTGGGTACCTAGTATTCGTTCGATGCAAGTCAGAGAAATTCACCACAATCGAGTACCTTCGATGTGTGTCCCGATGGATTGCGACTTACCAGTTGTGATACAGCAGACCAAGACACACACCGATGAGCGGTCCCATAAAGTACAGGCTCAACAAGTGTCTCTGGATCAGTTCCTCGCTGCCCCGCCTGAGCGCCGGTCCACCTTCAAGTATGACCCATTCGCTCGCCGATCCAGGCTGCCCGAATGCAATCCTCGGCCAGATCGGGAGGTAGAGTGCGTCGTTCAATGCGACCGAAAGGGCAATCACGAGCGATTGACCGACTTCGAGTCCATTCACTCCGGCAACAATGTTGATACTGTTGGTCGAAAAGGTCGAGAGAAGTGCCATGTAGAGATAGTACAGCGGTCCGAGATCGACTGTGTTTCCAAACAACCACTTGGCGCCTCGTGGCATGACCACTGTCGTGAGTCCACCCTCAGCATAATAGACCATCAACATTGGTATGCTCGCAATGATGGGGATGGGCAACTTGTGTCTCCACCGTATATCGAAAACATCATCCAAGAACCCCAGGAGTGTTGCAATCAACAGGCACAAGATGGATGACAGGTAAAGCGAGAGTTCTTGGTGGGGAAACGTCCGTCGGCCGACATCTCTTTCCATCCGCAATGCTTCCCACTCTGTTGGATCCTTGACTCCCCATCCGTTGATCGAGTCTTCAAAGTATTTCGAAAAGGGAAAAGGGATGAAGAGGATCATGAGCATGATATACCCCGCAGCCCCAGGGAGACCCATACACTCTGGGATAATGGCGCCGTTTTCACCCTTGAGCATGTCTCGACCTTTGAGATTCTTGGCAATGAATGCCTGACCGGTCCATGGGACCGCGTACAGCATGCCCCAAAGAGCAATGAGGCTGAATCCGATCGAGGCTTCCAAAGCGGGGAAAGTAGGAGCGGGTAGTCGGGTAAGAATCAAGTCGAGCAGCGACGATGATGGCAGCGTAGGTGAGACCGAGGCGGAGTACATGACTGGATGGAGGATCAATGACGCTGCGCATGGTAGGAGGATCGGAGTCAGCCAAGGTGGGAGTATTCGAGGTGTAGGTGGGGGTACGTCTTGTTGGATTGCCACTTCTTTGACCGGTTCAGGAACCAGGTAACTCTGAGCCATTGTCTCAGCCAGCCTGCTAAAGTCGGGCAAGGGTGGAAGTTCCGATGCTGCGACCTGTCGTAACTCTTCGAGCATCTGAGACTCTTTAATCGGGTCATCCTGGCTCTCGTTGATAACGAAACTTCCACGTGGAGGTCGTTTCGATGATTGCGCGTAAAGCCACGGGTCAGTCCCTCCCAGATTGGTCTCTCCCTCGAATCCCTTGGGAGGTTCATACTCTTTTGAAGGACCTTGTCCGTTAATTGAATCATCATCGGAAGGGATATGGTATGGACGAACGTTTGACGAGATTGTGCTGGGATCAGATGTGCGAGGTGAAGGTTCTTCGGTCAGCCTCAAAAATGCTCCGTTGGGATGCAGAGGCTCGCCTCGCTCCTTGTCGGCCGTGTTGGGCTGTTGACTGAGAGCAGATGCCGTCGATGCGAACCTTGCTGATTTTGCTGGGCCAGAGGTTGGCTTATCCGCCTCGTCGATCGAGTCTAGCGTTGGCCGTCTGGATGTTTGCAGGCTTCCGCGCCTGCTTTTGGCTCCCCCTACTAATCCCGAGACTTGGGTCTTTTTGGGCTGACCGATTCCGTTCAACGGATCAATGCCTTCATCATCTAGAGAGTAAGGCTCGATAGGCTCATCATCTCCATCTTCGCCATTGTTGGTGCCTCTGCTGGTGGAAAAGTTGGCGGGCGTGAAGAGAGGGGTCGACTCTTCACTGAACCATCTATTGCTTGGTGGTGGTGTCACGGTTCCAACCTTGTACATGGCCAGGTCATTAAAGTTGCTGGGGAATGTGGACGCTGGCCGAGCCAGTTCTGTGAGATTGTCATCCAACACAGCTCCCATCTTGAGCTGAGGCATACTTGGTCCTCTTGACAAACTGAAGGGATTGAGCGGTGGTCCATGTGAGCCACGACTACGAGCCTTTGCGGTGTGCCTTCCACTCTCTCTCGTCTCGGCACCACTTGGTGCACCGGTAGTTTCAGCCATGTAGTCATCTTTTGTCAAGTTGACCGGGAATCCGAATCGAGGAGGAGCAGGTTCCATGGGAACCTGGGGTGACCAAGTACTTGATCCCGGCCAAGGAAGTGGTTGTACAGCTTTCTCTCTAGGCGCTTCTGGATCTGGTAACAGACTGACGAGTGCATCTGGTGGTGAGAATGCATTGGGAGGTGGTGCTTGATTGATCTCAACTGCGTCCTATGCAGCAAAGCCAAATCAATGTCGATCAGGCTGAGTCATTTGACAAGGAGAACAAGACCACTCACCACTTCTTCAAGCCACGCAATAGCTCGATTCAGTCTAGACTCGTCCATGTCTGCAAACGTCTGCTCCAAGCTGCTCCATAATAACGAATGCTCTTCGTAAAACAGCAAGTAAAAGTGTATCCGTGTCCCATCGACTTGTCGTTGCTCCAGCCCTTCCAGTCCTCTCAGATTTTGTTTGTGAAATGACCTCGGAAGTATGATACTATGACCTGGGGATTTCTCCAGATCTGGCGATCCTGGTATCAGCAGGTCGAGAGTGCTTTGTCCCTTGCTCATGATTTCACGGTCCGGGTTGGGTAGCTGTAAGTCGCCGTTGAGATAACGCTATGACCAAGCACAGTCAAAGGTACCAAGACCTGAGGGAGATCTCGTCGAGAACGCTCTCCTCACTTGGAGTGTTGGCCTATGACCTCTGTAGACACAAGCAACTCGTATCTCGAAAGTAATGTTAATTGACCTCTATGATTTGTGCGATTACCTCTAATCTTGATATCTCTCGCAAAGGTGAACCGGGATTCAATCGGTGCGATTAGGCGATGCGGATGCAAATCACCGCGAATTACCCCGCATGCGATCGGACCATCCGAAGTGGTGAGCCAACAGGTCAAAACAGGCTGGGCATGAATGACAAGAAGTTGTAGGCAGAATTTGTGAGTAGGCACGTTGCCATTCAGTCTTTGACAGTTGACGTACAGGACTATGAGCATGGGAATCAACGTCTGCAGGTCGCCGAGCCTACCAAGAATACGGCCAACACACCACATATTGACATGCACGTGACTTGTTCACATGACGCAACGGCCGAGCTCTCGATCGGCACCTCGTCATCCAAACTTCGGCTTCAAAATAACCAGTTGAATGTCTCCTCTGCAAGTCGTTCAACTGACTCGAATGACGGCGATGGCTCAGGTTTGAAAAGTGCATTGAAGCTGGGATTGGCTCATAGGTGTACACTCTTCCATTCACCATGTCGCTTTGCAATTGAACTCCAAGTCAAGACCCAGCAACTCGGTCAATGTGATGAGTCAGATTCACATCCTATTCTTATAATATTCAACATTCCGGCAAGCGATATCCCCTACTGCCACCGAATACCTCAACTCCTCGAAGAAAGAAAAAAAGACACAGCGAAACCTAGTTTGAACCGTACTCTGCTTGTCTCCTCACACACAACATGGCAGCCGCAACAACCACTTTTGACGTCAAGAAGCCACCTTCCGACGCTCCTCTACGAGCTCAAGTAAGGCAAGCTCTTCAAGCCCCTGAACAAGTCCTCGACGATGTGTATCCGCTTCCATTTACCAGAAAGGAAAGAACCAAGGGATTCTACATTGCATTGTTTCCAATAACCTTGATCTTTTGCTCAATACCTCTCAGCTTGTGAGTCCTCGCGTCTGTTTCACCCTGCATATATCATGTCGATATGCGCATAGTCATTGGCCATTATACGGACAAGAACTGATATGTTCCGTTTCCCAGTGTGTATGTGGCATGGTACCTTTGCTTGGCTGAACGTCCGGTTCTCCCGCAGAACGCTTTTCGATCCCTCTTTCGACTTTACCCCTTTTTGGAGGTCGCTTCAGTGTTCTACCAGCTTTACCTGGCATGGACTATTCAGAAAGCGTGCGAACCGTCAGACCTGACTCTCAACCAATGGTCTACTTCGCTCCAGAGAATCCTACAAAGTGGCATGGGAGGTGTCTATCACCCCACACAAGACAATGCCGGCAATTCCACGGCCCACAGTATCAGATCCAATTCACCAACTGCGCTCAAAGACCACAAACCAGCCGCATTGAAAAAGGTTCAGGCCGAGGTGGAATCGGAGAATAGTGGGTTCCAGACACCTACTCCGGGAACCGCTTCTCCCGATGTCAAGTTGGGCAAGATGAAGAGAGATGACCCTAGAGCCATCGAATTCAGGGAACGATTGAGGAATTGGTATGTGTTCTCATTGTAATCACCCATTTCATCACGATCCCATGCTGACCCTACTTGATGCTCCTAGGTTTGGACGAGTTCCGTTTGACCAACTGACACGGATTGACGCTCTGAATTGGTTGTCTTGGGCTTCGTGCTGTCTTCCCTTTGAAGTTGCCAATCAGATCCCCGACAGGCGCGCCTTGATTGAGAAGGGCTATGAAATGCTGGAAGCGCGAACAGGTTGGGAGTTTCCGGAAGAGATTCCCCTCGAACATGATCAGACCGGACAAAAGCAGCAAAAAGTGAAAAGGGCTGCTGTCAAGCTCATGAGGCTCACTCTGGATCCAGTCATTGTGATACCTCGACCTCTATGGCTTTATTGCCTCATTTGGATGGCTCACCGGTTGATTCACGACTTTCTATTCACTTCTTGGGGACTCACTGCCCACCGTCAAGGCGATCTCGAGTATCTTGTCCGGATCCCCAAAGGATGGAAACCTGACCACATGCACGCCAAGGCAGATCCAATCGTATTCATCCATGGACTTGGTTTCGGGTCAGACAGTTTTGTCAACATGTCCGTCATCAAGAAACTGTGTAAGACACTAGGTTCACATCCACTCTTGATACCCCTCCAACCCGCGATCAGCCAACACTTTTTCCACAAACGACATTTGCGACCATACGCAAGGAAAGAGTTTGTGCGTGATGTTGCAGCAGCTTGCGAACGGTGGGGGTTCTTTAGCGATCAAGGAATATCTCAAGTTGCAATCGATAACAAGACCGATAGGCACGAACTCGAACCTCGTCGTGAACATCATCTATGTGGACGCCGGGATAAAGGCGGCGTCGTCTTGCTCAGTCACTCGAATGGCAGCGTAGGACATGCATGGCTTCTCAAAGATAAACCAGAAATCACAAAACGCAACGCATTCGTGGACCCCATTGTTTTTAGCTGTTGGGAGGGAGGTACGTGAGGTTTGCTTTGCCATGACGGAAAGAGTGTTTTAGCTAAACTGAAAGTTGTCGTAGACGTCTGTTACAACTTTTGTTACAGGACACCAACTACAGTGAGCACTTTGTCCTTTTGACCTATCGCTCATGCAGTTGCCAATTGACCGGCTCTACACCATAGGCTCTCCAAGTACTGCTCAAGGCTGTCATTGCCACCGAACTTGGTATCGCCAATGCCATTCAACGGGTAAGCCTTTTTTCACCGAGGTACGAGGCTGGTCGACTGTATGTGCAGCAATGCTCATGCCATTATGAACTCGCAGCATTTCGATTGGTCAGCAAACACCTTGTTTCCAGAGGAGATCCCAGATGCTGCAGACCATGAAAAGACATTATACGTGTTGGGAGGCACCGATATCATTGTGGATGCTCCTGTAAGTCGTATGTCCCTGCAACTCGAGATCAAACACTGAGTCCGGGTTGATTCTCCAGCGCACCAAAATTTACCTCGAGAGACGTGAGTTCTTTCTGTCGAGTAGATCTGGTTCTCGCCATGCTGACGCTTTGCATATTCCCCGGAACTGGTTCCAGATGGCGTAAGAAAGGGTATTCAATTCGATCCCCACAAGGGCCACAGTGATGGTCTACGAGGCTCGAGTCTCGATCGGCTGTTGATCTGGCTCGAGACTGGCAAGAGTATAGATGTGGCAGTTCAGTCCGATTGAACATGACAGACACCAAAGAAAAACAAGAAAGGGGGTAGGTGACGATGGGGCAAAGTCTAGACGTGTTGGCTTGTTCAATTAATCGACTCTTTACTTATAATGATATGACGATATAATCATGATCAGCGTTGAATGGCTGTTACTGTGGCGTGTGAAGAAGTGAAAGTTGATGCCGACAAACGAATCGAAAATGTTGTGAATCGGCCAGTTGGGATGTGGCTCCAAACTCACTGCTTCTGATACATCGAGTAGACGTCGCAGGCACTGGCAGCGTCAGATTAGCTGACTGATAAGAACGCGAGCTTGATACTCGCCGCGTGGGCTGACGTAAGCAGAGACGACGTCGCGCGCGTCGCGGGCCAGTTTGTCCGGTTTCAGGCATGTTTCACACTTGATACAAAAGTCATTTTGCCTCTCTCTACTTGTCTATCCTTGGTCAAGCAACACCGAACGGGGCAGCAGCTGGTGTACCGGAACGCCGGAACACTACGGCCTCTGTCTCTTGTACCTCTGTGGATGTCCCAACGACACTGCTTGATTGAAAAAACATCATGTGTCGAAAAAGCCCGGGTTATGAATTAATCAGCAATGATAACGAGGAAATTAAATTCGGAGGGGGTTCGGTCAGACCCGCGACGGGCAGAAAATAACACACCCAACTACACCATTCTCTACACTCGGCATCTCTTGTTTTCGTCCACTCAAATTAGGGTCTCTTTCTTTTGGACTGGTGATTTGAGCGCTCGAGTGGGGAACTGTGGGCCTGTGTGGGGCCAAAGAGGATGTAGAGAGTGTTGGTTTGTGCTGATACGTTTGTCAGCTTCACTCTCTGCTTTCCTGATCGCTCCGGCAATGCTCTGTTTCGAGTAAAAAGGGGACCAAGGGAAATGCTCAAACGATTGTATCAACAAGCATTCGTGCAAAGTGTTGCTCTGTAATAGTATGATGATATGGTGATGTCTTGAATGTTTGACTCGCCCGAGGATGATGCTGAGACTGGGTTTACATGCAAGGGTCGTGAATGCCACGGCAAAGATAATGCGCCGATGCGTGGTCGTCTCAAATTCTCTGCAAGAGCCAGGTGAAAGGATTGAAAATTATGCTCAAAGTAGCCCTCGCTGTCGCCACGAAAGCTGGCAAACAAGAGTACACGATCCATGATGCATCATGAATCCGTCAACACACTGAATGTCATGATTTGAGGGTTCTCGGGGTTCCCAGCTTCTCACTCCCTCACTTCTCCATCCCCACTCTCCTGGCCGTGTAGCTTCCTGTTCACTGTCAGGACCATCCCCTCCCCTCTCTTTGTTGCTTTTGCCGCGTGCCCGACTTGCGGATCCGAGATATCCCCAGAGACTAAATGCGTACATGCACGCTCAAGATATGACTCGAGATCTCGGCTGGTGCCGTATGTTTCAAAAGTGTTTATTTGGCATGAGCCGTTCTCGTCTGACTCTGGGCTCAAGACTGTTCAAAGTGGCCGGCAGAGTGACTTCTTTCGTTGTTTGGTCAAGTATACGATGATGCATGTGACGTTTCGAGGCGGCACCGGCCACTGTCTCAAAGAGGAGTGGCAAACCGCCCGAGGGCCCCCGAGGTTGGGGGGCTGATACATACCAATACCGATATGAGCTGGACATGTGGCTGCGGGGATCATAATTGGCCCCATCACATGTTCGCAACTTGCCACTTGCTCGCCCTGCCGGGGTTCTCGCATCGTCACCACCACCACCAAGCAAGAGGGTGAGCCCCTCGCGGGCGAGTGGTGGGGTTCCGACTACCGTGTGGTCAAACCCCTATCAGTCTACTCCCTTGTCCTGACGCTTGCCAGGCAAAAAAAGGCATCTTTTCATTTTGGGCCCTGCGGGACGCCCACGCTCGACGTTTGGTGACCCAATGGTTCCAAGAATGGGCACATTGAGGCCATTTGTACCGAGGACTGCACGCTCCCCAGTTCCGTTCGAGTTCATCTCCAGGAGAAGCCCGACGTCCTCTCTCTCTCTCTTTCTCTTTGACTTATCGGTCTGAATCCGCTGTGAGCCTCGCTCGCCCCCTTCCCCCCCCCCCACTCTGCCGATGGGCCGTCCCAGCTTTCATATAAACAGCTGGTCCATGTCGCCAACTCCAGCGAGCGTATTTATGGCCAAGGTCGTAAAACTGCTCACTTGGGTTCCTCGAACCCCTTGTCGACAACTCCCTCGTCTTTGAAACCGTGACTCGACTCTTGTTGAGATATTACAACACTAGAATAAAAACAACACGAAAAATGGCTGGCGGAGCTGCTGCAGATCCTTTTGCCGGTCACATCCCTGACACAGGTCCTTCAGGATGGCGAGGTCTTATCGCTAATAAACGAGCCCTTGGGTTGGCGATGTTTGCTTCCCTGGGAGGTGTGCTTTACGTGAGTAATATCAGACTACTTTTAGCCTGATCGAAAAGGGGCAATGGAGTCTGTAACGACACGAGACTGACTATCCGCCATTGTTCTTTCAACAGGGTTACAACCAGGGAGTGTTTGCTCAAGTACAAGTCATGTATGATTTCAAGCGCCGATTTCCAGAAGTTCTTGGTCGACCCGAACTCGAGGACGATCCAAATGTCGATTCCATCCGAAAGGGTCTCTTGACGTCCATCTTGGAATTGGGGTAAGCTTGACCAGTCATCCTTTATACAAGGGTCAACGAACAACCGAGCTCAGTCGAGTTGATTCATTTACACAGAGCTTTGGTGGGAGCTGTTGTCGCAGGACCCTTGGCAGACCGGTTTTCCCGAAAGTATTCTCTCTCTGGCTGGTGCATCATCTTTATATTCGGAACTGCTTTACAAGTCGGAGCGCGGTGGAACATTGACTACGTCTGGGCCGGTCGATTCGTTGCCGGTTTGGCAGTGGGAGCCATCTCCATGTTGGTGCCCATGGTGAGTCTCTCGGATTGACGGTGCGAGGATATTAAAGGCGCGCTGACTATTTTTGCTGGTGTACGACTTTATAGTACAATTCTGAGCTCTCGCCTCCCGGTATTCGAGGTTCCCTTGTCGCTCTGCAGCAGTTGGCCATTACTTTTGGCATTCTGATTGCCTATTGGATTTCGTATGGTACAAACTACATTGGAGGAACGGGAGCAGGGCAGAGTTCGGCGGCCTGGCGTGTCCCTCTTGGTATCCAGATCGCGCCCGGTATTCTCCTTTGCGTGGGTGCTTGTTTCTTGCCCTTTTCTCCTCGATGGCTCATGCTTCGAGGCCGGGAAGAAGAATGTCTCTTGACACTGGCCAAGCTTCGTGACGGTCGACCCGAGGATCCCCATGTTCAAGCAGAGTATCTGGGTCTTCAAGCCGAACAGCTCACCGAAGAGGACGAAAAGGTTGAACGCTATGGCGCTGGAAGATCCGAATTT
Source organism: Filobasidium uniguttulatum (assembly GCA_039545395.1). NCBI lineage: Eukaryota > Fungi > Basidiomycota > Tremellomycetes > Filobasidiales > Filobasidiaceae > Filobasidium > Filobasidium uniguttulatum. The sequence continues at coordinate 1,391,015 of BCJK01000002.1, read as the reverse complement.
TATTATTCCATGAAGGGATATATCAGATTGGTGACCACAAAGTCTTTGCTTCATCGTCTGTTCTTGGGGGCTTCTGCTCAGGCTCTTCAACAGTGGTCGGGTATCAACGCCATCATCTACTATGCACCTACCATCTTCAAGAGTGTGGGTTTGAGTGGTAACACAATCGGCATTTTGGCCACCGGTATTGTGGGTGTCGTCAATTTCGTCTTCACCTTTCCCGCCGTCTTCTTTGTCGACAATTGGGGACGAAAGCCAACATTGTTTTCCGGAGCCCTTGGAATGTGTATCTGTCTGTCCATTGTTGCCGCCATCATCTCTACAAAGGGTGATAACTGGGAGGCCAACAAGACTGCCGGAAACGCTGCTGTCGCTTTCATCTACATTTACATTGCCATCTTTGCCGTCACATGGGGTCCCTTGGCTTGGGTCGTTTCCGCCGAAGTCTTCCCTCTCTCTATCCGTGCAAAGGGTATGGGTATCTCCAGTGGCGTCAACTGGCTCATGAATTTCGTGGTCGCCACCATTACTCCCATTGCTCTCGACAACATTGGCTACAAGACATACATTATCTTTTTGTGTCTCATGATTGTTGCCCTGTTCTGGTCGGCCGTGCTATTACCAGAGCTCAAGAACAAGTCATTGGAAGAGATTGATGCATTCTTTAGGGATCAATCCGGTGCCGAAGATGCTGCACGTCGCGCCAAGATTGCTCGACAACTCGGAATGGACAAGTTCTCTCCAGGCGATATCAAACAGGAACCTCAGAGCGATATCAAGCACGAAGAAGATGTCACTCATATCGCCTGAACCATATCCAATGAGAAAACGTCAGGATTTGCTTGACATCAGGGACCCTCCAAGATGATTTGATCGAGCTTGAGCAACTGTAATTATATCGTGGATTTGGACAGACAGCCGATATGGATAGTCTAGTACCGCATCGTTTGTATCTTGTGCCATAATAATAATTGAATAAATTCGGTTGGTATCTCCGGTGATATTTGCTCTTGTCCAACTCGGATGCATGGGGGACTGAGGGTGCTAATAAGTCGGGTCATCATGCGTGAAGCTATGCGAACAAGTTGCTCTGCTATGGCGAGGTAAAGCTATCTGACATTTTGACGGTCCCGACTGTGTAAAGTGTCGAGCATGTCGAGTGTGAGAACTGAGCAAATCGAGAGAGGAAACGGCCGTTGCAAAGGCATTCGTGCCAAGCGCTCAAGTGTCCGCTCAGCATAAAGTGAACAAAAAAGGTAAACAACCAAGCAATCCTCATTGTCGCCACGGTAGCTGCCAAACGAAGTATACGATGCATGCATGATGGAATGAATGGACACGGCAGATGACAAAGTTTGAGGGTGCTCTCCGGGATCCCGGCTTCTCCGTCCTGCGTCTTTTTCTCCCCACACACACACACACTCTCTCCCTCCTTGGCTGTGTAGTTTGACTCAAGGCGAGGCTGCGCTGTAGGGGGGTAAGAAATGGGGCTCGCAAAAATGGTCCAAGAAAAAAACATGGCATCCCCTTTTCGAGGTCGGTGCCGATGAGCCCCGGTTGAAAGAGACTACTGGGAGAGAGACGGCGGTTCGCACGCTGGCGCAAAATCAGCTGAGTGGTTCGCAACGACGAGTGAGCGGCAACAGCTCGTTTGCTTTCGCTTTGCCGCGTGCGTGAACCGCGACCCGGGCATTCTTGAAATACACATTCCCATTGACATATGCCAAGAATGCCACTTGAGAGATCTTGGCTGTTGACACATTTGACAAAAGACGTGTAGCCACACGAATGGTTGTTGTTATCTGGCTCGATTCTCGAGATGGCAGGACTGGCTGGGAGTCGGGAATGGCCAAGTCGATACCGTCATAAAGAGCGCAAGATGGAGAAGCCGGCGAAACCACCCGAGGGCCCCCGAGGTTGCGGCGAGACATGTCGTTGTGGGCTGGACATGTGACTGCGATTAATCGTAATTAGCCTCCATCTATCACATGCTTTTGCTACTTGCGGCCTTCGCATCGTTACCAGAGCGGTTACTAGTCAGCAGTCAGCAGCAGCCACCAGGCAGGCAGCAGCATGGCCTATGGCTCGTGACTTGACGCTTGTTGACTGACGTCGTCGGCATGTCAATCGAAGCTAACCGACACTTCTTTGCGCTCGCCTTATATCTTCTCACCCTCCCATTATCCCATTCGTTCATCGTGACTGTTGCGCCACGCTTTCGCGTCTACACACCCACCCACCCACCAAGGCTCCATCGAAAAAAAAGACTTGTCTCCATCTTGGGCCCAGCGGGACGCCCGCCGCTAAACTTTGTTTCCCAAATGTTCCAAGATTTGGCACAACGACGTCATCCTTACCGAGGGCTCCATGCCTCTGCCCCAGCTTCCCCCGAGTCGGCTCCCCAGGGTGAGAGGAGAGAGAGAGAGAGAGAGAGAGGAGCCCGAGGTCTCTCGCTCTGTGTGTGTCTCTCTCTCTCCAACTTGCTGGTCTGAACCCGCCGTAAACTTGCTCAGAGGTTGCCGATTGGCCTACCCCTCCCAGCTTTTCATATAAACAGATGGCCCATCTTGAATTGGGTGCAAGCCCCTCGTGTTGCGATGGTCGCAAGACTGCAACATCTGTACCCTCGACACTCTGACGACGAGATCAACATCGTGTGTTGACTGTCTCTCAGAACCACTTCAACAAACTCAACAAACACACTAGTATAAATAAATAAACAATGGGTGGTGGAGCTCCCGCTGCAGACCCTTTTGCCGCTGCCATTCCCGATGTAGGCCCTTCAGGATGGCGAGGTCTTCTCGCCAACAAGCGAGCTCTCGGACTGGCCTTGTTTGCTTCTCTTGGAGGTGTGCTCTACGTGAGTTGCCATTATCCATAAACTCATCGAATAGGGGTTTTCGATTCCAAATGTCACGAGACTGACCGTCGGCCGCTCTCTTTTCTCTCTCGACAGGGTTACAACCAAGGAGTGTTTGCTCAAGTACAAGTCATGTACGATGTCAAGCGACGGTTCCCGGAAGTCCTTGGTCGACCCGGAATCAAGGACGATCCAAATATCGATTCCGTCAAAAAGGGTCTTTTGACATCCATCTTGGAGTTGGGGTAAGCTTGACCAGCTGTGCGAGTGGCGCGTACCCATCAAGCTCAGAATGGTTGCCTTTCCTCTTTGTGTATCATCTTGACAGAGCTTTGGTAGGAGCCATCGTTGCAGGACCCTTGTCGGACAAGTTTTCGCGAAAGTTTTCCATTTCTGGCTGGTGTCTCGTTTTCATGCTCGGAACCGCTCTTCAAGTTGGAGCCGAGGACAATATTGACTTTTTCTGGGCCGGTCGATTCGTTGCTGGTTTGGGAGTCGGAGCCCTTTCCATGTTGGTGCCCATGGTGAGTGTACATGTCTCGCTGTGCGATATCATTCGCAATTGACAATTCAATCTCTATCTCATAGTACAACTCTGAACTTTCTCCTCCCGGAATTCGAGGTTCCCTCGTCGCTCTGCAACAGTTGGCCATTACTTTTGGTATTCTGATTGCTTACTGGATCTCTTATGGTACAAACTACATTGGAGGAACGGGAGAAGGACAGACCTCGGCTGCTTGGCGAATCCCTCTGGCCCTTCAGCTTGCGCCTGCCATTGTCCTTTGCGTGGGTGCTTGTTTCTTGCCCTTCTCCCCTCGATGGCTTATGCTTCGAGGACGGGAAGAAGAATGTCTCCTGACGCTCGCCAAACTTCGTGACGGTCGACCCGAAGATGTTCACATTCAAGCAGAGTACATGGGTCTTCAAGCTGAACAGCTCACCGAAGAGGACGAAAAGGTTGAACGATACGGATCTGGAAGATCAGAGTTTTACTATACCATGCAGGGCTACCTCAGGTTGTTGACGACCAAGCCTTTGCTTCATCGTCTGTTCTTGGCCGCCTCTGCTCAGGGTCTTCAACAATGGTCTGGTATCAATGCCATCATCTACTATGCACCTACCATCTTTGAAAGTGTCGGGTTGAGCGGTGACACGATTGGAATCTTGGCTACCGGTATCGTCGGAGTCGTCAACTTTGTTTTCACCTTCCCCGCCGTCTTGTTTGTCGACAATTGGGGACGAAAGCCAACGCTGTTTGCTGGGTCCACTGGACTGAGTATCTGTTTGGCCATTGTTGCCGCCATCATCGCCACCAAGGGTGACGACTGGGATGCCAACAAGACTGCCGGAAACGCCGCTGTTGCTTTCATTTACATTTACATTGCCATTTTTGCCGTCACATGGGGTCCCTTGGCTTGGGTCGTTTCCGCCGAAGTCTTCCCTCTCTCTATCCGTGCAAAGGGTATGGGTATCTCGAGTGCCGTCAACTGGCTCATGAACTTTGTGGTCGCCACCATTACTCCCATTGCTCTCGACAATATTGGCTACAAGACGTACATCATTTTCCTGTGTTTCATGATTTTCGGAATGTTTTGGTCGGCCGTGCTACTACCAGAGCTCAAGAACAAGTCACTCGAAGAGATTGATGCATTCTTTAGGGACAAGACTGGTGCCGAAGACGCCGAACGTCGTGCCAGGATCGCTAGACAGATTGGAATGGACAAGTTGCCTACGAGCGACATTAAGCACGAAGAAGATGCTGGCAATCTCGCCTAGATTAGGACCAACGTTGAGAGAGAGAAGACGCTCTTTGCATTCAAGACACCTCTCTCTCCAAACGGTTTCAGTGGATCTCTTCAAATGTATTTTTACTTGTGGATGCCGGAGTAGATGGACAAAAAAGGGACACACATTCATTGTCACGCGCGCAAGAGGGGTTCATTGAACGCATTAATTGTAGACTCATTGTCGTGACATGTACTCGAGCATCCGCACCCATATTGTATCATGGAAATCATAATAATCACGTATGGTTTGACTCGCTTTCATGGCAGCCAAGCAGCTTGTCATGCATGTGGTTGTTTGTCCTGACTCGAGCCAGAATGCATCCATCTTTTCATTTTGTTTGCACGTGAGCGTGCGAGCAACCGAGCATGTCCATGCGTCCATGTGAATGTCAACTCGTATCGCGCTTGCTGTAACATTGGACCTCTAGTCATTCAAACCAGTGGTAATGATGCAGTCACGCCAGTCGGTCCATTCGTCAAAAGGATCAACTTGATGAAATGTAGTCGAGGGTATCAAGGAAACGGAAAGATATCTGAAAATAGTACAAGGCCATCCAACCTACACCCTCACGACGACCCATGTGTGCAAACAGCCCTTTTTTCTCTCTCCCCTCCCCTCCCCTCCTCTCTCTCTCCGTCCATTTTACCAATCAAAAAATGGCATCCAAACAACAACACGCTGCGATTCCCGCACAACACCATCCACACGGGCCACAACAACTGCTATCGTCCTTTTTCTCCTCGTGAGGGGGGTAACCACCACCCGGATGTGGAGGACCGCCGCCGTACCCTGGTTGAGGTGGGTATCCGGGCTGTTGAGGGTAGTTTCCCACTGTGGGCGGCGGGGGAGGAGTGGAGTGTGAGTTAGGGTCATGGAGTCTTCGAGGGGTAAGGTACAACATGTGAGTTACGTACTTGGAGGTGCGCCACCGTACTGTGGTTGTCCGTTCCATCTGCCACATGACATCCAATCGTTGAGCTTCTAGCCATATGGGTGTGTGAAACAATGCGATCAAACTCACTGTTGAGGGGGTGGGCCTTGGTAATACTGTTGGTTGTGGTCCATCGTGGCGGTGCAAGTGAGCGGTGCCCGTTTCTAGCTGTTTATTTCGTGGTAGTGGGGAGGCAAAATGTCACTGCCTAGTCGTGTTCTCTGCGGCCCTTAACGGTATATAAGCCAGAATGCAAATGTTCCTCCCGAATATATGCTTAATATGCCAAGTGAAAATGGGAAGCGCATGCATAAAAGGTAGTGGACTGGGATCACAGTCGGTCTTGTTTTACAGTTGGGCAACAGCGTGATGCTGCCCCGAACCGAACGAAAGGAAATCAGACAAAGGAGAACACTGAACATCACCCCCTTTTTTCTGACAGGTGCGGATAAAGGCCTAATCACCCATTGCAACTGCGCAACTCGGCGATCCATCAGAATCGTTTGGTGGTCATTCGTTCGGATCGAACGAGCTGTGTTTTGCTAGGTGTTTCATCTTGTCAAGCATTATGCGCGCTACGCCGACGACGTCCATTATCACACCCACCCTGTATCGAGCAAGCAGATTCGCAGATTCCATGCCTCCCAGACTCCGCAGCCAGTGAGTTGACCTGTCCACAGTAGTTGACATACATCCATATACTCTTGGTAAGAAAAAGAAACATGGTTAGACAATGAGAACCATGTTCTTACGATATAGCAGAGCCAAAAAGATTGATGACTGTGAGATTCGAACTCACGCCCCGAAGGACCGCGGGGTTTGAAAGAACCTTAACACGGCGGATTAGACCACTCTCCCAAGTCACCCTTGATGGATAGCAAACTTTAAGAGACAATGTATCAACAGTCTTGACCTCGACTGCCACCTGCATGAAAGAGCGACATGACTTTGCGAGATACGAGGACGACTTGGATCAACAGATAAAGTATCCTTGTGACTCCTTGCAGTTCCCCCAAACATAAGACCTCGCGCATAGACCTCATTACCACAGATCAAGTGGACAGCCATCATTTCTGCATTCGGATAAAAGTGGTATCGGCATTTCTGCTTGGGAAATTACAATAAAGACTCGAGTCGAAACGATTAGACCGGATGGCAGGGTGTGTCTCCTTGGCACCCATTACAAACTAATTTCGACACATTTGGTTTCATCCATCTCAGCGCGCTTTCCTTTCGTGTTGACACCGGCGCCCACGGTGTTGTACTATTCACACACCCGCTCGGCACGTTGTTCTTCTATCATCATTATTACTGGAGCCTCACGACCATGACGGACAAGTTGTCGGTGGAATAGTTTGTGATGGCGTGGTCGAGCAGCACACGAGAGGCTTCTTGAGCGTCGGTCACGTTTCGGATCAACTCTACGGCCTTTTGATCATCGCAGACATCCCACAACTGTGTCACGAAGGCAATTCAATCATGTGTAATGCGTCAGTATGTTTCCTAGTCGAGGCTGGCAGGATAATGCAAAAGTGAAAAACCCAATCACGTACGCCGTCGCAAGCTACGATCAAAAACTCGTCGTCACTGTCCAAAGTGGTCTCCGTCGTGTACGGGGCGCCTACGACAAACTCCTTCATACTAGCATCTCCCAAGGACCTGGTAACGGCCAATACTCCTGCGATCAGTAGCGAATTTCGTGTCAGTGTCGTCTGCTGCTCTGTTTCCTTTGCAATCAGTCCAGCGCCATGGGCTATCAAAGCGACGTACCATTCACACGGTTATTCATTACAAACCCTCCAGCGTCGGTGATTCGTTTGGCTTCATGAGCATCGCTTCCCTTGTGATCGTACGTCAGCCTCACAGCCTTTCCACCACGACTGCAAAATATTCCATTGTGGAATGTCAGCTCAAGTCATGACGAGGTATGGACGGTCGTATACTGACCAAAGGACAGCTCGTGCATCTCCAACATTGGCCGTGTACAAGACCCTTTTGATGTGCTTGTCCTTGGGAGGGTCAATGAGATCTACCATTTGCCCGCCATCAGCAATAATCATACTACCGCCCGAGCTAGATTCGCTCTGGGGATCTGGCATCGTTTCAGGTGGCCCGTCGGAGGAGTCTTTGCTCGACGTCAAGTTTTTCACGAAATCCTTGATCATTTTGCGGGAAGACCGACGCTGAACGGTTGCGCCGTCAGAGGAGATGGATTCATCTGGGTTTGTAGCGTTGGCAGCTGCTGATACGCCCGATCCACCTCGGTTCGCTGCGGTAAGCTTTTCGAGTTCCTCGATGCCTTTGCCTTCGAGTAGTCCTCTGCTCTTGACAGCTGGGTTGACGAACCCTTGAGATTTGTCAGGATTACCATCGTCTTCTTCCAAGCGCAGGAAAGCAGTCACAGCGGTACACCCTGAATGGGTCTTGTCTTCTTCGGCCAATTGCAACAACCGTCCATCGACGGCGTGGAAAGTCTTGTTCAAGAGATCGGGTACGGCAGTGTCAGGAGAGGTGGTGATGGCATCCAAAAGGAACTCGTGAAAGTTTTGACCGCACCACTCGGCAGCATGTTTCCCGGCGTGTCCACTGCCAGGTGTCGATCAGATAATCAGCCATCCGAGTCGGAACCGCTTCTGTGGCATCACATATTGACGATCTGATGATATGAAGAAAATGACTCACTCAAAGACTGCAAAGTAACCCTGCCCTCGCACACCTCCAAAGTTGTAAACAAACGAATGGGAATCCTCCATGGTCCTCCTGCATTTCTTGTTGCGGTCCTCGGAAACACCAACCCTAAAAGGAGGCACCACGCCGGCTGCAGGTTGAGAGTTTCCTGGGTGACGGTTGAGTGCCTGCAACAAGGGTTTCCAAACAATGGTCAGCCGTGTGGGACTGAGAATATCAATGGAGTAGCAGAGGCTAAGAGCGCTTACACCGAACGTATTCTCCCCCTCTGCGAGCGTCATGGTTTTACTCCTGGCATTAGGATCTTCGGAAAGACCTCCAGGACGTCTAATACTTCCAACTCTTCCCAAAAGTCCTCCACCCGAGGAGGAAGAGGAATCTTGTGCTTGAGCCGTTTGATTGGAGGCTGTCGTGTCGAGCTTGAGGCCTTGAGCCTGAGCGACTTGTTGCGCGTGACCAGCGTTGCTGGAGGTAGAATCAGACATGCTATATCTCTCTTTCTCTCTGTGATATGTTTCTTGGTCGAGATGTGGTAGACGAGGTTGGCCAGTTTGGTTCAGGAGTGAATAAACGATGTCTTGATGTCTGAGTGTGAGGGCAAATTGAACAAGGGACAAGGGGTACGACTCTTTCCTCCCTCTCGGTCTGCTAGGTACGGCTCTGCGCTTGCTAGTAGTCATGCTACGACGTCATCGATTAATCGTATATGCGTTTACAGACGCCGCCTCGGCAGCAGCAGCGCAAGCGGCAATGAGACAGAGAGGGTGTGTGTGTGTGTGTAAACTGCTGCAAGAAACAAAACGTGGAGCTTGAATGGTCAACACTTTTGCCATGGACGAGGCTGAGCTGTATCGGGCCATCGAGTCTGCTGCTCGAACCCTACAATCAGTTGACCACTACCGTCCAAAAGACCAGCAGACAAATATGCGTTTTGCAAGATAGTTCATCTGCCATCGCGGCAATCGGTGATGGAATGACGCGGATGATCTCAGACGTACTTTTGTCCCATTTACTACAGCCAAGTCGACGGCTGTGAAAACCATTGAGCAAAAGCCTGCCATTCAGATTATCAGACAGCAGTGCTTCTCTGGGGCTGCGAATGAAACTCTGAGTCATGTCTGCGTTAGATCTGCTCAGGGCTATGAGAATATGTAGCGGATCTTTGAAAAGTGGAATGCCGTGTGCTTCGAGTACCGTGCGGGTAGGAATAAGGATGCTGCACACGACCACTTTCGGATGCAACGTACACGAGTCTTGGCAGTGCAAACAGATTCCACATGCATGTCACAAAATCTCTATAAAACAAACTCGTCTACTTCAAAGCTGTCATGTTTACTACATAAAGTCCAAATCGTCATCCAAGGCTTCATCGTATGCGGTAGTGTCGACGCTGTGGTGGCGAGCAAAGAATGGGTCAGCATAGAGATCAATCGATGAGCACGATCGCGAGTAGACATACTCGTCAACCCTCTTGGGCGCACCGAGAGCGGGCTTCTTGGTAGCCTGTACATCATCAGCCGCATGCATGATTAGTAAAAAAATATGTGACAAATCATGTAGACCATTGACAGACTAACCTTTTTCTTGCCGCTAGCCTTGTCCTTGGCTTCCTGGGTCTTTTGACTGGCAACCACGGTGATGGCACTTCCAATCTTTCTCGTTTCGACGTCCCGCAAGGGCACGACAGCTTGCCTTGCGATCTCCTCTGCAAAGACGGAATAGAGAGGCTTATTGTGCAGACGCTCAAAGATGGTGGCTGAGACTTGTTGAGCAAGCTTGATCCAGTCGTCCTTGGTCTTGGGGTTTGCAGACGTCAAGTCGGTGACATCTTTAGCCCGGGAGAGGAGACATAGTCATCAGCTCTCAGTCACATGATGCTGGCAGCGTCAGAGAGGATGAAACAAGATCGACTCACCACCACCGACCGAGACGGCTCCTAAAAAGTCAGCAGCAGCATCGGCTTCGGCAGCTTCTTGTGCGGCCTTTTCCCTTCTTCGCTTTTCTTGAGGAGTCTCTTCATCCATAATGTCATCACCCGCCGCTTTTTGAGCAGCCTGTTCAAGTCAAATCACACATGAGCACCACTGTGTGATGACTATGGTCTCCCTTTGTTGATCAACTACCTACCAATCGAGCCTCCTTTTCAGCCAAGACAGTCTTGAGATTTCGCTTCTTCTTTACAGGAGCAGGTGCTGACGTTGAGGAAGCAGAAGCCTTCTTCTTCTCCGAGTCTGAGACGTCCCAGTCATCCTAGACATGAGCCAACAATGACGAGGAAATGTAATAGTTTAGCGTTTGCAAGGATTTCGTCATTGGAGCGTTTGTGAGGCAGAATTTACCTCTTCCTCCTCTTCGTCTTCTCCAGCAAACTTGCTTGCTCGGAATGCTGTAGGAGCCGGTTGGACTGCAGGTTTAGGGGCTGATGCAGTGCCATTGGAAGCAGGAGCTACCTTGGGAGCCGGAGCCTCGCTATCGCTGATATCTATGAGTCGTGCGAAACGTCAGTGCAATGCTCTCTGCCAAAGTAACAAGCATGTGAAAGTGCAGCTTACCCCAGTCGGACATGATGTGATGTAAAGATACAGTAGTCAAGACTTGTCTTGAGCTAGCACGACGTGTTGAAATCCTAGCAAGTACAAGAATCTCGAGTAACGGGTTCAAGAAATATGGTTTGCGCCTGACATTAAAGTGAAACTGGCTGCGCGCCCCATATACAAGTGGTTTTGTTGTGAAAGTTAACCTGACATTTCGAATATCAACAAGTAGAATCTACGGCTGCTAGCTGCTGCACTTGAAACGATTATTGCTAGCGATCCACCGCTCAGGTCTGTCTGCCACTTGTTGATAAAGCACATACACACCCTCTCTCGCTCTCTCTCCAACTACTCTCGCAGGCCAAATCTCTTCACGCCAGCGAACAGTTGCCAATCTTCCCCTCTTCAAAATCACCTCATGCCTTCTGAACAGTCTTTCACCATCTCACGTCCAGTCGCTGATATGCAAGAGGCTAATCCCAACTGCAAGGACATTCCAAAGAATGCTCTCGTACTTCCTCCTACCCCTCAACTTAAAGCTTTACTGACGATCATTAGGGACGTCAACACCCAGCGGGGAGAATTCGTCTTGTGAGTGGGTTTCATTACAATCGTATTGCGTCGGCAATTTTTGACACTAACGATGCTTGAGCAGCACCTCTGATCGAATCATCCGTCTGCTCGTCGAGGAAGGTTTGAACCATTTGCCAGTAGAAAAGCACACGGTGACGACTCCATTAGGAATTAGCTACGAGGGATGCAAGTTTCAAGGAAAGATTTGCGGAGTCAGCATCATGAGAGCCGGAGAGGTCAGTACACTGTGCTTTTTTTGAAGTCCGCACTTGTCGGACGTCAGGTTTCGAGACTGATAGATTGATCATGTTGAACAAAATACAGGCCATGGAGGCGGGGTTGAGAGAGTGTGCGAGATCGGGTAAGGCGTTCTTTCGTCAACTGCCTAGGGCCATTCACTGCTGACGAACATCTCGCGAACATACAGTTCGAATAGGGAAAATCTTGATTCAGCGGGATGAAGAGACCTGTCAGCCCAAGCTGTTTGTGAGTACACTCATCTGAGCTCAAGGTCAGAGTACGACTTGACCGCTGTGCTACGCCATCAGTACGCCAAGTTGCCAGAAGACATTGCCACACGATACTGCCTCTTGTTGGACCCAATGCTCGGTAAGTTGCGAGTCAATTGTCTGACAGCGAGTACCTTGATCACTCATAACCGAATGAATCACCATGCAGCTACCGGTGGCTCTGCTATGCAAGCCTGTCAAGTCCTGATTAACCACGGAGTCAAGGAAGAAAAGATTTTGTTTTTGAACTTGGTCAGTGGAGGTCTTGAACTCCAACAGTGGTCATTCAAGGACGTCAAGTTGACTTCTCCATGTCTTGTCCACACGACAGATCTCGTCTCCCAAGGGATTGAAGAACATTTGCGAAAAGTACCCCAAGCTCAAAATTGTCAGTGTTGATCCATCTGAGCGCGCTGTCATGCTTTCTACCACTTACATGATCTCACGTTGCCATTTGGTCCTTTTGACTGACAGATCACTGCTTGGGTCGACGAGGGTCTTGATGACAAGTCGTTCATCGTACCTGGTCTCGGAGACTTTGGTGACCGTTACTTTTTGTAGACACTACCCCTTGAGCATATGGTTGACCATAGATCGAGCGAGAAATGATTTGCTCTGCTATCAGGTCATACAATGTATGCGTGCACCGCTTCTCACGTGCACACCATCTCATGCTTTGCAAGGCGACAAAACAGGTTTCGTCTGATTTTGGTCTGCTTTCAGAGATGATCAACATGACTTCATACAACCAGCGTGTGGAAACACGATAACAGTACAATACGATATCTGGAAACACCCAGACTCTAGACTCGTCCTGCAGCTTCACTACTCCCCTGCATCGTCTTGGCATCCTTGAGGATATCCTCTTGCCCCTCGCCAACGTTCAACTCCTTTTTTCGTGGAGGGGCTTTCATCATGCCCAACAAGCTCTCCTCTGAAGCACTTAGTTTGAAAAACCCGCTCGTCCAAGAATGAAACGAGCGTCGGACAGGGGAGAAGACGTGTTCTTTGGGACCATAGTCTGCATATAAGAGGCAATACGTGGCTCCAACTGCGCGTCCCATCAGAGTCAATGAAACACGGTCATTGTATGATGTGCATATTCGGCATGGAACAAAGAGTAGAACAAGGGGTTGTATAAGCGAAGTGTAGACTAGAGAAATGGGGTGAATCGACCAAGACGAAACAGGAGTGAAGTGTATAGAGTAGCGAATGTGTATATACCAGCGGGAAAGTAGAGGGCCGAAACCGTGACGAGGAAATGCACTTACTACCTGCCAAAACCCACCCCGCGACAGTTGTATAACGGGCCCAGGCAAAGACGAGCTTATCAGGATTTGCAGTCATCCTTCGATGCGCCTTTTCCGCACGGGCAATGGCCTTGGGATCATCATAATCAAACACGGTAGGGATCTCGGTGGGATCGGTTGCAGGTCGACCTGCCCGTTGGATGAACGAAGGTGAAAAGCGGAGAGATCGTGTAGGGAATGGCATGGCGTGTAGAACTTTGAGGCAAAAAAGGGGACTCGTTTACCAGATCTGTGATTCAGGTGCGAAAAAGTGACAAACTACCATCAGTACTCATGTTCATGTTGCAGGGTCGTCCAGAAGCACAGAATGCACGAAACGCGTCCCCTCAGTGTAACTATGACAATGAATACCCTCATTGCACTGGTAGCGACCATTGCCCCTCCCTCCACTACGGCAAAAGCCATTGCTTCCCAGCCAAGACGGACAGGAAACGGCGTGGTAGGAGATGCAACGAGTCTAGGGTCTTGCTTGACCCCCCAGACATGGGCTTTTTGGTGTGATTTTTGGTGTTCATCTCTGGGGACGTGATTGGCTTCTTGCATCGTGGAAAAAGGTAGAACGAAAAGAGATACTCACGTTGAAATGGATTGGTTGGATGCTTTGCTGATCGTTGGGCAAGTGGAGAAAAAGTTTCAAGAAAAGAAACCCTTTTGAATCCTAGTGAACATGTTATCAATCAATTCACACACGTAAAACTCACAACATCATAAATGACGTGTCTTTATGTCATGACTCATGGATGTTCAGAGACTTGCCTGGACGAGATTGTAAAGCGTTCCGTGATAGAGCCTGGTCAAGAGTGCAGGGTCACATTCTGCCTTGATCAAGTGGAGGCCAAATGTCCGATCGTTTCTGAGACTCTCCTGTGGTATAGGTCTAGGTCCAGCCAAGACCGTCGTGATCGCTCCCCTCTCCAGACCTGTGGCCTGTCACTCTGTCAAACATGGCTCCGTCTTTCGCCGAGAATGTCGTTGCAGGCAATGTGAGGTCAGAACAAGGCCTAGGACGAGACAATAGCCATAGAGGCGCAAGGAGTACTCATAAGAATTCGGGTTCCTCGAGAGGCCAGCGTAACACCTCTTCTCGAGATGATTCGCACAAGACAGCCGCTGGGTTAGCTAGGTAAGCTTTGCTCTTTCCCGTATCATCGGTTTCCTCTGGTACTCAAGGATTTACCTTATGTCTCATTCAGGGAAGCGCATGCTCAAGCCAAGATACTGGAAAAGATGCTGCAGGTAAAGGGTCCATATGATAAGGAGGTTCAAGACCAAAGAAATCGGTAAGTGTCAGTGTGTGCAACGCATCGCCCATTCCAAAATCGCATCTCACCGTCTTTATTCTTTCACACATTAGGATACGGTCGTTGTACAAGTCGATTCACTTTGATCATCCCACATCTTCTGGTGCTCAGCTGCTGGATTATCTTTGGCTCTATACCACACACATAATTATCGCGCAGTATCGTGCCAAAATTGCGGCCTTGGATAAACAGCTGCTCCTGCAAAATGCTCAGTCTCCACGTCGCAATAGATCCGCAACTCCGGGGTCCAGAGAGCTGGTCACCGGGCCTGTGGAAATTCGAAAAGTCTTGAACTCCTTTCGGGGATTTCTTCGATCCGAACAATCTTTTTACAGGACGGTAATCACGTCTATTGTGGAAGTTTTTGGATTGGTATCCCTGCCCGACTATGAAGAGTCGCCTTTTGGCGGCAGTGCCAGACGCTCAAAGTCACAAGGATCCCAGTCAGTTCCGGTCGACTTGCAATCTTGCTTACAAGCCGTTGGAATTCCCACATCGTATTCAGAAGGAGACGAACTAGACAATCCGTCAGGTTGGAGTGTGCCACACGTCCCCAAGGTCAAACTCACCCACCACGAATCGCTGCAAAAGATTGATCTGGTACACAAGGCTCTGGTGTGCCTAGGTGATATCGAACGGTACAAAGAGCAATATGGGTCCGAGCGGGATAAGAAACTTGCTCAAGGCTCAAAGCAAGGACGTCATGCATATGGCGGCAGGGCTGGCTCCAAGGCAAAAGGTTCAATCATCACAAATCAACCCACTGACACGGATGAAGTCTACGCCAAAGCCATATTCGTCTATGAGGTGGCTCGGGCTCTGGTACCCGAGAACGGGAACCCTTCGAACCAAATGGCGGTAGTCGCAATGTACACCAAGGACAACTTTTTGGCTGTGTATCATTACTGCCGTGCCCTGGCTTGTCGAAAGCCATTCCAGGCAGCCGAGGGGAATTTATACAAGTTGCTCAAGGACAGTCTTGCTGCTTGGAGAGCTGAACAGCAAGCGAATCCTAACACCGTCAGCACCGATTCGAGCTCGCAAGGTTTCCGCAACCTCGACGCCCAGAGACCGTTGGTGTCCTTGAAAGCAGAAGAGGTCGTTTTGCAAGCCATTCTTGTCCTCGGAGATCGGGAAGCTCCCTTTGAGCCGCTGGTCGCGAGTCACCTATCTCATTTGGGTCGCCTATTGGCCGAACGAGCTGTCCCTGCCGAAGTCATTGTCAAGACCTTGGTGCTCGCTATAACATGTCACTGGAGTCTTCGAATGAAGGAAGTAACAGACAAGTCTCCTGAGAGGCAAGATGGACTCGACCAAGAAGGAGCCGCGTTATGGTACTTGTTCAATGTGGCAGGCGTCATGCTCGACGTTGCCGACCAAGAGGTTCGAGATGGTCTAGGAGAGGAGCGAGTGGCTGATTTGAAGAGGAGTGCCCAAGATCCAGCAAATGACCATCAACGAGATCTCACAGATGGCGATCAAGACCTGAGCCAGACTTCCTATACGCACTTTTATCCTTATATAACTGCAGTCCTCCGCCGACTCCTTCCAGCACTTCGCATCTTTCTCAAATGGCTCAAGGCCAATGCCTCTCTTCTCAACAATCAAATGATTGCTCAGCAGGAAGAGTTTTGGACGACTTATGCAGCCTTTCTACGTCACCTCGAGGCCTTGTTCCCGCTGAAACAGCTCCCCGAGTTGCAAGGACTCCTAGAAGAAGATTTTGATATGAGGGGGTTTGTTCCACTCAAGAGAGCAATGGGATTCATGACGTCTGGGGGAGATGGCGGAGAGGCCAAGTCTCCCACAGATTCGCAACCTGTGGACTCGGGCGATATGGACAGTGCTGCCCATCCGAATGAAGAGCAGCTAATGAGAATTGCAGATTTGATTTGCGACGGAAGACTAGTTTCCAAATTTGTCGTGAGTGGGAAATCAGACAGTCTTGAACCACGAGGGGGGTCCAGGCTGACATCCACATCGTACTTGCAGCCCAAGCCAAAGGACACTAGCCTTCCTCTAGCAGAAAATGTCACAAAAGGCAATGCATCTGGGCGACTTGAATCATCCGTCTTGTCACACATGTTGAATCTACCGGTTCCCGATCAATCCCACACGAGCGAGTCAGATGTAGGCGATGGAGCGTCTATCAGTACCGCGACCGAAGATGATCCCGTCAATCTTGCTATGCGGGCAACAATGGGTGATGGATTGAGCCTCGTTGACGATGATGAGCGCCGCACGATACCTGATGAAAATGATGACGATGAAGAAGAGGATGAAGAGGAAGAAGAGGTCGTTTGGCGAAGCAGTCGATCACAGCCCACACGGGATACTTTTACCTCAATCAACCCTCCGGCAGAGCCAGTCGGACTGGCGACCCCAACAGCCCCGATACAACGGGCGTTTACATCGCCGTTCATCGAAGGCGCGCCTCCACAGAATGCCCAAACCACCGCTGTGGGTACCCGAGCGGAAGACTTGCTTCATTCTCTCAGCATCGGGGCTTCCCACCCGGGACCTCCCATCACCAGTCCACCCACCACGACACCTCGACCGGGAGCATCCCCATTCTCACATTCACATACTCCGCTACTGTTTGGTGGACTAGGCTCCCCTGCCGGTAGCTCCTCCATCTGGTCGACTGGCTTTAATGAACCTGCACAACCCAGTCCTTCCGGGGCCAACGCATTATTCGCGCACGGCCCACCCGGATCTAGTCCAATGGGCCATCAAGTATGGAGCCATGGCCCGAGTGTTCATGTCAATCCTCGAGCATCTCCACTGGCAGCGGCTGGTGCGGGTCATGTACCGTCTCCGGCTGAGAGGAGGTATCCTCTGGCGCATGGCGTCTCGTCTGATTCAATGAATCACATCATTCACCACCAGCCTCACTTTGGATGAGAACGGGGATTGAACGGCAAGTCGACCATGGCAACTGCGCGGAAATGCTTGTCACGGGCCCTGACTCAAAAGTCCGTCGCATGACTTGCCGAGAACTGGTAGTGCATTGAAAGGCACCCAAATCGACGCTTCATACTCTATACTTTATGATCCGGCAAGATGGATGTGCCACCAGCTCTTCGTGCCCGTATCCGAGGATATGCTTGACATTTTTCACCGTCCATGCTCGAGCCCCACCAGTCATCACACGTTCATGTATAGCATATTGATACAGAGAGGGTATTGAGGGCATCCGCGCAAGAGTGCACAAGACTACCGAGCGACTGTATGGTTTGAACAAGATTATACGGGTACAAGAATATCGTCCATGATTGCCAAATGCATTGTTCTTCAACTCGATCAAATGTCAACGATGTCCTTTGAGTGTCAAGATACGGCTTGTTGCTCGGGCCACTTTGCACGGACTCCTTTGAGCCCTGTTGATGCCAAGTCATTCATGAGTCATCCCACTCCTTTAGAAACCCAGCTTATGGAGACTTACATCTTGTATACAATTGCATCGCAATGGGGTTGACTTCACGAGTTTGTGTGAAATCATCTCGAGTCCGCTCAGTTGTCGACTCTGCTTGTCGACCGGTCCCAGTCTCTAAATTGGGCTTTGAAAGGGTATCGCCCGTCCTGAGATTGCAAAATCAGATGGGCAATCATTACGAAAGGGACATCAGTGTCCGTTTGTCAGGTCGAAATGGCAACACGTGTTATCCACTCACGCTTGATTTGAACGCAAGCTGAATTGCGCCACAATTTGTTCGCCAAGGGCAGGGTTACTCAGACGTAGTGCTTGGAACCCTTGTTGAAGCAACTGCAGAGCTTGGAGATCATGGGTCGATTCAACCTCGGCGGCTGCCTGGCAAGGGGAATGAAAGACAAGAGAGAGGTCACCAGATTGACATTTGGCAAAACAGAAAGTGATCAGCCAGGCGGGGAACGAGGCATCTACTGCACGACCGGGAGGATCGCCAATGCATACCTTGTCTATGACTGGCAAGATCTTGTCGTGTATCACTGCCTCATTTTTCCCCTCGCCTGTGCCTGTCTTTCCGGGTCCATCGGCATCTCGAGGTGCCACGGTCACTCTCGACGCCGGCTTGATTGTTCTGAAAAGACCAACCGGTCCAATGAGTCAATTGTCCGCAAACACACTCGGATATGTCATCATGTCGAGCTCACGCTTGCGCAGATTGTAGAGACACCCCCGACAACGACCTTGCTCCGTCTAGGCCAGATGGATCCGGGCGCTGTTTGATCGTGGCCAAGCTCTCGGTCTGAGACTCTACCACTTGATTACGTGCAGTTGATTTTCCCAGCGTATGCTGATTGAGCTCTAGTGGACGCCCTCTTGTGGTGGAGAACATCTTGCCTCTTAGCATGCCTGAAGTATTGGGTTCGATACCATCATCCAATTCGGCTTCCGTGTCACTTGGATTTTCCTCTAATGCCTTGGCCGCAAGTAACGTTCCATTGCCAAAGTCCCATCCGTCGTCATCTTCGTCATCTGTCTGTCCAATTTGTTGTGCAGCATCTGAAGATGAAGGCGCAGTCGAGTCGGTCGTGGAGGATTGTTGCGCTTTTTCGGCCTTGTAAGAAAGCCAACGGTCGATTAGGGGTTTGAGATGCTCGGTCGGGCCTGCAGACGTGATGAATGGGTGCTCGAGTAGCTCAGCGGCACTCCAACGCTAAGATTCAAACGATGAAAGACGTCAGCCCAGGGGAGGGGAAAATTCGCAGAAGCTAGGACAGATCTCACAACTCACCTCTCGTGGCTCCTTGACCAGACATCGTGTGATAAAATCCTTGAATTCTTCACTGTACTCTTCACCTTGCAATCTCGGTGGATCCATCCCAGGGATCAAGAACAAGACCTTGAGGGGATGTCGATCCGAATGGGGAGGTTCCCCCTTGATCAGCTCAATCGCTGTGATACCAAACGACCATATATCGGCCTTGTGATCGTATCCGCTCTTGGTCTGCAAAATGACTTCTGGGGCCATCCAGTAAGGTGTGCCCACGAATGTATGTTTCATGCTCCGCGAGCTTGTCAGTTGTCCTGCGACGCCAAAGTCGGCGAACTTGACGGCACCTGTCGAGGAAAAGAGGACATTGGCGGCTTTGATATCTCGGTGAATTTTGCCCTGTGAGTGTAGGTAGACAAGACCAAGCAATAGTTCTCGAAGTACAATCGCAACGTTGGACTCTGACATAGGTCCAGGTTTGATCTGTGACAGAGGTTTGAAGTGTGAGCAAAAGAGCGGCCGAGTCTGGCGTAGTTTTGTGTCTATCCCTCACAATGTCCAGACCGCTTCCTCCAGCAAGATACTCCATGACGATCCATAAATTCCACCCTTTGCCAACAAAAGAACCATAGTAACGAGTAACATGATCTGAAGAGCATCCTGAGAGGTAGACAATCTCTTGTTGAATTTCCATGATATCTAGAGTCAGAGCAAGGCTTGGGTCAATGATTGACACCAGTGTAGTAGGGAGACGGCTCACCATCTTGACTGTGCTCGAGTTCTGGCGTTGCAAACAAGAGTCAGTGAGTTTGTGAAGGACGCCAAGGTTCATGTTCCGGGATGCGTACCAATGTTTTTGATTGCTACAACCTCTCCCGTCTCTGTGTCCAGACTGTAGGCAAGCCATGCAGTGCTCTAGTCAGTCATTCCAAGTCGCACACCAAGTTCAAACTCACGCTTTCCACACTACCCCAAAATTTCCTGCTCCCAGTTTTTCCAATAGCTCATATCTCTCTTCAGGTCCTGCAGAAATTGCAGGCCCTCCTCCTGATGGTTGTCTCGGCTGATTCGTCTGTGAAACCCGTTGATCAGTCTTGGGCGTTGCTTCGCCAGTGTCTTTTGCGGTGTCAAAATCAAAGGGATCTCGAAGCTTCTGCTCAGGGGCTGTCTTTTGCCTTTTTCTTTCCAGAGCAGCTTGCTCAAGCGTCACGGTCGAGCCGTGGCTAGGGAGTGAATTGCGTTCGGGTGATTTGGATGTCCTTTTGACGGTTGCTGGTGATGGATCAATCGACGACGAGGCATGCGGTGGCTCCATGAACGACGGATCAGACCGTGGTGATCTATACCCGCCTTCATTGATTCCCCTTGACAAGTGAGTGATCCTGCTCATCTTGATTTTATCTGTGGACAGGTCAGTATGTCGAATGGTCATGTTTGTTGAATGAGTTTCCATCTTTATCAACAATCGTCATGTCCCAACAATAATACACGTCATTAAATGGTTCAGAAAACGTCCATTTAATATTTAATTGATAGGAGAAAATCCTGTATGAATACAACGACGCTTGAGTGTCGACTGAATTACTGCTGTCCACTTCTTTCTCATCCTTCCACGTTGTAAGTTCCCTACCCCCTACCCTTGGTGCACTGGTAAAACATGACACTCATCTCTTGTCGTTACTCTTGCAGTTTTACCATGATGACCTTCAAATCGACTCTGTGCCCGAAGAGGGTCTAGGAGCTTCGATGCGCGCAAAGAAATGACCTGTCCTGAACAAGGACAAACGGGCACTGGTTGCTCACTGCAACCATGTGTCCGGGGACTGACATCGAGACGATCGGGCGCGCTCTATCTTGTTAACCCAAAAGGATCGCTCAGTTGCTTTACCTGTCTGACCAACAAAAACCTGGAATGGATTTATAGATCTAGTGTGCTTGAACCCCTCCACTCTTTTGACCCATCTTTGTATTGGCTGCACCAGATGTATCATGTAATTGAGCATATATGCATGTTCTAGGACATCATGGTCGTGGCCTGGTGGCGCATGTGCTGCAAGATCCAGCTAGATTTCACAAGACTTGGTCACCAGCAGTCATGCATGACTGGTCCGATGGAAACCGCGTCATCTTAACGGCGCTTCCGCTCGATCAAGGGGTAGACTACGATTCATAAACTCAGTAGGCCAAAGTAAAAGATACTTGAATGAGCTTTGACACCACTGGCCGGACACTTGAACGTCGCCACCAGTCGGTTGGACTCTTTTGGGATTTTCTGCAACTACCATGTCCAAACGAGAGAACAAGGCCCACCAGCACTTGGCCTCTGGCGCACTCTCGGGACTGGCATCGTCGGTCATCCTGCAGCCTCTGGATCTGGTCAAGACTCGCCAGCAACAAGGCGTCCAGGCCGGGCATGGAGTGGTAGACAATGTCAAAGGAAAGGGAAGGTGTGTGTCTGTGTGGAAAAATCGAGGGAAAGTGGACCGAGAGTTTTGTTCTGACAAGTCATACGAATATATCATGTCGCAGAGCTATCTTGCCAACAGCGAGACTGGTGATACAAGAAGACGGATGGCGAGGACTTTGGCGGGGAACGGCACCCACAGTGGCCAGGTCAGTCTTTGGGATTCTTTTTGATTCAAAGCACCATACTCACTCTGGTTATCGGTGACTTGTTAGAAATGTGCCTGGAGTCGCTGCCTACTTTTACCTCTTGTCTGAAATCCGTTTCGCTCTATCATTCACCTCCGTTTTCGCTCAAACTCCACCTTCGACTTCCCTCTTACCCACTTTCGCCTCCAACGCCTTGGCACCATCATCTTCATCATCTTCATCACCACCTTCATCTTCGTTAACACCCGCCGCTCAGACTCGGAACAAGTCCTCGGCTCTACCCAAATTGACAAGTCAAGGAAACATGGTGGCCGGAGCTGTAGCGAGAACGACGATTGGGTTCATACTCAACCCCATCACCGTGCTAAAGAGTCGATTCGAGGTAAGGGTCTAATGTGTTCCCTATCTCTCCGCTCGGGATTTCTTGTGACCACCAGCTGGGCTCACTGATTGCTCTTCATCCAATCACTCTAGTCTGGTCTGTACGACACCAAATCAATAGCCTCCTCTTTCCGACAATTACTAGCTACCGATGGTCTCCGAGGAATGTTTCAAGGGTTCACCGCAACGGCTGCACGAGACGCTCCCTATGCAGGAATCTACATGGCGTTTTACGAAAAGAGCAAGGATTTGATGAGTAAGCCCCAGGACAGCAGCGGCGGCGGCGGCTTCCTCTGATGTTCCTTTTCCCGGATAATCTTTTCACTAACACGGAAACCAACATGCTCTCGTATCTTTCTTGTGGACTTGCCAACAGGTCTCAGTACTCAACGCACAGGGTTGGGTGTTCCCAGTGCGATGATACATACCATTTCGGGCATGTCGGCTGCGACGTTGGCCACCCTGGTCACAAGTCCCGCCGATTGTGTAAAGGTACGTTTTTTTTCTCTCTGTCCCGTTCACACGCCTCACTATGCTTGGGCTGTGGGGTTTCCTCTTTTGTCCTCTTGTCTGTTTCTCCTCGTGTTGACTGTTTGATTTTTGATTCTCGGTGTAATGAAAGACTCGAATGCAAGTATTACCGACCGCAAACCCTACCATCCGCGCCGCCATGTCATCTATATGGACCGTAAGTCGATCATATCTCAACAAACGCCCCCCCCCCTTTTTTTCTCTTCGCCCCGGACTGATCCTCTCTCGTATGACTCGGCGCACGTTTCCGTCACCCCAAACAAAAATACAATCCACAGGAACGAGGTTTCCAGGGCTTCTTTGCCGGGTCCATCTTGCGAATCACGCGAAAAGCGGCTTCGAGCGCGATTGCGTGGACAGTCTATGAGGGTCTGTTGCTCATGTTTAGGGACCAGCAACAAAACGTCGTGTGAAACAAACAAGACACACAAAGCAAGGGCTCCCGGGGGAGATCCATATGCTCGTCAATTGGGTTGAAAAGAAACAAGGAAAGAAAAAAAGGGTCGAAATCTTGAGGAAGAGGGGCAGAGCGTCTCTGCGGTGGTTTGCATTTCTCGACTTGTTATTTAAAAGTTTGTGGTATATCGCCAACGTTGTATGCATTTTCACCATTGCATGTATGCTTTTTCTGACAGCATGTTAGTAGGACACAAACGACACTTGGCTGTTGCTTGCCTGCCTGGGGTCACACAGAGAGTGACCAGGTTGGGCTTCAGAAGCAGCAAGCTAAACGAGTCGTGCGCATTCATAGACTGTCGCAATCGTATGCTAATCATTCTATCGATATATTGAATCATATTTGATACAATTCAATTCTGGTTATATATGGGGTCTGCAGTATGAGAGGATTTTGTTGAGAGATTAGGCGTTGTAAGTAGAGGCCTGAGCGAGGGAAAAAAAAAGAGGTCATGCCGAGATGAGCATCGTCGTCAATACCGTTTGAATGCACGGGCTAGACTTACGGAAACGTTTCCTCCCCTTCCGGTCCAGTTGACGTGGACGTCCTGTCCCTCGGGCAACATCTTGGATCCCATACCAGGCTTGACCTTGAAGGTGTGGGCACCAAAGAAGTCTACATGATCAAGCAAAGATGAAATGAGATTGTGCAATGCTGGTCAGTCGCTAGTTTCAGACTCACCTCGCTGGGCTTGGATCAAAGAGGCGGGCAAGTGCTCGCTGCGGTATCCGTCAAAGAAGGACAAGGCGGTGGAGTGGGCAGGGATGGGGATTCCCCAAAGAGTGGATTGGGCAACAACCCGTCTCCAACCAGGAGCGGCCTTTTCAATGGCTTGCCTAAAGAAGCCGTCAAAGAGCAAAGACTCGAGCTGCTTGTCATTGTGGAAAGCCTTGGTGATGTCGGCCAAAAAGACAGACTTGATGATACATCCTCCACGCCACATTTGAGCGATACCACCCATGTTCAAGTTCCAGCCGTACTCCTTGGCGGCCTCACGCATGAGCATGAATCCTTGAGCGTACGAGATGATCTTGGAAGCGTAAAGTGCTTGCTCGAGGTCGCTGTAAACAAAAAGAGCATTTTGAATCTCAGCAAGGGGCAACATCTGGGCATCGTCCCAAAAAGAGATCCACTCACTCAATGAATTGCTGCTTGTCTCCTCCAAAGGCCTCTCGGGTAGGTCCGGGAAGGACCTTGGAAGCACGAGTCCGCTCTTGCTTCAAAGAGGACAAGCATCGGGCAAAGACGGCCTCACCGATCAAGGTGACAGGGGTACCCATGTCAAGGGCATTGACAGCGGTCCACTTTCCGGTTCCCTTTTGGCCGGCAGAGTCCAAGACCTTTTCGACAATGGGAACACCATCGTCGTCGTTCTTCCTGAGGATCTGGTAGGTGATCTCGATCAAGAAAGAGTCGAGAACTCCCTTGTTCCACTTTTCGAAAATGTCGGCAATCTCGGCGGGCTTGAGTCCCAAACCTCGGGTGAGAATGTCGAAAGCCTCGGCAATCAATTGCATGTCACCGTACTCGATACCATTGTGGACCATCTTGACGTAGTGTCCGGAACCAGACTCGCCGACCCAGTCACAACAAGGTTCACCGAAAGCTTGAGCAGCAGTCTTTTGGAAGATCTCCTTGATGTGGGGCCAGGCGGCGGGGTTACCACCGGGCATCAATGAGGGACCGTACCTAGCACCCTCTTCACCTCCAGAGACACCGGATCCGACAAACAACAAGCCCTTCTTTTCGAGCTCTTCGGTCCTCCTGATCGAGTCGGGGTAGTGAGAGTTTCCTCCGTCAATGATAATGTCACCCTTTTCGAGGTGGGGCTCGAGCTGTTCAATAAAGTTGTCAACAGCGGCACCGGCCTTTACGAGGAGGATGATCTTTCGGGGAACGGTAAGCTTGTCGCAGAGCTCCTTGACAGAGTGGGCACCAATGACGTTCTTGCCTAGAGAACGAGATATATACGTAAGCAGCTAGTCGGGATCGAGGAGAGAAACAACAAAAATCGTACCCTTGGCCTCGTTCTCCAAAAAGTGGTCGACCTTGGAGGTGGTTCGGTTGTAAGCACAGACCTTGAAACCCTTGTCGGCCATGTTCAAGATCACTATCGGTTGAATTGTGTTTTAGCAATACTGTCATTTGCATGTATGTATCAACAGGGCACTTACAGTTTTGACCCTATTTGGCAAAGAGCAAAAGACGAGAGAAAAGATTGCCACATCAGCCGAGATTCAAAGTTGAGCTACTCTCTGAATACTCACCATGACGGCCAAACCTAAACGATGAGATCAGGCAAGCAAATGAAATGAAAAACAACAACAAGATGACGTGATGAGCTAATGACTCTTTTTCCTCTCCTACATTGTCCAACATGAGCGCGTACCGATCAAACCGATATCAGCTCTATCAAAAGAAAAGAGACCCAAGGTCAGTATCAGATCGAGCAAGTCACCCCGAGTGATGATTACACCCCACGAGATGCCGGGCAATACCCAACTTACTTTTCAGAAGACATTTTGTGTGATGTAGGAGAAATGTGACGTTGAACGAGGGATAGTCTGTCTGACGTGTTGGAAGAAATGGTGGCAGTGATCTTTCTGTACTCTAAAGTTTGAATTCACAAAAAGAGGTAGAATGACCAGAGAAAGAAAAAAAAAAGGTCGAGTGTGGTAGAGATATAAATGGGGAGAGATGGGTGGGTGTGGGCTTACGGGTGTGATTGGGCGCCAGCTGGCGAAAGCGAGAGAGAGACAAAGTCCGCAGACTGATCGCTGACCAATCAGCACCCGAGACACCTGACATTTTGGCTTTTGGCTAGGAAATCGACGCGTCACCATGGGTCTCTAGCCATTCAACCCAACCCATCACCGGTCCGGCTCTCCGACCACCCCAGGGTATCCATTACTCGAGTCGAGTACATGGGGTAGCAGCAATATGAATGGTGGTGTGACTCGACGAGTTGAATCGTTGAACCGTATGAAAACATCCAGCATCGACATGGCATTTGCACGTAACATTTTTTTTTGGAATCTTGTCTCTCGCGATAAGCAGCCAGCCAGCCAGCGACGCGAGCGAGAAGCGTCATCGACTCATCGTCTGCTAAGTGCTATCTGCTGCTGCTAGCTGCTTAAGTTGCTAGCTGCTCAACTGCAGTCTCCACAGTTGGCACCGTGCGTTGGTTTATCGTTTATTGCCCCGCTTGACGTCATGAGCAGACAGACAGACTGCATAGACCATTGAGATGGACATGGACACATAAAGACAGAGGATTTCGAGTATTCCATTTCAACCATTGACATCTTCACCACTGATTCAATACACCCACCCACACACTCACACATATACACCATGTACCGAACTGCTATCGCCTCTACCCGTCAGACCTTGTTTGCTCGTTCGTTTACGACCTCGGTCGTTCAACGCAAGACCTTGACCGACAGTGTCAAGGAAACGGCTGACAATGTGCGTCGTCGTCGTGTCTTGACATTTATACCAAAAGTGATTGGCGTGCTGACACACTACTCTCTTTTTATTCACTAGGTCAACAAAAAGGTAGGCGAGACCCTGGCCAAGGGCATGCAAGCCGCCGAATCCGCCACCAAGGACGTCAAGAGCGCCACTGGTAAGAGCCTTGACACTTTATTGCCCCTCTCCTCATCCCCTTTTTAATAACCAAACACTCATTTCAAACGCACATACACAGACGACGCCTCCAAGCAAGCTGACAAGACGGCCAAGCAGGCCAACGAGACATTCGAAGAGGTCAAGCAGGGTGGTAACCAAGCCGCCGCTGAAGCTCGAGGCAAGGCCAGGGATGTCAAGGACGCTGCTCAAAATTAAGGCTTCTTGAAATAGTGTGCGAGTATACCCCCCCTGTAAAATCTACAATGGTCTATTCTTGAAACTGTAGCAATGAGGACAAGTATCACATACAATCGAAACACAATCGACATACCACTCTCCCCACTCATTCTCTGACCAGCCTCCACCCTCCATCCTTGCTCTCAATCAACCCCGTCCTCGCCGTCTCCCCTAAAAACCTCTCGAGTGCTTCTTTTGAATTGAGATAGGTTGGATCTCGTGATAACAAGCGATGAAGAATCGCACTGCTAAACGTCGCACCGCTGCCCAATAGGCGTTGGATTTCCTTGATAACGAATAGAGCGACGCGAGCGCCCGGTGCATGTGATTAGTCTTTTTTTGAGTGTCGCATCAGAAGACAACGGTGAGCAAGCAAACTCACTGTCCACTTGTGTGCCTCCATGTCAGCCCGCGTCTCTGTCGGAGATTCAAACATGGGCTCTTCCCGAGTTTCAACTAGACGAATCAACAATAATCAGTCACCACCACCACCGCCACCCGACTTCCCCACACACACACACACGCTACGTACGTAAAACCGTGGTATCCACATCCACAGGCTCCGCATCCGCCGCTTCAACCAAACTATACGCCCCATCCTCTTCTCGCTGCAAAACGCCCTCATTGACCCAAAAGTTGAAAGCGTGCTCGACGATTTTCTGATCGGTGATGCCTATCCGTTCCGCCATATCTTCCCATGTGTACCTTGTTCGTTTCGTAAACGCATCAATCACGGTGGCTTGGAGTGGACTGGCCTCGATATCGAGCACTCGGCCTTGAGTTTCAACCGACATGGTCACGGACCCGAGCATGTTGAAGAATTTAATGTGCTTGTCTTGCTTGACGTGATGAAACGTACGACCATAATGTTCTTGCATTCTGCGAGTTCAAATGTAGAGGGTTGCGCAATGAGCGGATTGAACAAGTAATATTTCAAGCGCCACACGTACCGTCGCAGCTTTCGGGGAAGTTTGAGTCGCTTGTCCATCACCGTAGGCCAGTAATGGTGCGAAAGGATGATGGGTTGTACCCGGGTCTACGAACAAGGGACATGGTGTGAGCAAACCCATCCGTTCCAAGTACCAGGCTATTGCATTCGCTCACCTCTTTTGTACGCTGCACTTGACCATGAATCCGTTTCGAATCCTTCATATCCTTGAGCATGATATCGCAAACTTGAAGTGCCGTGTCACCGAAGCGCATCTTGAGTGTTTCCACCTTGGCCAACTGTGTCCAAGAAAAACCCCGTCAATGATTGATACTTTCAACCCATCGTCCAACTTGGACAATACGACTTACATCCTCTTCGTAATCAAAGTTTTTGACCGCCAATAGTCTCCGAGCAAGCCACATTTGTAGTTCAGTCACGATGACGTCTCTCGAATCGTACATGCCCACCAGCGTGCTGAGAATGTCGTTTTGTCTTCTTGTGCGGAATTCTGTACAAGCGAGGTGCGAGAGAAACAATCAATGGCCACCCGAGTGCACTCTCGTGAGCCACACATTTTTCATCCTCGAGTAATTCAGTAGCTGCATTTGTCAACTTACCTGGCGAGGCATCAATCGGTTCAGGCTCCCAACTGGCATCCGCCCAATCTTCCACAAGCTCATGACGGACCCGGATTTGTCGAACCTTGTCGGACTCGTCGGTCAACTCATCAGAGTCTACCAGCATACTGACCATGCTTGCCACGGTATCCGGTCGAGCTCTAGTCCATGTTGCATGATCACACACGGTGAGCGTCGGGGTATCTGATCATCTGCAGAAAGAAGAAAAGAAACCAAACTCACTTGAGATACGTCTTGATGGGTCCCGATACGGAATGAATAAGGACGCCTGAAGAGTCAATGACTTGCAATGACTTGATGATCAGTTTATACGCCCGAATGACATCCTTGGTCTCGGCACCTGGATGTAAAAGCCGCTGTCGAATACTGCTCCCCAAGTTGCACAAATCAGCTCTTTAGTTCACCCGTCCGACCACTTGACAAAGGACGTACGACGCATTCAATACAGGAGCTAGTTGAGTTCGCCTGAAAGCTTTTGTCAGTCCGTTGCATTCCTGTCATCACGCAGAGTCGTTTTTTAGTCATTGAGACCCAGATTCCAGCTTTGATGCGGGAACGAACCCTCATGTCGAGCAGAGTGGGCTCTGATTCCGGATAATTCATGATGATGTCAAACATTTCTTTGCATCTGGCCGTGGGGGGAGTGACCAACACGTTTTGTCAGCTTCACTCTCATCACACATTGGAACTTCCTTGAACTCACTTTTGATCAAAAAAGTCCATCTGTAATCGATGTTCCAGCCGGATCTCAATGTTGTTTCGTCGATGCCGATCATTCTGGTTCCCAGCTTCAAGATACCCAAGAAGCCATGCGAGAATATCCATCTTGACCACCGCCCGCGCATCGTCAAGTGTTCGATGCGACCAGAGGTCTTCTTGATCCAGCATCTCATCGCCATCAATTTGCATCATACTGCTACCTTGGAGGGCAGACGCCGTGAATGGAGACGTGGCCCATTCCCGCCTGACCAAACGTCCAAGTTGTTCATACGCCAGGTCTGAGAGAATCATGGCGTACCTCGGTAATATACCCAGCTTGTAAAGGTACCGATTAGGTAGCTGGAATTGAAACATGCCCGTACCGTCACTTGAATGTGAGGCTGATGGTGCACGGAGAGGAGGTAACGAGGCTCGAAAGTATGTCCTCAGATGGTCATGAAACGCTGGCGATGGGAGGGCCGCATGTAGCAAGGTTTGAAAGTGATTCACAAACAAATTGTGATAGTGATTTTTTGAAAGGGTCGGAGGTTTGAGACTGTTCACAACCATGGTCAGAATTATACTCGGCATGCAAATCACAAAACTCCCAACTCACACGACGTCTGCCCATCTGATGCCCTGATCCCATTCCTTTTCCCAACGATACAGCTTGTCGAGCAACGCATTCATGCTCTCCACCACCTTTTTCTCGGGTTGTCTGGAGAGACTCGCAGCTTCCATTTGCTGGACGCTCCGTTTGATATCGGCTTCGACCCAGTGGAATGATCGAGTGACTTGTTGTAAGATTTCAGAAATGAGATGTGTGGGCTCGTCATAGGGTGAGTGCTGGAGCAAAAGACGAGCTGCCTCGTTGGTAGTAGCAGTTGCTGGGTCCTCGAACAAAACGCATGTCAGCGTCTGGTTCACCAAGAGTAGCCAGATCCATGACTCACGTTGTTTAAAGCCATTGACGTCAATATTCTTTGGCAACATGAAATTCGCGACGTAATTCCAGCACTGTCGTTTCACTCAAAGATTTGTGAGGGATGTAAAAGCATGCAGAGTGGTCCAAATCATACTTACTCGCCCAAGCTGCGTCTCGGCCTTGATGGACGCTGTCGACAAGGCTGCACTGTCGGCCAACGGAGGAATCTGAGCTGGAGTGGGTTCAGGGGCTTCAGAAGCTCGACCCTCCAGCGAGGCATAGAGTCCCGAAAGCGACGGGCGAGCTGGCATGGTTGAACAGCCGCAAGGCGGAGCTAGACGACTGGACACAATGCGTTCCTTGCATTTGCAGTCTTTACACTCAATCAATCGTATCCATGAGCCTGCTCTATCTGTGTCTCCGCTATCGCGCTAAAATCGAGCACTTTGTAAACAAAGCACGTCCCATGCAATGTACTCATGGAGATTGCGGGTTTGTACGAGTACTCTTACTCGGATGCAACAAGGAGCGTCCCCAAGCAGGTCACGTTAGACAGCAAAACGTCACGCAGGTCATCATGACGATACAGAGACTCATCTCGGATACATCCCATACATGTTGTCGCGCTCGCTGCCACTTGGTCATCTCCCACGCCCCCTCTTGCCTCCAGCAGCTCTCGCTCTTATGGCTCTCTGAATATAAAACGCCTTGCCTCTTGCAGCACTCCCACCACCTCGGCCCCGAGTCGACTTTTTCCCCCGCGTTCCAGAAGCAGATTCATAGCTGCCTGATCTTTGTGCAGCCGCATTGTCCCAAGTCTTGCCTTGTCGCTGACGTTCTGCACCGGCAGCCTTCTCCGCGAGTACGAGGCGGTCATTGGCGAGCTGAGCTTCATGTCCGACAGGCGCATCGCTTCTTCTTTTACTTTCCCTACACCAATGCGTCAGATAAAAAGTCTTGATTGGATCGGGAAGCGATGATATGCCTCTGAACGGGAAATCCGAGTTGGTGCAAGCATCGTCAAGACCGCTTGTGTTGGGAGTTGTATCATGCAAGGGATCCCGGGTTGAGGAATCGTTGGCAGTCGGTTGTGAAGGGTCCCAATCGAACGCCGCAAATTCTTGGTCAAAGTCATAATCACCGTCCAGGCCAGCAGCGTCTGGTGGTTCTGCTTGCGTGACTTCATACTTGTCGCATTCGTATTCATCCCCTGCCAGATCTTCGGTTAGATCGACAGCATCTGCCAATGTTGCTCCCTTGTAATCGCCTACAAAAGCGTCTCCCCAGGTCGGCTCGGCCTTGACCTGTACAGATGACTCGTGATCATCAAACATTGCCTCCAATGGTGGAGGACAAGCATCATCTTGCAAGTCCTTTTGGCCTGTTGAATCTCTGACAATTGTCTGACTGGTGTCCTTTTTCTTGCGCGGATTGGCCCGCTTCTTTGGACTCGATGGTTTCTTCAGTGGCTCACACCCCCCTGAGAATAGTGGATGAACCTTGGCGTTCTTCTTGGGTATAGCCTTGATCTTTTTCTGTGCTGATTCCGCCACGTCCGAGTCATCTGAAAAGTCGCCAACATCATTGTATACTTGAGGCGGCGAAGAGGAGACCACATCTATCATAGTTGGGGAGACTCTTGACAGGGCGTTTCTTTGCGTCGACGTTTTCTTGATTTGGGATCTTGATGGTTGGTGACTTGCTCTGGTCGACTCCTTTTGTCCTAGTTTCTCCCTCTTTCTTTTGAGTTTTTCTATCGGTCATTGTAACAAGGATTTCGATCAATACCAGTGTTTGATCGGCATGGACCATATAGTACGATCACTTACCAATCGCACTCTCTCGAGCTCTCTTTGAAGTCGCATGATTGGATGGCAAACCGGCCTGGTATAAAGGCTCATCTTCGTCATCTTGTGTTTCCAAAGATCCCCGAGGCAGCTCTGCTTCTCCAACTAGTGTGATGGAAGATTGAGAGGGCACTCTGTCAAAGTGAGATGCAAATGACCGATCATTGCCCCTATCAAAATCCACAACGGGCGGTTCGATGAATTGCAGAGAGTCTTCTTGGTGATCTTGTGATTCCAAGACAGTCATGTCTACATACTGCTGCTGGTGCTGATCTCGAGGCTCCGGTGAACCAGAAGCGGCTCGAGCTGTATGCATACCGAAATCCATTGATGGCAGATCTTGTCCAGCGGCTGATATACCGGATTCCTTGGGTCTGGGGCTCAACCCGGCATATAAAGGACTCCTAATCAGGCTCGATTCGGATGCATTGTGATGCGCCGGTTTGGTTCGGGCACTTGAAGCTCGTTGCCTAGGTAAAGGTCTCTTCTTGGGTGTGACATGCTCAATCGGTTCCACTTCATGACAGTGCGCTCCAAGATCGTTGGACACTCTGTCTTGTTTGCTTGATGAAGTGAGGGGGAGAAAAGACAAGATTTCCGGAGAACGACTTGACTCGATCCGGTCGACGTGCTTCATGAGATTGTATTCGGTTTTGCAATGTTGCCAATCCTTGGGCTCCTGGCTGTCGCCGCTGCAAGGGCTACGGATAGCAAGTCAGGTCTCTTCAGATGCTTTGATACAGTCAAAACCCGCGGCTTGTGAACAAGCAATGTATTGGCCCTTTGTCACTGACAAGACTTGACCTGACTTGTCTTGA
Organism: Filobasidium uniguttulatum; assembly: GCA_039545395.1. Lineage (NCBI taxonomy): Eukaryota > Fungi > Basidiomycota > Tremellomycetes > Filobasidiales > Filobasidiaceae > Filobasidium > Filobasidium uniguttulatum. Next base: position 1,358,117 of record BCJK01000002.1, on the reverse strand, counting down.
TCAAACTGACTGAACACTTGGGTTAATTCGCGATATTACATGACGATCAATTCACGCGACGCGCGTTTTTACGCGATTCAGCTTGATGGATGGTTCCTTGTCTTCAACATACGGTATCCAACATGCAGCATGCAGCGTAATGACTTCTATGCGCCTATTGTCTTATCAGACGACATCATAGCAAAAGTTTGAATGGTTTGCTTTATTTTGCTCCAGTATTGACTAATCATACAACAAATGTTTCCGTGAGGGTGGTAGGGTGTGAGACTTATAGTGTGTGGCGAAAAATGCTGGGAATGAAGTGAAACTACCATTCTTCCTCTTCCTCAGGAACACTCTTTGAATCCAAATCAACAGCCCTGACTTCTTGAATACCAAGCTCAAAGAGCCCTTCTATTCCAGCAGATGACTGATGAGATAGGGCCGCTGCAGCTTCTACTCTCCGTTCCTTTTCCTCCAAGGCCTCGGGGGACACAAATTCGTCCTCTGCAAAATCGGGTTCGTTTCTCAGGAGATCCTCCTTTTGGCTCTCGGGGTTGGCCTTGGGTGCACTGATAGCCTCTCGTCCTCCACCGAGGATGCTGAATCCTACCGTTCGGACCTTTTCCGTCATCATCCCGATCTGAGTGTCACTTAGCATTCCAGAGTTTGTCAAGACGAACCCATCGAGAGGGATGTGAACGGTCTGCCACTGGTTATAGCCCTTTCCTTCAGCCAGTTTTGATGGTGACAAGGGCAGTCGTTGTTGGAAAAGGTCCGAGCGGACCGGCCCGTCGGTCTGGATGTTGACAAACCAATGCCTTAACGTGGAGGCTTCTCCAGAGGGTCGTAATGTAATGGCCAGGTGTGTGTAAGGAGAAAGATCATGGTGGGTGACACCAAAAATAGATGACAGGTTCTGCGATTCATGTATCCAATCATGGAATCAGTCCCGTGGCAAGACGATAAGAAGATCACCAAAGCTAAGAGATGCTGACCTTGTTTCTGAAACCGGCGTAACCCCCTCGTACCTTGCCTTCAAACTCCTTTTTGACGCCCAACTTCATTTCTCCCCAGAATCGACCATCACCATTCTCATCAAGATCGAGTGTACATGTGCTCTGACCACCGATATCTGAGTCACAACCCGTCGCAAAATCATTAATGTTCAAGTTGGGATTTTGCGCCTTTGACATTGAATAGATCAAGTGGCCCCCTCTTCTATCGGGTGTAGGATTGGCAGCCAAGACTGAATGTGCAAAAGATGAGCCGTTGAAGCTGTGCAATGCAGACTGAGATGCTCACCTTTGGAAGTATTGCGCTTGAGAACGTCGAGGCTTCGGCCCAGATAAGCTTTCAGAGGTGAAGTCATGTTGATAGGTAATTCCAGTGAGTTGTATTGTCAGATCGTTGAGAGACGATAGTAACCAGTCTGCGGGATTTCTGCAGCTACTCGTCACACTTTAAAAAATGGGATGTTGTTACCAGTGAGTATCAGATAAGACGGTCTGGCTGCCTGCTGTTTCCAAAACGCATGCATTTCTCATCTCGCCCGCTCAGCGACACGTCAACTTTTGCCAAAACGCATATTCTCCGCCCAGCAGCCTGCTGTGTATGCATACAGTCTGGAGACTCTGAACTGATATCTGTAGTCAAGCCTGACCTCGTCTGAACGTCCACACGACATTTAAAGCTGCCAAAATGAAGTTGCTGTCAATCCAAACCCTCACAGCCCTCTTGGCTGCTGTTATCGTGACAGTCCTTGCCATGGCTTCGCAAACCAGCGCGTCAAAGGGCCCCGTCATTACCAACAAGGTCTACTTTGATATCGAGCAAGATGGCGAGAGTCTCGGTAGGATTGTCATGGGATTGTACGGAAAGTAGGTAGTTCGAGGGCTCATTCTAATAATGGAGGCAATTTTTGACTGGTTGATGCTACTGATCTCTCCAGGACCGTTCCCAAGACCGTCGAGGTGAGCAGAGTTTGATCACAGAGTACTCGTTGAAGGAGCCAAACTCAACACCGTTTCTTTTCAGAACTTCCGAGCCTTGTGTACCCAAAAGCTTGAGAACGGAACTCCCATCGACTACGGCTACAAGGGATCTAGCTTCCACCGTGTCATTGGTAGGCCGTCAAGACACCTTTACAATTCGATAACCGAGGCTTATTATTTCGTCCTTCACAGCTGGTTTCATGTTGCAAGGTGGAGACTTTACCCGCGGTGACGGAACCGGTGGAAAGTCCATCTATGGAAACAAGTTTGCGGATGAGAACTTCAAGTTGAAGCACACCAAGGAAGGTCGATTGAGCATGGCCAACAGCGGAAGAGACACCAACGGTGAGCCGATTTGTCTTTTCACGTCCGTGCCTACACAGAAGGATCATTGATGGATTATGACAAAATCCAACAGGATCTCAATTCTTTATCACCGTCGCACCTACCTCCTGGTTGGACGGTCGTCACGTGAGTACAGATCGTGATATAACCAGGTCGATCGTATATTCACGACGATCGAAAACCACAGGTCGTCTTTGGTGACGTTCTCGAGGGTATGGACGTTGTCCGCAAGATCGAAAACACCCCCAAGGGAGCTCGTGACAAGCCTGCCAAGTGAGTGTTTCGTTGGGTCCCCGATCACGCAAACAGACATGCTGAACTGCTCGTCAACTGCTAGGGATGTGATTATTGTTGACGCTGGAGAACTTGAAATGGAAACTCCCGTCGACGATGACGGTAACGAGGTACCTCTTCGACTCGAACTCTAAACACACACAATCCTCGTAAACCCTGTCCGTCTCGCTCGGTCCTCGAGACTGTAAGCCTGTCGCGCGCTTTCAACGAGACGGATGTAGAGATACATACCCAACTTTTTGTGATGACGAGAATGCAAATGGATGAAATGGCATTGCTGATTCCGGGCCTCGTTCCTTTTCTGTGCGTTTTGCGATGCGCAACACTACATATCCACCCCGTGACTTGTCCACGGTTTGACAATCTCGTCAGGAATCCGACCCCGACGACAAGGAAGAGTACGAATCACCATTACCTGTGAATGAACAAGTCGAACCCTCTAGTGGCTGGTCGTTTTCTTCCTTTATCGTCTTGTTGGTCGTGGTGGCATCGGCGGGTGGTGCTGCTTACTGGCTCCGTACTGAACAGGGCATGCTGTGGAGAGGGCGTGTCTTGGGTCGCAGGGGCCGATATAGCAGAGTAGCAGGTGGTGTATAAGAACTGCCGTCAAGACTCTACAGAGCAACCATGGCCGTTGATTCATTGTGTGCTGTCTGCATCTATCCTCGTATCACCGTATCACCACTATTCCTCACTCACCAGGTCGATTAGAAAGTCACCCCACGTGCTGGATCTAATCGTCTTGCTCCCGTTATAGAAGATTCCCGCGCATGGCTCGCGGGAATCTAGGGAGACGGATGCAAAACTATGACCTGAGCCAGGTTACTACTGTACTATCAGCACAAGCAACGGCTGCGGTGAGTTCAAGTAGGTGGCCTGCTTCACCAAGCAAGGAGGCGGACAATCAGTTGGACTACTGCACTACCATTAGTGTTGGTTGCCGCTCTCGGCTGGTAGCTTGTTACGCAAAGATATAGGTTCTCTCGACAGGTTGAGCTCAACAGCCCTTGGTATTATTGCATTTGGCAAGACGATCATGTCATCCTCGTGATTGCAGTCAGGCCCTTACAGACAGGAATCCGACACTCCATTCATCAGGGGGGATGCGGAAACTGCTATGAGCACAACTGGCGTTGCAATGGACAAGGCGGATGGCCTAGATCTGCTCTTGACAGAGTTTTTAGGCGCTCTGCAAGAACCAGCTGCAGTCATTCAATGCAGAGTCGATTCAAATACACTGAAAAGTAGTGACGACCATGATCCTATTCTCGGGCCCAAGGATATTCCGGTCCCCATTATAGTCTGGGTGAATGGCCAAATGACGTTGGAATTGAAAACCTTGATAGATTGTCATCTCAGACAAGGAGTCGCAGGGCGCAAGTCTTTGCATGAAAGCAACGGTCCTTGCAAATTGGACACGCTCGTGGACAAGTCTATGGAAGATGGGGTGAACCATGTACTGCGGTCCACTTGGCATGGAGTATGGCTTCAAAAGGGAAAGTTTCTCGTGCTTCGACTCGAGTCTCAAGTCGAAGAACGAGCTCAGCGTGCAAGTCATAATGGCGGACTTCATGCCCCTCCAACTCATGGCCGCTCTTCATCGGGTGACACTATACTACATCCAGCACCTCCCCATGCCATCAAAGCAAACATTGCAATGTCAACCAAACCGGAATCCCGTGGCTCGAGCCCGCTTCCCAGTGCTTACCAGGTCACACTTCCAAAATTGAGTTCAGAAGCCGATAGTTTCCTGGACGCGTTCAACAGCAAAGATTGGGCATCAACTCCACTGGGGCCAATGGAGTCCTGGCCGGAATCCCTGATGAGACTGACAAGCCTCTGTCTTGTTTGTCCTTTTCCCGTGATACTGTACTGGGGGCCGGATTTCATCCAGGTCTACAATGAGGCCTTCACCAAGCACATTGGCAAAAAACATCCGGCAATTCTTGGAATGTCTCACAGAGATGCATGGCCAGAGGTGAGTCATTTCACGTCTGACCCAGTGTTCAAATTTGCGACAGTATGCTCACGTCGTGTCTGTCAATTGTCGCGGTCTGATAGGTCTCGGATGACGTCCGGAAAAGCATGCAAAAAGCATGGCGAGGGCAAGTGATTCATGTTGAGGAACAAGAAACATACCTGGACCGCGGTGATCAGTTGGAGGAAAACTATTTCACTTGGTCTACGATACCGATCAAGTCTTGTTCCGGAGACGTAGAAGGTCTCATGGTACCCAATTTTGAGCGAACGGCAGGTGTTATTTCCAACCGCAGAATGTCCACCTTGCACAATATCAGTAATCTCATGACCAACGGGGTCTCGACAAGCGAAATCATCGAGTCTGCCCTGAAAGGTATTGCCACGAATCCCAAGGACCTGAATTTTGCTCTCGTCTATTCAGCCAGTCTCGAGAAAGGTCATGTCGATACCGCAAGTCAAGCAGAGCGTGTGCAAAACCAAGCGAACGGCCTCGTGGGATCTTTGACTTCCGGTCAAGTCACGTCCACCCTCTTGACCCCTCTATTTGCAGCATCAGGGGACCGTGCTCAGATCACCTTTAGGTTTGCAGGTTCTACTGGTTGCGTGACATTGGATGACTCGGTCATTCCAAATCTTGTCACCTCGCAACGGTCAGTCCCTCAAAGCATCACAAGGGAAACAGGCCTTGCCAGAGCCATCAGAGATTGCCACATCAAGGATGAGATTGTCATATTGCATGGCCAACAAGTCTCCTCGTTTCAAGCGTGTCTGCGACCGAATCTTTGGGGCGAGATTCCGACCCACGTCGCAGTCATGCCCATCCGGGCCTCTGCGGACAATGCAATCTATGGTGTTCTCGTTGTTGGTCTCAGTACACGCCTGCGATACGACGAGCCTTATGCAAAGTTTCTCGATCTCGTGAGATCTCTTATTGGTAACGGACACGCTGCCATCCAGCTTCACCGGGAAGTGATAAACCGATCCAACATTCAATCAAAATTAGAACAGGAGAAGAGCAGTGAATTGGAGAGGGCGCTACACAAGAAGACGCTAGAGCTCCGAGAGGCCGAACTCAAGTTTACCGCAGCCTTTCAGATTTCACCTACAGGAATTTGGATCGCGACACCCGAAGGCGAGATGCAATATGTCAACGAAGAATTCCGCAAATTTATGAGAATGAAGCCCAATAGCGCTGCCAGTCAATGGAACCACATGGTTCATCCAGAAGACAAGGAGCGTATTTTGAACAACTGGTACAAATGCAGGCAAGGCAAGGTCCGCAGCGAATTCCGTTTGCTGTTGGATGAGCTCGACGAGAATGGCGAGCGGGAAGTCAGATATATTGAGAGTACGGGGATGCCGTATTGCATGGAGGAAGATTCCCGGACAAACAATTCGACTGGTTCAAAAAGGATCGCTTTCTGCACGGGAGCATTGATTGACGTCACAGAGCGGAAGCGGGAAGAAATGTTTCAACATCGACGGGCAGATGATGCGACTGCTATGCGACACCAATTGGAGGAATTCATTGATTTTTCGAGCCACGAAATTCGAAACCCCTTGTCGGCGATCGGCATGTCCATTGATCATGTCAGAGAACTCTTGGAGATCATCTCGCCAGACACGACTCGATCGGAATGTGTGGACGAAGCTTACCAAGGTCTCGATGTTGTCCGGATGTGCTTGACTCATATGCAGAGGCTGGTGGACGATGTCTTGCTGCTAAGCAAGATTGATTCTGACATGTGGATCATCATGCCATGCCCATGCAACCCAGTACATCTTGCAGACAGAATCATCACCATTGCTAGCACTGAAATGTCAAAGGCGGATATCACATGCAAGCTCACGGTCACTCCTCGTCTGACGGATCTTGTGGATCATGTCATGGTCGATCCCGACAGGACGTCTCAAATCTTGATGAACTTGGTGAACAATGCCATCAAATTCACCAAACGGTCTCCGGTTCGAGACATTACCGTGACTGTCGATGCCTCTCTCACTATCCCCAATGGTTCGGTATACTCGCCCGAGCCTTGCGCATCAGAGAGGCGTGTACAGCAGGACAAGAGTATATACCTCATCTATTCAGTCCAAGACACGGGCCCTGGTATCGCACCCGAAGACGCGGAACAGCTGTTCCAGAGATTCCGACAAGGGTTCCGTACATCCGTGACATATGGGGGAAGTGGACTTGGGCTGTACATTTGCAGAAAACTCACTCAAAAGTTGGGGGGAGATGTGTTGCTCGAGACGGAGCAAGGGACGGGATCCACTTTTACCTTTTACATTCAAGTGGAGCGCTGCGGACCTCCTACACCATCATCTGCAAGGAAACTCGACGATACGGGTCCTCACAGCCTGCTTCACCGGTCTTTGGTGCAGGAACCTCACGCTCATACGAGAGGCTCGCCTATGGTCTCACAGCAGCAGCCCTCGACCGGGACGCCACGATCTCTTGTCGGTGTCTGTGACGAGACTTTTTCTCCTATACACGTGCTGGTCACGGAAGACAATATTGTGAACCAGACTTTGCTACGAAAGCAACTCGTCAGATTAGGCTTCGACGTGCAAGTGGCCAATACTGGTTTGGAAGCTGTCACGCTTGCCAAATCGAGTTCGATATGTGACCCCGAATCGCCATTCCTCCTCGATTGCATCTTGATGGGTGAGTCGACCGGGGCTCAACACAGCCGTGCTCCCACGTCTGACACTGCGTTGATTGATGATTTCTAGACATCGAGATGCCGGTCATGGGTGGTATCGAAGCTACTAGGATCATCCGTCAAGCAGAAACAGATGCTGGCCTCAACAAAAGAGTGCCCATCATAGCTGTGACTGCCAATGCCCGGGAGGCACAAATGGAAAATGTGAGCCTTTTTTTCTTTGCACACAGATTGTTGTCTTCATGGCGCAGAGGGAATTATGTGATACTGACAGACATTCCGACTGACCGTAGATTATGAGAGCAGGCGTCGATGATGCCGTCTCCAAACCGTTTGCAATACCGGAGCTGGCTCAAAAAATCATCTCTCTCCACCGGACAAACAAGTTGCCGCCATCAGCTTGAACATAAAGTCTTGTCGTCTCGCCCCCTCTTTCCCCGCTCGACATGTCATAAGGTTTGTTTGGAAAGACTGTCGGTGAAGATTTGCTTGAAGCTTGTATGATATAATGTTGGTGTAACTTTTTTGGGTTTTATGGGTCTGAATCTGTTTTCTTGTTGTATCACCTCTCTCAATGCGTCAACCAAACGTCAATACAATGGTACGAGAATTACAATGGTGTCAAACCACGCTCAAGCTGAAGAGTCAATGCTTGGTGGTGGTACATGATTGATTCGTTCATGTCAAACCCATTGAAAGCGCTGACCTGCACGAAGGGTCGAGGACATGTCTGATATCGTGTGTGTGTCCCAGCGACGCCAGTACAGTGCTTGTATTATAGGACATGTACTGAGTGGTATACAATGAAAGTGACAAACAGAAAAAACAATCGACGATACAGTGGCGAAACGTAATAATCATAGAGACGTATGACGAAGAAGGAAAAAGGAACGATCGATCAAAGTTTCCCACCGAGTCTTTTCTCATTGTCCTTTTTGCTAAACCAGATACGGTGGAAGAACAGGAGGTACAGGCGGAAGCATAGGACTGCAAACGAACTGGAAACAAAGAGGACAAGAGTGAATGACCGTTTTTTAAATCTACACCTGATTCAACTTGCCAACACTTACTCTTCCATCAGCTCTCGCGGGTACGAGGCGCCGAGGGCATAGGCAGCAGCCAGTCCTATAGATGCACGAGGGTTGCGACGGTCAGCCTCACAGCCGCAAATGGCCAAGCGTGAAAATGGGGGAAGATGAGACTTGCCACTAATGACAGCGAGTTCATGAGCATTCACCAGGGTCCAAGCAGCAGCGTAGCGAGTATTGTTTTTCCCGTTGAGGAAACTCATAAAGGGTACGACAAAGGCATAGTGGGCTGTTGGGGGGGGACATGACGAGACGATCAGTATCGCACCAATGGTTGTTTTGGTGTCGTAAAGTGCCAGCAAAACTCACTCCATCGATGTTCGAGCTGATGCCACCAATCTTTACGGACTATGAGCGGAATCCAAGCAATGAGTGTCCACAATGGCTCAAAGGGAACACAAGGCGACTCTGTTTCAGACTCACTGATTTTATCCTTGTCAATCTCATCCATGGTCCAAGTATCCTGATTTTTCTTGTTCAAAAAGATACTTTGAAAGATGTGGTCTTGCTGAGGTTTGTTTGCCTCTTTGAGCTGATACTGGAAATTTGAGCAATCAAAAGACATTTCCAAGAGCTTTGGGTCGGCGGGAACTTGTTTAATGAGATACATGCTGGTGACCGTAGGTGTGACAACATGAGCATGGTCTTGTGCAGTCACCACGAAATGACCCTGGACTCACGGGTTAAAGCCCTTGCGGCGGGCCTTGGCGATACGCTCCGACTCATCTCGTCCGCTCAGGTTGGACGGGAGGTCATCGGGCATGTCCAAGGTGTACCACTTTTTCATGTAGTCGAGATCCTAACAGTTCATTGGTCCCGTTAGTCAGAAAATGGCTTTTGTGATTCATCCCTTGACTCTGGACTAACCGTATGCGTGACAGTTATATCATCACTCCATTTCGTCTTGCCCAAGACCCGCTTTTCCATAAAGGTCTGCCCTTTACCCAACAGTCTCTGAGCAGTGTCGGCCAATACACAAAGAACAATCTCGTCATACTCTTCTTCGACCGTGGGATGGTAAGCGTCTTTCTGACCGTCGACTCGCTCTCGAATCTGGACCCGGACTCGTTTGTTGGAACGTTCGGGAATGGAGACGACTTCAGTGTTGAGACGAATCGTGACCCCGCGCTCTTCCAACGTCTCTTTCCACCCGGTATAAAAGGCTGTCTCTTCAGGGAATACAACCATGGGTGGCTGATTGCTCGAGAGGGATTTTTCATCGACGGGATACCCTGTGTATACGCAAGTGAGGTTCAATGTCTGATAGACAGGTGTGACCGACATGCAACTCACACATTCCATAAGTGGGAGACGTATAGAGTCTCTCCATCATGACACTTGGTAGATCAGGTGTGGCGTTGCCCGTCCCCAAGAACAATGCAAGGCTGGGGTAAATCATGTAGTTGATGAACCTGCCAGTTTTCAAATGGTAAACGGAGTGAGTTGGTCATTGCTAGTCAACTCAAGAGTGCCAGGGACCCATTGCTCACTCATCCGAGAACCTAAACATTTTTAAAGACTTCTTGATGGGGATAATCGCAAAGAACACTTCAAACGTCCTCATCCACTCGATAGCCTTTTTGAAACGCTTGATCTCGTGTTGATGTTTGGCGACCAGCTCGGTTGGGAAAGAGTTGGTCCAAAACTTTTTTTGGTTGAGCACGAGGGAAAAGCCAATGAGCCAAGATTGCACAAGTGATCCGTACGCACACGAGAACCCACCTTTTCATCTGTTCCAAACGAGACTTCGAGTTCAACACTAAAGATGATCGTTGGATCGACTCAGTCACACCAGACTTATGCAATCCCTAGCAGTGACAAACTCACGGTTCAGCAGATCTCCCTTGCTGCTTGAACATGTGAAAGGTATGATGGTAGATGTAGGAACCTCTGTGAGCGCAAAAGTAGGAGCCGCATCGAGGTTAGCCAACATGTCGAGTTACTGTGGCGGTTCACATCCGTGTTCAATCTTACCCCTGTACACCTTGGTTCATCCATGAAGCTCCGTGCTTCTTTTCATCGATCGGAATACTAAACGCTTGTCCTCCACAGTAGTCTACAGCTTCTACCAATGTGATTTGGTACTTGTCGGTGTGATGAGAGAGCTGCTCGGTACAGGACATGCCTGCGGCACCAGCACCGACGACAAGGATCCTCTTTTTCGGCTTGCTAGAGCTCGAATCTGGGTTGGGTGAGCGACGGGACATGATCGATTGGATTTGATGAAAATTGTCGAGTGCGAAAGCTCCAGATGAGAGTAGAAGGCAGTTGAAGCTTGTACCTGCACTTGTCGTATACAAGAGTATACAGTAGTACTCGTACTTCAAGTCCATTACATGAATGCGTAATTCGTTTGTCCAAGCAGCAACTTTACTCGATCGATCGATTCCCACCACATTCACCGATCACCGAGTAACTCGCCGAGCCAACTTTCCGCTGGTAAGAACACGTGATCAGGTTTGTCAGCCTAGTGACGTCACGGGTTGAGATTCGAGTACTTCGAGTATTCGAGTATCTCAGAGATTCCAGCTACAAGCTAGCAAGCTACAAGACTAACGCCGCCCACCATGACAGTGTATACAGTAGTAGGACAGCCTGATTGAGTGCTACAGGTCTAATCAAAGCCCCTCGGTCTCGAGATCCCATTGCTTGCCTAACCCCTCTTCTCTTACGCTGTTACATCCTTGAGACAGCAACAACACGGTTTCCTCAGGGCTCCGACCGTCCAATCTCCCATGATCCGCTGGGCTGTTGCAAACCGTCGTGTGCTGCATTTGAGACTGTGAATAATGGCGTCATTGATGGCACGTGGATAGCAGAGTGTCTCAACATGGGTGGCCTCGTTTTGCCCCACAGGTCTGTAATGAGCAGGTTTTCCATGAGAGATGTTTCCCGTGAACAAGTGTCAGACAAGACAGAGGGATGGCGACGACTTTATCAAGATCCGTTGTGACTGACCTCTGGTAACGAGCATCATCAATCTTGTATAGGACCTTGCCCACATGAAGACGCTCACTCGACGTCGATTCGCCTGCAAACTGCACCATGCCAGTCTCGGGGTCTACCTTGAGAGCCACTCGACCATTGGTGATCCACAGATCTGGTTGAAACACCCACAGCTATAGCATAACCAAAGTCAGCCATGATCACAGCCGACATGCTATCATGACTGATCGTGGATAGTGGTGAAACAATGGTCTCCAACTGACTCACTGTGACTCGTCCTTTGCCCTCGTTTTCGTCTTGAGCGTCAACCAACACGAAGCGGCGGGTGGAATGGGCCTGCGCGAGACTTTGCATTTCCGTCATGGCAAAGACCTCTGGATCGTACCCTAGTGAACTCGTACTGCAGCCGATATCGCATTGAGTATCCAACCATGTATAATATAACATGGAACTCACTCGTTTCGACCGAGTAAAATCGAATGCTTCCATAGCTTCAACGTCTGTTGCAAGACTTTTTGAGACTTGTCGACGTGCTCCAATCGTCGGACGTTGGTCTCTCCGACCATTGCGCCACATTTGCAATAGGCTGGATCCCAGCTCGAAGATGCCGTCTGCTATGGCAATTCCCGATGTAACCAGTCAGTCACTTTGTAAATGAAAAAATAGACAATAAAACACAAAGGACAAGAAATGTGTCTCCGACTAGTAGCCTTTAAAGTCAAGTCTCAAAACGTTCAAAGGTCGTTAAAGCGGAGACGTGTTTATCCCTGGTGCTCTAGACAAGAGGCCTGGTAACCTCCCGAACAAGGGGCTTTGGTAAGCGCTCGTACAGTGGTAGACCAGGAGTACCTCCCTTTTCGAGTCTTGGTAGATGTTGATGTTGGACACTTGTATCGGTACTTTTGTCATGGAGCCGTGCTGCATAATTGAACAGTCTGGCGACGCAGAACCTTCTTTTGTGTCCGAGGAGCGGCGAAAAAAAGGGAACCTTGCCAAAACATTGAAGAAAGACTCACTGAACAATCTGGCTGCTTGATTTGCAGGTCCGACGTAGCAAGAGCAGCGTCCACCCGCAAGTCTGTCTCGCCCACCAAGAAGACGGCACAAGATGGCAAAGTTTGACCCTTTGTATAATCCACGCGAGGCCAAAACCCCTTTTCATTGATTTCAACCATCTTGCTGGCAAATTCTCCGGACGGATGGCAGAGATACGCTTCGATGAGTTCGTGGTAATGAGAGGAAGGCAGTGGTCGAAATATCGTCTCGTCTGGGCATTCCACTAGACCACATTGGCAAAAGGCACATTGTAGACTGCTTGGTTGGAACCTTGAGATTTCTGCGGCAGATAGCTGATGGTCGTCTTGCGCCAGCGTGGCAGGAGGGCCAGGGGTTTGCATGGAGCGCAATGGTAATCTTACATCCACCGTGGGTCGGTCAAGTTTCAGAGTGCACTGATACTGAGATATGGGCGCCGAAAGTTGGATCTTGATGCGGCCAGTCACATTTGCGTGCGAACCGTTTGGCTTGCCATCACTCGAGATGGACATCCAAAGTAGGTCGGCATGGTCTGGGTCAGAGACGAGGTCCAGTGTTGCTGGGTACAAGAGACATGCTTGTGGCTCAACCTCGAGCGATAGTTGAAGGACGCCAAGTTGGGATTGAGTTTGAGCTGACCATCTCAGGTGAGCTATGTCTAGCATTCCCCCCGCGAGAGAAGTGGTCTTTTAGACTGCAACACGCACGCAGTGGAGACGATTCAATTGCATGGTGAAGAAAGAGTTGATGGTCGCCTGCTGGATGCTGGATGCATATATACCAGCTGAATACGGACGGCGCGCAATGCGTCATGGTTCGTCAAGCTGATAAGCTGATATAAGCTGATGCTGCTAGCTGATGAGTGATTATACGATGCAATCATTATCTGGTTGCCGGTCAATAGCCTCACTGTTCTACAGTACATGGAGTAAACTGACATGCTACGAGCTCTACGGTCAAGGCTGGCAAGATGGACGGGAAAACAAGACAACAAGACCCAAGTAGACGGCAAGAATGGCTGGAATACGACATCTCAAGCTAAATCGTTTGCAACGAGAGCAAGACGGCAAGACAGGTTGAGACAGGCCGTGTTTGATCATGTTGTCAAGCTGGCGTAAGTCGCAAAGAAAAAAAATGGTTGACTTTGAGTAGGATGACTGAATGACGACTTGTTCGAGAGTGCAGGTGTTTGTTGACGGTGATTGGAGTGATATGGCTGTGCCTGCTCCCCGTTGAAGATTTAGGAAGGAGTACGTACATGGACGAGAATGCAGTATCCCCTGCTCAGGTGAGTCCAACGGCGAAAAGTTCTTGCATGTGCATGTGCATGGGTCTAATGTCTTTTTGTTTTACTACAGACCAACACACGATGGAGCTGGGACGATGTACATCAAGCCGACAGATATCTCGAACAACTCGAAGCGCTGGTCGAGAGGAATGCGTCTTCACGAGAACGAGCCGATTTTGTTTCCACTGAATTCAGCAAGCTCGGACTCTCGAGCTCGACATCTGCATACCGTTGGACATCGTTATACCCAGTGAGAGCTTTTCTGTCAAGGTTTTCATGACCATTTGGACCCGGTTGCTAACTATTCTCGAGTGGCACCCCCAGTCTCCCTCGGGAATCAATGCGTTTGCGACACTCTCTCCCCCGCGATCTTCGGGGGTCGAAAGCGTGCTCGTATCCGCCAACTGGAAGTCGCTGACGGGCTCGTGGAATCTTCGAGGGATCGCTACAGTGATGAGCATGGCAAGATTTCTCAGAGGTCAAACGCATTGGGCCAAGGATTTTGTGTTTGCGGTCGGAGATGATTACATTGAGGGAATTGATGCCTTTTTAAGATCTTATCATGGTATCCAAGGAGACGGTGGGTGTCTTTTTGAATGTGGCTCGGTATCCGGCATATCACTGATGATCGTTGTAGATTTACAAGTTGAACCGATTCTGTTGGAACCACATGGCGTCATTTGGGCCGCTCTGAATATCGATTACCCCGGGCATTCGTTTTCTCATCTTGGGCTCTACTATGGTGAGCTCTTTTATGTGTGTATGTGGTTCACACTATGCTGATCTCGAATGTCTACAGAGGGCATCAATGGTGTATTACCGAATCAAGATCTCTTGAATGCGGTTCTCAATATTGCTCGTTGGACGGGCGGGATCCCTGTCCAGTACCATTCCGAGACTGACCTCTTGTATCCACCGACATTGCCTCACTGGCTTGTCGCTCGTTTACCTGATGCGTTGCTGCTGCACTACGTTCAACCACTGCTCGATCACCCTCGAGTGCAACGATATACTCGAGGGTTTCACCATTTGCGTCGTCACTTTGGGTTTGCCGTGACGGGTAGTCCTGCGGGAGGACACGGAACGTTTGCGAGGTATCGAATCGAGGGTGTCACTCTGTTTGCTGAGCCTGCCACGGGACCCCATGGGTTTTTGAGTCTGGGCATGTGAGTTTGTTGTTTGCATTGGGTTCGTTTTGCTTTTTGAGTCTGACCGGGGGCATTCTCACAGCACGATTGAATCATCATTACGATCGATCAACAACCTTCTTGAGCGGTTACACGCATCATTCTTTTTCTATCTCCTCGTTCGGCCAGCTTGGTTTATCAAGATTGGCAACTATCTCCCCGCTGCGATCCTTTTGGGTGCTGGATTAACATTGGTTGGATTGAAAATGTGGGTTGAGAGTGGATGGGTATCAGCCATGACTCGGGTTCGTGGCGGCAAATCGACTAGTGTATGGCAACGACGTGGCAGGCACATGGGCCGGGTGTTTGAATTGTTTGTCATGGCAGCCTTGTCTGGAATGGCTTTGCTCGGGCTTGAAAGAGCTTCCTTGTCCAACCTCGAGGTGAGTCGTGTGTATGTCACCACTCCTTGTCAATGTTTTTTGACCTAGATTTGCTGGATAGTTTTTGGGAGTCAATGCCAAAAGCGTGGCAGCGCCCATGCGCATCGCCATCATGATCCTCACATTTCTTGGTTGTCCTGCTTACATGGGCTGGGCAGTCAAGAGCAGTCATTCTGAAGCATTTATTCTGGCGTCGTTTGCCATTGCTCATTTACTGGGAGGTGCGATTGTCACTGCGGTCGCCATGATCAATTTCCCTCAAGCTGCCATGCTCGGTCTTGGACTCACGCTGTCGTCTATTATTTCAAGACCGCGGGCTTTTAGAGCAGAGAGTAGCTCCACGACGTCTGCATCTACCACGGGAACATGTCTAGCAAGCCGATTGTGGAAGAGTGTCTATCTCGTGGCTGCCTGTCACCTTGCGAGCCCTCAAGGATTGGCGTTGGCGGCCAGTATGTTGGGATCTCGACTGGATACGACCACAACAATAGTCACCGTGTGGGAGCGACTAGCAAGGGAATGGGTCATGTTTGGAAACTGGTTTATTCCTGGGTGTTTCGGGGTGTGGTGGGTTTTACATGTCGTCTTGTTGACGCTCTTGTGGGTTTGACCGCTGTATACGTGTATGCACATGAAATCGGGTATCCAAGCTGTGCGTACGTCACTTTGCCCATTGATAATGCGATTATGCCAGGACGATTCCAAGACTCTTGTGAATCGACATTTCGCAGACTTGTTCATTCACCACAGGTAAACACAAGTAACCACAAGCAAGGTCACCACGAGGTAAGTGATAACCCCGCATTGTTTATGATTTTAAGGCGAACGGAGTCGCTTCGGGCTTCTATATGACGTCGATCGCGAGTGAATTCACCAGCGGGAACCTCACGACGGCCGCAAGGATCTGCCCGACGCGCGTGAATGCCATCGATCGGAATTTCTAAAGAGTCTTGGCGACTTATCGATGGTCGAATAAATCATGTAAAAGGGAGGACAGTTGGCTTTTGCCTTTTCACTTTCATTCCCTTACTCACTCACTCACTCACTCACTCACACTTTGTTCACCCACTCACCACCATGTCCGACCAGGAATTATACGATCGGTACTCGGGTCCTTACAATCCCGTATCGCCCAGTCCAGATGGTGAAGCATCGATTTCGATTTACAACTACACACCCGCTCTCGCATTGGCCCTCCTCGGTGCCATCTTGTTTGGTATCGCAACCATTGGCCACTTTTACCTCTGGTGGATTGGCTCGAAAAAAAGGGCAGAACGGGCCGGTCGAGGCAGATCGACCAGGAATTTCGAGTTTTTGTGGGTCATTGGCAGTGTAAGTAATCTTTTCCCAATGGTATGGATCAAATCTGACACTGGTCACAGCTCTTTGAAGTGATTGGATATGCTTTCCGTGCAAAGAGTCACTACAATCCATTTTATGTCAATGCATTCATTATTCAATACTTTTTCATTGTCGTGGTGAGTTGACCTGTCCTCGTGTCCAAAACAAGTGGTCGCTGCTAAATACAACTGTCCCTAGGCACCCGTCTTTTTCGCGGCAGCCCTCTACCTCTCACTGAAATATGTCATTAATGCCAATCCCGACAATCTTCGCATCTCCCCCGTGAAAAAGGTCTTTGTCATTATTTTTATCGTGATTGACACCTTGACCACGATTCTTCAAATCGTCGGAGCCGCCTTGGTGAGTTTTTCTTTTTTTCAATACTCCCACACATACCATTTCTTGTGCTCATGTTCCCTTGGCGAAACAGATTGGTGTTGCCGAATCGAACCGATCCAAAAACGAGGATTCGCCCATTTCTTCATGGCAAGCCAACAAGGTTCTCTTGGCCGGTCTTGCAGCACAAGTAGGTCGTCCATCGTGGCAAACCCGTGGCGGCGCACGCTGACCCTTTTCTATAAAATCACGACTTTTTCCAGTGCGCCTCGTTCCTCGTCTTTTTAATCATTGTCGGAGTCATTATTTGGCGACTTCGAAAAGAGACTCGTTCACCCGTCTTGGCCTCTGAAAAACGAACCAACTCGGACATTATCGCCGAAAACGGACTGGTTAATGGCAACAGCGGCGAATCATTTGCCGGTCACGGACACACGTACTCGAAAACCTACCTCTGGGTCTTGACCATTACAAGCTTGTTGATTTTCGCTCGTACCTTGTACCGTCTTGGTGAAACCGCAGAAGGTAGGTTGCACGAAGTTTTTTTTTTAAATCAATGTGCGCTGACTCTTTTTCAATCGCATCAGGTGTTTGGGGGCCAGCATCTTCCATTGAAGCTCTTTTCGGAGTCTTTGAATACGCACCTGTCATCCTGGCTGCTCTCATTTGGTTGGCTTTCCCCTTGAAAAAGCAAATGGACAGGATGATTTAAACAAGACGTATGGGGTCGAATGAATGAGGAAAACCGAGGCACCAGAAACCACGACTCTTCGCACCAGCGTATGCATCCCACACTTGCATTTGTGCATACACTACGAGACCAGCGCTCGTGTCTTTTGGATGTGGACCAGGGGACAAGCAGACTCGGACGCATTTTGGCAGCAGCTTGCAAACAAAAACAACCTTGCATTACTGCTCTCTCTTTTAGGCACCTGTTGTACCAACATATCAAGCTTGTGCATGCTCGCACATTTATTGTATAATCATCATAGATATACCCCCCCTACTAAGAGGAAGAGAGAGACACTACAGACTACTCGGCTGGCTCGCGGCCGGTCAAGTCGTAGATTAATCCCAACTGACTTTGACTCTGAACCATCATGCCCCTAGACTCTCTCAGCAAGTCGACCGTCTCGAGGACGGAATCGCCTTGAGCCCATTTGGGCAACGCACCCAAGGCCGTCAGAGAGACATCCGTTCTTTCACCACCACCTCTTGTACTCTCTGCAACCGGTGTAGCAAACCTCATGGTAGGATTCACGAGCGAAGACAAGGCGATAAACGTCCCCGTCCGACCGATCCCGGCCGAGCAATGCACCCACACCTCACACTCGTACTCGCGTTGCATCTCGCCGACCGTCTTGACCAAGGCAATCAACCCCTCCGTCTCGCTCTGCTCTTGAGGAACCCCGTGATCTGGCCAGGCGTGGTACAAGAAGTGGTGTATCGTCATGTGAGTCGACGACGAGGAATCGACGGATTCGACAGATTCGACGGCTTCGATACGGATGGTGGACCGGAGTGAACAGAGGGATGGGTCGTCGATGGATTCACTCAGGGTGAGCTTTACCGGGGCCAGGTGTGAAGAGGGACAGTGCCATGTGGTCGGCGAACCTTGCTTGGGCCTATGGATGGCGTGTGTCAAGATCATCGAGCATGACGGGTCAGTCGAGAGAGATTGTTGCCCACATCAGGCCGTCAAAAAAAAGGATGCTTACAGGTAATTGTCAGCTTTGGGCGTCTTGCCCTCGAACCACCCGGTGAGTTGAACAATCACCGCGACTCTTGGTTTTGTCGTCGTCGTCGTTGTCGTTGTCAACCTAGCGTCATTCTCGGGGTGATGGGGCGTGAATACATGTTCAAACGTCTTGGTCGCTGATCGGTTCAAGAGGGCGTTGAAAAAGGTATTAAATGTCGTTGGTGTCGGGGCCTTGGAGACGTACACATGACAGAATAGAAAATGAGTGCCGAGGTTTTTTTTTGAACATGACCATCACAAGCTCGTGCTCACCTGGGATGCCACCCACCAACTCCCCTTGCCATCGACTACCACATTCGCATTCAGATAAACATCCTCCTCCTCCTCCACTCCTCGCTGGTGACCACCCCCACCATCACGCTGCTGCTGCTGCCGCCGCCGAGGGACCGTGACAGCGGTCCGATCAAACGCCCAGATATTTCCATACCGATTACTCCCCGACTGACTCGCACTTGATTCGACTGAATAAAACGCAAATGCTCGTTGCAAGTCTTGAGGCGTCTCAAAGTAGGTCCCACCGAGTTTGGTAATCAGGTTCGCCATCCGGGCTTTGGTTGATGAGTGGACGTGGTTTGGACCTCCGGCGAGGTTGATGTGGGAAAAGAGGGAGCGGAGTTCGTCACGCAGAGCGAGCAGGTTGAACACTCGTTCGAGCTTGGACGGTGTTCCCGACATGGTGTGTGGCGGCTTTCTACTATATAGTTGTATACAATGACTTTTGAGTCTTTTGACAATGAGAGTTGAATGCAGTTATCCAGTGACAATCGATCGCGTCTCGACGTTTCGTCATCCAATGGGTTCGTCACATTATTCGTCACTCAATCAATGGGTGGTGCATCAACGGACCATCAAGCTGCAAGCCCGACATGTGATATATATAAAACCTCGCATAGTGTCTATGGTGTATAAATGCTGGGAAAAGTCGCCGTACATGCACATCCTATCCAATCGGTAAAGCATCCGCCTCAGCCAACTCGGAACCTGCGTGATCCTTGAACGGCAGAGGTTTGCTCTCGCCCGGTACAGGTCGTGCTTGTCGGGCGGGGAGGATAAAGTCCATGATGCCTGTATCACGGTCCGGACTGAGTAGACGGACCCATTCGAGGTATAACCGGAACATGTACGTTTCCATGTCTTCCCTTCGCCATGCTGTGTGTGTGGGGAAATGTGTGAGATGAGCCACTAGTCGTTGGGTGAAAACGAATTCAAGGAAGGAACTCACTTCGCTCGACCCAACACTGCCCGTTGAGCGCGATCCTCCGAGCGACCTCGTCATGACCTCCTTTACCCCTCGTATCGCCCCTGAAAAACGCCATGATGGAATATAGATCCGAGTAATCCAACTTGGCCGGAACGTACGCATACCACTCTGGCAACGTCAACGTATTCCATTCAGGAAAGATGGATGCCTTGATGACGACATTGTTACTCGCCATGAGTCGGGGGAACCGAGAACTCCACGAGTTTCCGTCAATGTCAAACACATACTTGAACGCATTGGATCGTTCGGCCGGGTCTTTAGGGGCAAACGTGAATGCTTGCTTCATCTCTTCGCACGTCCCGTCACCATCGTCGCACTGTCGTGGGCCTTGACTCAGGCTCACGTCCATGTAATAGTCGCTCAATAATTTGCTCGGAATCTCTTCGACGCGAGCGTCGCCCGAGGAATCCACGGGCAAGAGGACGGAATGCGTTTTGTACGTCTTGTCATTGGCCAGCCTGTGCAGACGCTCTCGGTGAGAGTTGGGCCATTGGGCTCCCTTTTTCTTGTCGTGCATGATCCCTGTAGAGAGACCCCTCCAATACAGCTTTCCACTCTTTTTCTTCCACAAGGGATCGAAACCAATCTCGTGTCGATGTCGACCATCCTTGCCAACCGGGGTGACGGCGATATCTGCGTGAAGCTTGGACCTGGATTGGGCAAAAATGGGTAAAAGACGCGTGTGGGGTTTGGGTTGGGAGTCGGCGTCTTTACGTTCGAGCGTGATCCCGTGATTTTCGAGAATGGATGGATGCTGACAAATGTCCATGGCGCTCGAATGGGATGAGATGAACGTGTCATGCGACGGTGTTTCGGGTTCGTGCTTGCCCGCAGGACTGTCTCGAGGGCAAGCGTTGATCCAGTTCATCTCTGCCACATCTGGCTCGTCTGTCGTTTCCGTGTGCGTTTTGTTCTTGGCCAAGTCTATCAATTCACTCATTCGTTGATGGTCGGGTAGGATACTCGGTTGGTCGTGGATCGTAAAGGTTGCTCTAGAGATGCAAATGAAGATTCGTTCATGCACAATGTGCTTGAAAAAAAGTAAAATAAAAAAAGCACCCACCTGAAATCCGGAATCATGCCCATAAACGACTCCATCAAATTGATCTGTGCATCTGCACGAGGTCCCGAGGACCACCACTTGTCCTTGGAATACTTGTCATTCCACTGCAAAACGATAGATCCATCCGTCACAATGAGCGTAAACGTTTCGACCACTTTTTCCGCCTCGGCATTCCTCTTGATGAGCTCCTCTGGGGTGAACGCCCAGAATGGCATCAACGCGGAGTGAATACCGTCATACTCGTCTGGTAAGAGGACATTGCGTTCGGTCGCAAATCGCCACCACAGATCAAACCCCCTAGGTGGGTTCCGATGGTACCTAGTCTTGTACTCGTCCACGGCTTGCTCGAGCGTTTGGGATTGTGTGGATAGCATGTCTTTCCATTTTCGTTCTCCGTTCCGTAAAAGTCCAAGAATGGGATTCACCAAAGAATCATGTCCACTCCTGACGATCCCCTCGGAGACTTCTTCTAGGTACAGCTGCTCAGCTTTTAGCTTTTCAGCCTTGCTCAAGGCGTCGAACGGGCTCATGAATTGACACATTCCATTCTCGTCAAATGCCTCTGGCGTATCTCCATGTGAGAATCCGATCTTGTTGGATATTGTCTCGGGTAGCCAATTGATGGGGTGAACGGCTGATGAGGATGACGGACGGACATAGTCTCGAGTGGATGGTGTTATCAAGAGGGAGATGAAGAGGACGGTCCCGACGACTCCAAAAACGTAAATGTACCGCGTAGGCAGGCCGCAGCCTGGTCTGAAGGCCATGTGTGGTGTGGGGTTCAAAGACTCACGCTCAGCACATCAAGCTGTTTGTCTGTGTCTTGACCTATGCTGTAGAGTGGGTCTGTGTGTGTATGGTGATAGTGTGGAGATGTCGAGGATGAATGAACATGGCACAGCATATGCTCCCGTTGAGGAGCCAGACGACGTCCTCATTGGCAGTATCCCGAAAATCCATGTAACCGAGCATGATGAGCTGATATCAAGACACAACGGTCTGAACAAGAGAGCAAAACTGTATACAAACTGCTATATGATCAATGGTTCATGATGATGGCCCAAATGGAGGATAGAAAAGAGATAGGAATAAAATAGCTCAATGTGCCAATTGATGGCAGGATAGAAGAACCGAAATGAATGGCACGCTTTCGCCAGCATGCATGCATGTCGTGTCATCGTGCTGCGGTGGCTCTGAACCCTGAATGACCGTTGTTCATACACCACGAAATCACTCGGATCCCACTATAATACCTACATATTGCAGCGTGAGTCTTTAACAAGGGCTTTGCCATCGTCTCGATGCTCGTTCCAATTCACTCCCAGTGTTTATTGCAATTGCTTGCTTGCGCTGGCTGCACGCGAGGCGCGATGCAATTCATTCAACGACAAAAGTCTGGAAATATGGAAATCTTCACTGTATCTAGGTTGATGAGATACATGTAACCATTGCAACATCATGTCGTTGAGGCCAAGCTTTGGTCTGCGGCCACGCTACGCATCGATATTCATAGTCATCAGCGTACTCTTTTTGGTCTCCCTTTTGCTCACACCGGCAACTCGGCCCTATGTCGCCCCTTCAACGTCATCAGCATTTCATCCAAGCAAATGGCTGCCCAGCCCGATAGCCAACCATTTCGGTTTCTCGGATCACGGAGGACCAGAGTTTGATGAGAACGGAGGCTGCCTGTTCTTGAGTCCTTTTGATGCGCTCAGCAAGGAAGAAAAGGCAAAGGCCGAAAGGGTTCAGCTCGAGCAAGTTTCCAAAGGTATCGTACGGGCAAAGGCTAGCAGTCACAAGAACCATGCAGTGACGAATCCCATCCTGGGATTACTCGAAGATGGAGAACGAAAATGGAAAGACATGTTGGCTACACAGTCTCAAACGCTGGAGCAAGCCGTGGACGAATACAAGTCTCGTCACCACCGGAATCCGCCCAAGGGATTTGACTTGTGGTGGAGATTTGCGACCGAACGAGGTGTCCTGTTGCCCGACGAATACGATGCCATCCATACGGCACTCCTTCCTTTTTGGGCATTCTCGCCTCAAGAACTCATCAAGAGGAATGCCGAGGCGGAAAAAGTGGTCGAAACGTTTACGCTCGTGATCAACGATGGAATCGTCGAGTTGCAATGGAACGACGAGTATTCCAAGGGCAGGTGGTGGGCCTCGGGTCCTCGTGCGGATGCACAAATCAACCTGATGGAACCGTTTTTGAGCATGTTGCCGAATTTCAGGTGGGTCCAACTTGCTCCTCTTCCCCATTCGAATGGCCGAGACTCATTGAACGTGTATCTGCAGAGCGACGTTTACTGTCCACGACCAACCCAGCATCTTGCCAAGTTTTGAAAGAATGAATGAGTTGACAAATCTCGCAAAGCAAAACAAACACACTCATTCGGTTGACGAAGAGGACATGCCTGAAATGAATTGGGTCGGTGCTTGTCCTCCCGATAGTCCTGCACGTCAACACGAGGATGAACCCGAAGCGACGGATACGTTTGTGTCTTCCCATTCGAGTGCCATGGACTTTTGCCAGCATCCGTCCATTCTCGAGAATCACGGAATGGCTCTCGAGGTCAAGGGCGCTCAATCTCAACCTAAACCCCACACCCGCCTACTCCCTGTTTTTGTTCCTTCCCGAACAGGAATTCATGCCGATATTCCCATCACGCCAGTGGGCAAAGACGGTCGCCGCGATGCCGTCGGCTCAGACCCCGAATGGAAGAAAAAGAGCGACAAACTCTATTGGCGAGGTCTTGCCACGGGTATCCATCACAATAAAAAGGGCGGGGCCAAGTGGCCCAACTCTCACCGCGAGCGCCTACACAGACTCGCCAACAATGCTTCTTTTGCACCCATCGATGTTCTCGTTCCCCTAGGAACATCAGGGGCGACCAAGGTCGAATCCATCCCGGCCAACACATTGAGTCAGTATTACATGGACGTGGCCATGAGCAAAGGACCCTGGCAGTGCGACGGCAATGACGGGACGTGCAAGGAAATGGAGCAACAATTCACGTTTGCGTCCGAAGACCCATCTGAACGGTCCAACGAGTTCAAATACGTCTTTGACACGGATGGCAACGCATGGAGCTCAAGATTCCCCCGACTCATGGCAAGTAACAATGTCGTCATCAAGGCGTCCATTTTCCCCGAATGGAACACGCATTCGTTGCCCGAATGGTATGCCTACGTCCCCACGAAAATGGACTATTCCGATCTATGGTCGATCCTGGCTTTTTTCAGAGGTACACCCAAGGGAACGGGTGGGCATGATGAAGTGGCACGGCGGATTGCAAAAAACGGGCAATGTTGGGTTGAACGAAGTGAGTCTGCTCCCTCGGTTCCTTGTCATGTGGTTCCTGTCAACAGTCGTATCTAATCAACACTTGTTTCCCCGTAGCATGGAGGAGGGAAGACATGCAAGCCTACATGTTCCGGTTGTACCTTGAGTGGGCTAGACTGACAAGTCCGAACCGTGATACGGGAGAAATGGACTATCAGTTGCCGGAAAGACACTTGATGTCCGGTGAATTGCAACAGTGATGTGTATGAGTGTCAGGTCGATACCCCCCGCATAGAATATGTAAATTGTGTATGTGTGTATATTGTATGTACAGTATATATGTGTAGTATTAGCGTCATGTTTGGGCATTGGTGAGATTCGTATATTGGGCTACATAGCTTCATCTTTTTTCGTAATTTGCTTGCTTGATGGTATACAGTAGACATGCACGCATGCACTGTGTAACTGTGTCTGAATACTTCTGTAAATGAATCACGGACGTGAATAAATATGAATGGCGAATTAGGCGCGGCGGTGATGATGCGATGATGCCCAAGGTGCTCGTCGGGAAATGTCAGTTCACTCCAAAAAAGTACTCACTAACTGTATACACATCACGCCCATCCAATTCATACTGCCAATCATGCAAGTTTATCCACTACGCTGTTGCCAGTTGTAGACATCATCTAATCATCCACACTTTTGATTTCCAGGACGCTGCCCAAGAAGCAATCCCGCAAGTCCGTTCCATCGTCTGCCGGAGTCACCCCAAGAGGTACACCAGAGGGAACACCTGGTCCCAGAGTCCGTAGCCAGCCTATTTCTTTCGATTGTCCACGAAAGGGCTCGTTGAGTTCTCTTACTGACACTGTGTTTCGGTTTCTCTCCGTCTCTTTACAGCCACAACTCGTCCACCAGCTCGACTGCCTCAACCTACATCTCCCATTCAAAAGCCCGGCCTATGCAACGATCAAAGCAAAGTACTCTAGACACCGCAAGACCGCCAAGCAAATCTTGACGGCGGAGCAATCGAGGGGGATGGTGGCCCCGTCCGCATCGACCTCGGCCAGCGTACAAGCTTCACGGGCCGCTAGTCCCGACTCTAGAAAGCGGAATGGAGGGGATGGGAGTAGTGTGAGGGGTAAATCAAAACGGAGAAAGGTGGATGCAGAGACAGATGTGACTGTATCTGCCGAAGGCGAGGGGGATCAGACCCATGTCGTCGACTCCGAGTCAGCCACGCCGACATCACGACCGCCAGCTAGAGAAACCATTACATGTGAGTCTGTCAATCAAAGAGATGGGGCGCATTTCACGCTCGGCCCGTAGTAAAGGTATCTCATGGGGCTGAGATTTCTCTCTCGCTCAGATCACACCGTTGCAGCACCGCCTTCCCTATTACCAGCTAAAAAGTACTGCGACATTACCGGATTACCAGCCAAGTACACGGACCCCAAGACCAAGTTGCACTACCGAGGACTGGATGTACTAGATGTGATTCGTGGATTGGTCAGTTCATCCTACATTCATGCAAAGGATGAGGCTATGTTGAACTGATGTTCTCGCTGTCGGTTGGACAACAAAAAAGGGTCCTGGACAGGAGCAACTTTACCTGGCTCTGAGAGGCGCCCAACAAACCCTAATGTGAGGTTGGCAACGCCAGAATGTTTCGATGACTGGACGAGGACACAGTCTTTCACGACAAGAGTTGTATATCCAATATGTCACCATGATAGAATCAGACGGGTAGCAGATGGTGTTCTCAGTAATTTGATGACACCGTGATGTGGACCAGAGCTCGACGGGTCGCAAGCAAAGACAGCCTGTCTCGAAGTCAAACTTGACGGTGAGGCCGTCTCAATGTATTCATTCGGGTTCCCTCAATTCGCCAGAGCGGTATCACCCCTTGAGAGCCCGAAAAAGAAGAACGAGACAAGAGTGCAGATGGGGTAGAAGTACCAAAGCCTTGGTCCAAAAAGACAAAAAAGTATACAATAGCCCGGAATCGAACCGAGTGCTAGCCGATGGCAACGGCTAATGTTACCACTACACCACTATTGTTGATATATTAGTCATCATTTCTTTGCGTGTATGACCACATTAGCTTGCTATTCTAATGTGCTCTTCGGCGCCCGGCTGAGACGATCTGATGATGTGGGATGGTCAGCAAAGCAGCAAAGGGGACATACAAGAGACATGTGAATCTGCATACTCGAGTACGAACACTGCTCCTTGTACAGCGGATCCTCCTCCAACAGGCCCATTTGGACATCCTGCCATTGAGATTCGACACAACATGTTTGACCACGACAAGATTTGACATTATGCCTCGCTTGCTTATCGCAGCATTTGCGCATACCGACCGAGCGACCGAGGTGCTGCATGGATATTCCTCCGCAATGCTGATAAAATAGAACTTGAAAGAGGTACCCACTGCTCATCGTACTCATCACCGCCGGCGGGGATACGGCACAATTTCATTGCGTCGCCGCTGCCGCCACCCTTCCCGGCAGTGTATGAACATCATGTTGCGGGCGGGTCCATGTCGTATCCTCCTTTGAGGGCAGGCAGCCTCCTTGCTAGCTTGCTCGTGCAAATGTCTGTACGTAGTCAAACAAGTTGTACTGGAATCAGCAGCTCTCAAAACAAACAAGGTGGAAAGTACTTTGACACAGCCCGTTATTGTTGATGTCGATATCATAGTCAAATCGGTTTGCTGGATGGTAACAGTCTTGTGATTCATAGTCGTCTCCCACTCTCCTTTTTGCTCTCGACTGCACAACTCTTCCCCCGTTGCCCAAGGTCGATGTGGCTACCGGTCAGCCTTTTGGCCACACTGTCCGTGGCCTCTGGCGCTGCGGCTCAACTCACCCCTTCACCAACATTCACTCCGCCCCCAGCTGAGAGTGGAAGTTCTGGTACTAATGGAACGAACCCAAACGTCCAATACTCCAATCTACTAGGGAACGCTCTGTGGTTTTACGATGCTCAACGGACCGGAAAGTTGCCAGATGATCATCGAGTACCGTGGCGGAACGATTCGGTCTTGTCGGATGGACAGGATTTGGGCATAGATCTCACCAGAGGGTTCTTTGATGCTGGGGATTACTCTATAGATTCATTCAATCTTGCTGGTGTAGGTTGATCGACCGCCTTGATGGCCATTGCCGCCAAGAGCTCGTACTGATACATGCTTTCCATGCTCAAAACCAGACCTTTTTCGAAATTTGTTGGGGGGTAAGTCTAGATCTGGATGGTACATTGTCGTTTTGTCGGGAGCTAACCTCGAGCTGTGTTGCACAATTCTTAGGCTACGGCATATGGTGCTGGGTATGATGCTGCCAATCAAACACCATATCTTGATTCAACTCTTCGATGGGGTTTGGACTGGGCTATGCGAGTGAGTCTTTGACCTCGTGTGAGACATGTGCACTAACCGAAGAGAAGCTGACACTCCCCTCTCAAGGCTCATCCTGACCCCAATTCTATTGTCATTCAAGTGGGAAGCACGGATGATTCGAATACGTACTGGGGTGAGTGACTCGCATCTGCTCAGACAGTCACTATGTAGCTCACAAAGCATGACGATAGGCGGAGACCAAAACATTCCCGAACCTCGTCCTGCTTATCCCATCAATTCCACTCAGTGAGTTCTCGACACATGGTCAGGGGTCTCTCTGTAGTCTGCTCACACCACCACAACCACATCGACCTCGATGATAGCCCGGGAACGGATCTTGCGAGTGCATTCGCATCCATGTTTGCAATGTGTTCGTTGCTCTACGAGCCCGGAGTCTCCATCAACACATCTTCCTCCATCCGACCTTCCACCTCGATTGAAGACGCCTCGTTTGCTGAAAAGTTGAGGGGACATGCCGAGACTTCTTACAATTTCGCCATGAATGCTACCAAGGCCGTGTACCCAGACTCTGTCCCAGCTGCAGGCAAGGCATATGCATCCAACTCTTATGGAGATGATCTGGTGGGTGACAGATGTTGAACTGTACAGCGCGTTCTTACTGACTATCAATAACGTACAGGCACTGGCGGGCATTGCCATGGCTCTCCTCACCAATGATTCATCCTATTACGCTGATGGGTACAATGCATACGTCGACTATGCTCTGAGCACCCAAGCAGATGTGTACAACTGGGACGCTCGGTCACCTGCGGTTTTCATGACCTTGGTGGAGGCTTCCATCGCCAGACCTCAGCTGGCGGCTGGGGCGGGGTTGGATGTGAATGTCACAGGGTGGAAAAATCAAATGGAAAAGTATTTGGACAGCATCGTGAATAACAATGGGAAACGACCCTACATAACTGAAGGCGGTCTGTTGTGGTATTCCGGTGATTCGGACGCCGCGAGTCTCAATCCGGCCTTGAATGCGGCCACCTTGCTGAACCGATATGCACCTCTCGCTTCTGGAGACAAGGCGTCACGCTACCAGGCAAGTTGTTCTTCCTTGTGACTTGCGTTCCTGTCGGGCGAAAGCCTGTGATCTCGGTCTGACGACGGCTTGCGTGGACTGCTTAGGAGTTTGCCAAATCTCAACTCGATTATGCCTTGGGAAAGAACCCCTTGAATGGTGAGTGGAGTACGAATGATGTACATCGTGCATGATCTTTGTCTGATTTGTTTGCCCTCGTTACAGCCGTATACGTTGTCGGCTGCCACGAAAACTCGATCAAGAATCCTCATAGTGCGCTTGCGAGTGGAGGCAACGACGAAAACTTGATTGACACCCAGCCCGAAGTAGAAGCCTATGTGCTGTACGGGGCCGTCGTGGGTGGACCAAGCTCAGCAGACGAGTTTTGGGATCTCAGGGGGGATTACGAGCGGACGGAAATCGCCATTGACTATAATGCGCCGATGCTGACACTGGTGGCAAATCAATTGGTGGCCGGGGACAATACGGACCCTTACTACACTTCGCTTGAACCTGGAAGCTATCATCCGACACCTGGAACGCCTTGTAATGATGACTACCCCTGTGGTGGAGGTGGTGGGTTATCGACCGGGGCCAAGGCTGCGATTGGCGTGGTGGTACCTGTCGTTGTTCTTTCGTTGATTGGGCTGGGTGTATGGTGGTGGTACAAGAAGAGGAAGAGGAGGTCGTAGTTTATCGATTCAGCAAAGCTTTTACAAAGAGTCTCATAATCATACCCTCACTTGGCATTATCTAGTTTTCAAGGGATTTTTGTAGTCTTTATGACTCGATAGATGTTTTCATAATTATTTTGCAGGCCAAAATGACAAGCTGGTCTGCGACATGCCTGCTGCGAGTATTTCAGCAGCTCCGCTCAGTGGAGGGAGGGTGGGAGAGAAGATACTGTGACTGGCTGAAATGTTTGACGTTGAATGTGTCGGGTTCAGATAACGAGAAATGGTGGATCGCTTTGGCCAACGAACCTGGCTGAGCAAGACGAGGAATCAACGAGACCATTATGCACCATCTCGATGAAAGCTGAACACCCAAACGCTGTCAAATACCGTCTGGACTATTCACTGTTACTCTTTCACTAGAGCCAACCTCATCAACTACTGGTAAAAGCTGGAGTTCATCCTGGAAGATCGATCGAAATCACAAACGAGAGTCAGGCACTCAAAGTACCATCTTGAACTCGTGGCGGGTCAGCCGAGCAGAGTCTTTTTGAGCATGTTCCTCATGACCCTCATCATTTGATGACTAGTCAACCCCCGGCACAGTGCCATGATACTGTGAGTATGAGGCATATTTTTGACGGGCTGCTCCACCTGCAAAAATCGTTTGGCTTGGGGGATGGCTCAGAAAGTCATCCCGCAGGCTAGTCACTTTTCTTCTTCTCACATTTCAATTCACAAACGGCATTTGCAACAAGACTGCTGAATAGCTAAATCGCTGAACGGGCACCGTCGAAGGGCACATTCACGACTGGCTGCATGACTTGAAATCTCCGATTGCCGCTGAATACT
Source organism: Filobasidium uniguttulatum (assembly GCA_039545395.1). NCBI lineage: Eukaryota > Fungi > Basidiomycota > Tremellomycetes > Filobasidiales > Filobasidiaceae > Filobasidium > Filobasidium uniguttulatum. The sequence continues at coordinate 1,327,930 of BCJK01000002.1, read as the reverse complement.
TGCACAGCTATCCCACATTGATCATCTTAGCATCTTATCATGCAGCTTCGCAGTGACAGTTTAGTGGATCTATAGCCCTCTCTCTCTCTCTCTCTCTCTCTCTCTCTCTCTCTCTCTCTCTGATCACCATTACCTTGGCCTGCTGCACTCTAGTGCACTTTACCACCTGTAACACTTTATCATCTGATCGTTACGTGAGCGGACAGTCAAATACGAACCCAAGTCGTCAAGGCAATGCGAGAGAGAGAGAGAATACGGTACTCTACGTCGTTTGTCGGTGGCAAAAGCCGTTGCGGCGGGTGCAACACGTCGAGCGAGCAGTGACGTCGCGATGGCAATCGAACGAGAGGAAAAAAACGAAATAAGCTCGTAGGCCAAGGCACGGCAGCGGCGGCGGCGGCGATTAAGCAACTTGGCAGTAGCAGCTAGTAGTAGCTACAGCTGCGGCACTGGTAGTAGCAGCAGATAGCTTGACTAGAGTACAACTACTGTGGCCATGGGTCAAGACTGAATGTCTCTTGCTCTCTCCATTGGCTATACGTACTAGTTGATCTGCTTGTCACTTGTTCAACCGTGTGTGGAGAGACCTCTTGACCTCCACTCGCCTGCGTTCGAGTTCGAGTAGAGCGGCGGTCATTCGAAGCGAAGCTGTCTTCCCTGCTGTCTCCACGGCTGTTGGAAGCGAGAGAGGCGGCCATCGAAATCCTATCAAGCAGGTCATTTATCAACACCACCATCGCTCGACCAACTACCGCAACTACCTGCGGACGGAACGCTACTACTCCACTAGTCATCACAGCATTGCTTTGAGCGCTATCCGTGGGATCTCAATATAGGAACACCAGAGATAGGGGTCTCTAGCATTGACTTGGTCGTAGAGACGAGACAACTACTGGCGCGTTTGGACTGGCGGCGTCTTTAGACTTTTTGACTTGGAACTGCGCCACTGCCATAGCAATCGCGGATACCCAAAGACTCAACATCGATACACCACACGCTTGATCGCATCAACTTGGTGGGCATTCATCAACATCTTAACAAGTAACAACACGCAACGACAGGAAGAGACTGGTCGAAAATGCGGGTGCCGACACTGTCATTGGGGTGGGTCATTTCATGGCTTGCCTTGTCGTGGACCCTTGGTACCGCACATGCATCGGCTTGGGAGGCAACATCGCTATGTAAGTTTAGCAAGGTCGTCAAGATGATCATGCATTCGGAGTCGAGACTCAATCCCATTGTGTACAGCTACCGAGTCGGTAACTTATTGCTCAGACACCAAGAACGTTTTGGTACGACGGTTTGACATTGCCTACCACCGCCTAAATCAAGTGAGTGCTACCCTCTTGGATCATGCCCCTTGATAACCTGCAACCTGCTCACATGTCATTCCTTGAACGCCTCAAGTCCATCACATTTGCCATCTCGGCAGCAGCAACAGACCCCGATCTCAACGTTGCCGCACGAATTTATGCCAACGCGTATGGCCGCGACATCGTCAATACCACCATTTACCTCTGTGACTATTTGCAGGGTGTACTTTGCCCCTTGCCCATGATCAATTTCACAGGATGGGGTACGTATCCGATTCCAGACGAATTTATTAGGGAGATTCCTTCACTTGCATGGACCGTACCAAATCTGGAGGCGTTTGCTCGTGTGACCTTGCTCGACAACAAGAACGGCGAGACAAGTGCATGCTTACAAGCCACCCTGTACAACGATCTATCGACTGAACAACGAGCCGTCAAGTGGGTTTCTGGAGGAATCTTCATTTTCGCGCTATTGGTCGCCCTGGTTCACACAACGCTCAGGTACTCGCCAAGTCCTGCAGTCTATCGCTGGTACGATCTGCTGTACCTCTTTCAATCGGCAGCGATCTCAGGTCTCTTGGAGATCAATTACCCCCTCATGTATATCAAGTTTGTCTTAAACTTTCATTGGGCGATCGGCTTGTTTTACGACAAGAACATTCAACAAGCCATTGTCAAGATGCGAAACAAGACGGGTGCCAAATTAGCGACGGTAGCTCTGCAAGCGTTGGACTATACAAATAGAAAACTGTCACCGTACAATGAGAGGTACAGGCGAGACATCCTGCCAGTTCCCGACTATGACTGGCACTCCAACGTGTCCGTGGAGCATTATGACACGTTTAGCACCATGATGAGTCCCATCAACTTCAACACAGTCTCTTCGTCCATTGTGCAAGTAGGACAACCTATCGACACCCCTGTTTACTCGTTTGCCAAACGAGCCGACATCCCGACAGTCGACGCAAAGGATGTGGTCGTCAAGAACGGTTTGCCCGTCTTTACCAACTCGCTTGGTATTCCTCCCGGCAACGCGTTTGCGACCATCTTCATCATTTACATGATTTCCATCTGCGTCTTTATTGGAGCTCACATCCTTTGGGGTCTCATCATTTTTGGAGTCGACCGATTTAGAAAAGTCGAGAACCGCGGACAGGGATGGCTCGGGGAACAAAAGCGGGGATTTTGGAGTTTCTGCCTCGGCAACCTGATGCGACTTTGTCTCATCTTTCTCTTCCCCATCTTTGTGTTTGCACTCTACCAATTCGATATCGGAAAAGGTGACTCGTGGCTCTGTATCTTGCTGTCCGTCTTATCGTTGGCATGGACCGTCATTGGACTCAGCGCCGTCCTGATCTACGCCTGCCTTCGTGCTCGTCCCAAGAACAACCAACTTCCGGAAACCTCGTCACTCTACACCGACTACTCGTGGTACAACTCTGCGGGAATGATTTACCGACAGTACCGACCCAAGTATCACTTTTGGTGGTATGCTCCTCTTGCCGTCGCCACCTTCGTCAAGGCTTGTTTTGTCGCGTTTGCCAATGGCAATCCTTGGGCTCAAGTCTGCGGCTTGATTGTCGTCGAGTTCTTGGTCGTGGTCACCTGTATCGGGTTCCGGCCACACAAGGATAAAAAAGGAGATTGGCTGGGAGCCGTGCTGGGCTTGTTGAGAATGGTTGCCTTTGGTTTGATGATTGCCTTTATTCCCAGCATGGATGTCGATCCTATTGTTCGAACAGTCTTGGGTTTCGTGATCCTTGCCCTGTTTAGTATTCCAGTAGTACTCTTGTTCTTTGGCTTGCTGTTCAACCTGGGTGAGTGTCTTGTGTTTGCTTTTGCAGATTGCGCAATAAACGTGTTTGCTGATCACAATCATGTTCGCCTTTTTCATCATGTCGTACAGCCTATGGATACGCTTTCCGAAGGCATAAGAGGCGATTGGAAGATGGGACCGAGGTCGAATGGCGCGACAAGATCAACCACGATATGGTTCAAACGGGAGGCAATGGGCTCGATTACCGATTGTCCAAGACGGGATCAGACCAGCTTGGAACCGCAAGCGGTCTCAAGCCGTATGACAGCACCAACATGTCGTCAGGGATGGATCCAGATGTTCGAAGGTCGTCTTTCCACCCCTCCATCGATGGCGAAGACCAACCTTGGGTTCAAAGGGAATCTTATGGCAACATGGATCACCCACCACCCCGAGCCGATCATCTTCCCGACCCCTATGGTGCTCAGACTCAACAACCCAGTCAGCCCCTCGACCACTCTGAACCCTATGGTATGCATTCACCGACAATGGGAAACGCTCAGAATGTATATGGCAACGATACAATAGCCAATCAACCCAATTACTATTCACAAGGCATGGGTCAAGATCATGAATACTATCAACACCAACCTCAAAATGACTATACGTTTGATGAAACGCAACCACACCCCGGCCTGTATGGTCAGCAACAGCAGCCCATGAGCGAGCAACCAGCTCAACAACGATTTATCTGAACAAACCCCCGACGTCGCATTTGACCCAAAGCGATGATGCACATACGAAGCGAAATGGGCGCACTCGTATACAACACTCTCAGCTTATAGACAAACACTGTATCCCGATGACACCCGGAAGAACGCAAACGACTTGGACCCGAGCGCTCCCCTCTTCTTCCCTTTTCTTTCTTCTTTGCGTTTCTTTTGATCAAAACATTCTTCTGCCCTTTTGTCTTCTTGCCCGCCTTGCGCATCATGTATCATACCGTACCCTGTTTCATACTTGTCGAGTAGTCCTTGCCTTTTGTGTCACCTTGTAGAAACTGTAACGAAACTGCATTTCATATATATCATATATTCCATAGCTGCACGAGATGAGTCCAGATACAGTCAAGCATCAAGTGGGACGTCGTATCCGAGCGAACCTGTTATTTGTATGCAAAGTATGCACGAAAATCAGCCTTTGCGCCCCTGCGTGTACCCCTGTCGACGTACTTTGGTAAGACCATCCTGAGATATTCGAGCTGCTTTTCCCTAGATGACACGTCGTGTTCGTCGTCTTGGTCCTTGGACACTCGACGTCTCGAATCAAGGCCGTACGTGACCGTATGCGAGGGTACGACTTGTTGTTCATCACCTGTGGATGACAAGACCGTGTTCGGACCTGCTTTGTATTTTGCATGTAAACCATGAGCCCGCTGGTAACCCACCATTCTCCCCAACCTCTTGATCTGATTGAGAGACAATCAACTGCGAAATGGTCTCTTACCGATATGACTAGAGTCAGACACTATGACGCTCGCTGTCACATGACATCGAGGTCCGAAGGTGTTGCCTTGACCGACCGACGCTTCTACGTGAGCTGCGACTTCGAAATGATTATCACGGCCGATTCGGAGGACACCATCGGAGCTGCTTAAGTCAAGACGAGAAATAAGTGGGGTAGGTAGTAGTAGGTCGGATGTTGATGAAGAGTGTTCTTCCAGACTGACTTGTTTTCTATCAGCACGTTTTCAGACAAGATGCAGTCGGGGCCGATAATGATTTCGCCCTGATGTGCTAGTATCCTGGCCAGAGGCTCGATCACGGTGCCTATTGTCCTTGTGTGAATAGCAAAGAGTGAACATTCACATCGACCAAGCGGATAGGGGGAGCAGTCAAAACTCAAAAGAGGATAGCTCACCTGATTCGACAGTGACCTTGCCTTTAAATACGGCATCCTGGCAGACGATGGCAAGACCATCAATGTGGACTTGACTCTCATCGTAGAGTGGAACGTGTTCCCGTTTCGGCTTGGAGACGGAGGAGGAAGAGTTATTCGTTGCAGCCATGATCTGACCAGTCTCTGTTTTTCAGAATGTGCATTTCACCAGCAGGCTCTCCTACCACCCGAGAAATGGTATATGACCCACTGCCAGTCTGAGAAAGATTGCTGGTCATTTTGTATTGACAATGTGCTCACAGACAGTCTACGGACGGAATCTAAAGCCAGATGCAAAGCTAAATCGATTTAGACTGTGGAAAAGCGAGTTGCGTTGCCTCTGGTAATCACGTCTTTGCTTGAACCTGTCCGCTCGTCACTTGCCGTGGTCCATCGAAGCTATTGGAGTCAGGATTCAACTATCAGACCAACACCATGCCATCTGAAACTCCGCCTCCTGGAGCCGTTGACGATATGGGTCGCGAGCAGACGCCGGATTTGAGGTGCGTTGAGCACATTTTCCCTTTATAGCAAGTGCAATGGCAACTGACGTTTCAACATGTCTTGGTTCTTCTCACAGAGACGGCAGGTCGGACCATGCGTACTCTGAGAGAGATACGGACAAGTATCGTGACCGCCACAGGGATGACCGCGCTCACCGCAGAAGGCGGTATGAGGAAGACGACGAAGGAGACCGTGAGGCTCGTCGAAAGCGTCGTATGGATGCTGAAGAGGAAACCTCGGAAGAGCGAGAGCAGAGGAGACGTCGTCGTAGAGAAGAAGAGACGGACGAAGAACGGGAAGAAAGGCGCAGGAGAAGGAGAGAACGAGAGCGGGAAAAGGAGCGAGAGCGCTCTGAACGTGGCGGCGGCGACCATGAACGTGATGAAGACAGTGAGAGGAGAAGGCATCGCTCGAGGCGTGATCGTTCAAACTCTAGAGAGTCCCATCGATCTCATAGGTCTCATCGATCCCATCGCTCGTCGGTCCGTGACTACGATATGGACCGGGAAAGGAGGGATTCGAGGCGTTATGATGACCGGGAAGTGTATGGACGGTCTCGTTATGACGGGTATCGAGACAGGTGAGCAGTATACCACTTGGCTAATAGTGGCCAAAAATCATAGACTGATATCAAAATGTCTGTTGTGCCCAAACAGTCCCCGACGCCGCACGCCGCCACCCCCTCGTCGGCGTTCGCCCATGTACGAGGCGCCTCCTCGTGCGGCTGAACCTCGCGACGAGGCTCTGGAACTCCTGGATGAAGCAGCATCAGAGGCCCGGTCCGTTTTCGTTTCTCAACTGGCTGGAAAGCTGACTAGTCGAGACGTTGGCATGTTCTTTGAGCACAAACTTGGTCCTCGATCCGTCAGGGACTCGAGAGTCGTCACGGATCGTATCACCCGAAGGTCAAAGGGGTATGTATTGCTCATTCGCTCGTCCTTTCCGCTATAAAGTATCATGGCTAACACTTGCTTTTCACCTTGCGACTAGAATCGCGTACGTCGAGTTGTCATCGGTCGAACTTGTCTCACAAGCTATCGCGTTGACTGGCACCATTGTCATGGGGCTTCCAATCATGGTAACGCTTACCGAATCCGAGCGAAACAACCAAGGTCTGGCGAGTGTGGCTTCGCTTCCGGGAGCTCCCATGTCCGGGTAAGTAGCTTTCGTGTTAAGCCCAACTCATTGGCCCTATCTAATACTATCACTACGCCTCACTATGCGTTCACTCATAGCCCCGGATCCCTACCGCCCATGCGTGCTGCCGTCCCTGGTCTTGCTGTCCCTGTGAACAAGGACACTAACGCTGACGCCGAGATCCCTTACCATCGTCTTTACGTTGGCAACCTTTACTACAACCTCACTGCAGACGACATTAGCAAGGTCTTCATGCCTTTTGGAGAACTCGCCTTTGTGGATCTTCCCATGGAACCTCATGTGAGCACTTGCAGCTCAGGGTGCTGCGTCGATGATCATGCTGACCGGACTTGACCTTTGTCTTTTTGCCTTCACAGACTAACAGGAGTCGAGGCTACGCTTTTGTTCAATTTCAAGACCTCGAGTCTGCCAAAGCAGCACTGACTGCGATGAATGGTTTCGAGTTGGCAGGTCGTCAAAGTAGGTTTTTAGCCGTGGGTTGAGCGTCCATTTGAGCATTGGGTACTGATCCCATTCACTCCTCACACAGTCAAAGTCTCTACTGTCCATGAAAAGGGTTCAGGTGGGCAGGGTCGAGCTACTGTCGAGCAGCTGGAAGAAAACCCTGGATACGGTGCGTCTCTCTTCCTTGGTTGCTGTTGCCCCGATATATTCACTCAATAGGATTCATCACCCACAGGTACCAAGATGGATAACACCGCTCGTCAGCAGCTCATGCACAAGTTGGCGCGGCAGCCAGACACAAACGCTTCTGGAAATGACAGTGTGCCAGCCAATAACACGTGAGCTCAGCATTGCGTTGGCCGTCCCTCGGAACAATGCTAACCTGAGCCTGCCGTCTGCAAACTAGTAATCGCCTGAATATTCCTACCCAGCAGACTCTGTTTGTTCAGCTCACCAACATGTTTGATGAAGAGTAAGCACATGCCACGCATGCTAAAGTATAAACAGACCTTGCAGTGGGCTAACTTTCTATTTTGGGTTTCCGCAGAGACATGAAGGCCGGTGGGGATTGGGACTTGGACTTGGCAGAGGACATCAAAGAGGAAGTCGAATCCAAGTATGGTAAAGTCGACAAACTGGTTATCGACAAGAACTCACAAGTGAGTGTGTCCACATCTCGTTTATCCATCTTCCCGCTGACAAGCCGTCATTCACAGCACGGTGATGTATTCCTCAAGTTTACCGAGATCGAATCAGCCGCCAAGGGTGTTCAAGCACTCAATGGACGTCTGTTTGCAGGGAAAGCGATCGTTGCCAAGTTTATCAGCGAACCCGTGTTCAAGGCTCACGTTTGAGGTAGTCTCATGGATGGCGGAATCGTTCTCATGACAATAGGCAAGTGCCTGTCGACCTCGGGTTGTCGAGTCAAGCCCGGGATTTGGGGGTAACGAGGTGGATTTTGTCACGCTTGACCTATTCTTTTTTCTTTTCTTTGCTATCTCTATGTGTTTTAGTGCTTGTCATTTTCCTGTTTTCTCTGTCTCTACTAGTAGGCGACTCGGTCGTGCTCACTTTGACCCCATGTCCTGATTTGATACTAAAATTTTCCTGATTGACAGAGCCTTTTGCGGGTCATTGAGCCAGGCAAGCGCCTTTTAAGGTTGAGTTGATCACCCCGGTCTGGTCCCTTTTACTGATGATGCATGTTATGGTTTGACCTGCTTTATCTGCCCTACCGTAGGCCTGGAATGACCGTGTGACCTGTTCCTCACCGCGAGTAAAAAGTCGCATCGGCTAGGATCGAGATATCTGAGATCTACGAGTTGGCCTGGCTTGCCTCTTCAGGTTCCCTGTCGCAGAACGAAAATTCCTATCCACCTCAGCATCAAACTCGATATACAAGCACAGATACATGGTGAATACATAGGTGCAGCAAAGTGCAGATACTACTATCGGGACTTTGTCAAGGTGCGTGTCCTCGGCTTGCCCTGCATAGGTTGGCCAGTCGCGTCTTTCGAGTGACCCGATGCAGTCAAGCAGCGGTCATTTTGTACTCGATGATCATGAAGCTCCACTGCCTATCACCCATTGGCCACAAAGCACAATGTCGCAACACCTACAAGTTGATTGTCTGTAGTATGTCTCGTACAGGTCTACTCGTACATGCATGGTGATTCCATTGTTTACGTTTTACGATTTGCTTCCGAACTGCGTGAGTGATTGCTGATCCGTATTCCCTTGTGTCGACGGACAAGGTGTAATAGTGAGAGTAATCAAGTAAAGCACCTAGGTACAAGTAGTCTACTCACTGGCCAGTTCATGTATCTGCTGTGCTGGGACGACATCTATGCCAGTCACATCGCCTCGACGGCCGGCTTCGGTGGGACAAGTCAGTCGAGATGCTGCTCCAGGCTCGGTACAAGATAGACAATTACCGGCTATACCTCCTTTGGGCGAGCCATTCGACTTGAACTTTTCGGCATCCCCAGCAAACAGTGGTGCATCTCGAAATGTACAAATCAAACGTGCTCATTTGCTCGATATCGTTGCGGAACGTGACGAACACGGCCAGCGCTCTCCAGGTCCGTTGTTTGTCAAGTGATCATCATGCATGATGATCCAGGCTGACCCTCAGGATGTTGTTTTGTCGGTCAGAAACAATGCACATTCTCAAGCAGTGCGGAGCTCGAATAGATGCCTCCATCTACATCAACGACCTTGAAGCGGATCCAGTGTCGCGTCCAAGATCCGGCAGCTGCGTTGGTCAACGTGGTTCTGAAGAAACACCGACCAAGCCTGAGAGAATCGACAAGGCTAGGGTCGCTAGCCTGGTGAAGGAACTACAGCAGACAGAAACTCGTTATCTTCAACGAATATCGTGTCTAAAAAATGTAAGTAATCATGGCTTCCTGGGCATCGGGTGAACGGCACTCATCATGTCCTGTGAATAATACTAGTCTTACGCAGCACCTCTGCGAAAGTTTGCCAAGCGGGCCGAAACAATGATCATCCCCGTATACGATGCCAATGTAATGTTTGCCAACATTGACGCTGTTGTAGAGAGCGCAGAGAGGTTCTGTCGAGACCTGCAGGATGTCGATTTGACTGGAAGGGTCAGAGATAGAAATATTGGAGATGTGTGTTTGCATCATGTGAGTGATTCATGTAATTCATTCTGGAATGATGTATCGTCACTGAAACCACGTCCCCACCAGCTGAAAAACCTACGAACCCTCGAATGCTATCGCACCTACTACGATAGGCAAGACGAATCCCAACGTAGTTTCCAAAGCATGTCCAAGAGACCATCTTTCGAGACTTTCACAGAGGTTAGTCCAATGAGGACATACTCTGAACGAGGAGCTGACGTGACAGTGCCTTGCATAACAGACGGTCAAGTATCAGACATCAGGCATTGGCAACATTGGCATCAGGGAATTGTTGGCGGAACCGGTCCAAAGAATTCCACGTTATACGCTCCTGTGGCAAAGTCAGTGCAAGCAACCATTCAATACGAGTACGCAGCTGACACCGACATCTTGAACAGGCATGGTCGATTGCATGAGTCGACATGACTCACAGAGAGCAAAGTTGGAGGAGTGTATCGTATTGGCGTCTAAAATTGCCAAGTGCGAGACTGACGAGCGCACCAAGCGGGCTACCGTGATGTACTGCTTGGAACGGACAGTCGATGGATTTCCTGTAAGTACTTTGTTGACTGGAGTCCTCGGCACGCCCATTGACGTCAAAGTTCGGCACACATAGGCGAATTTGATCTCGAACAATAGAGACTTCATTGACTGCATCGACGTAGAGGACCTTCTTGACAATACAGCCAGGCGACCCAGTCTCGGCACATCAGCTTCAAATCCCTCCTTCTCCAGGAATACACTGTCCAATTCGCATCGTGCGACCTCTCCTTATCCGTCTTCCAGTTCTGCCAGCTCGTCGTTGAATTGCACACTCATTCTATTCGACGACAAACTCGTAATCGTCAAGCGGCAGCATCCAACCGTCAATGGGCGAAAAACAACTGGTCTGGATGATCTCAAAGCGATGCTCAAAGGCGGCGGTGGATTGATAGGTCTGGCTCAGAGTCGTGCTCACTTGACAAAGGACAAACTCAGTTTCAAAGGTGTCGTGGATGTCCTCGATGTGACTGCACTCGATATCGGCGCCGAAGGTAAGAGTCCATGGTCTCCGATGACAGATAGAACAATGCTCGAGGCCCTGATTGCGATCCTTCTGATAGCGGACTTTCAAATTCGATTCGACCACCAGCCAGCTGACCAGACTGATAAGTGGGCCGGGAGACCTGTCCGGACATATACGGCGGTGAACCCACCGTTGCCGCCCAACATGGATATACAAGCGTCTCGTCGCAACAAGCAACGATTCGTCCGAAACCTCTGGGCAGCTCAAGCTCTCAGTCGAACCAAAGTCTCCGCATCAGCTCCCAAAGGTTCTGCCAATGCCCAGGGTATTGGGATGCCAACAGCACATATGCGAGACGAGCAAGCTGTGACACGAGACGGAGCCGCAGAAGCCGTGACATTACATGTCAACATATGGGACAGAGCAGCATGGATGGACAGTAATCGAAAGGCCAAAACCGTGCTTCAGCTCTGTGCAGAGTCTGGGTCGCCTCCTCTACCGTTGGGCCGTAACAATAATCCTTTGACCGTCATTTCTGTCAGACCACGACTGGACGGGCTATGTGGTTTGTCCGTCATGGCTAGCCAGATGAGCGATGTCGAGAGAGAAAACGACGTCGTGAATATCAATGATGTTCTCGAGGAAGCGGTGGAAATCATTGATCGTCGAGCGGCTGTGGAAACACGATCTCGAAGCATGTCTTCTCAACCTACAACACCAACGAGCCATGGGCGGCACCGCTCATCCATTTTGAACCTGGATACCATTTCTCGAAATTTATTTGGACACCATGCGCATCAGAGCATCTCTTCGAGATCAAAATCTAGTGTCAGCCGGTCCTCAACGGTCGATTCATCCCGCTTCTCGATGGACACCAAGTCGACAGCTCGAACATCGATGGATTCCATTTCTGCCCCATCAATACCGGAAAAACCCAGCGGTTATAGCCCAGGAAGGTTCACACGCTCGTCGACTGATTACGAATCACAAAGCCTGCGGCCAGGGTCTTTGGATCCTCCCCATCCCAAGGCGCTCTATGCGGTTAATCACGAGATGGATGACTCTGAGGCGGATCTTGAACAGCGGCTGAATCTGGCAAAAGCAAACTCTATCTCAACGAATCAGTTTATGAGAAAGGCTGATGGCAACACAATTACTGAGTTGGGCGATGTCTGTGAGTTGTGCATAGAGAATTTACTTATCTCTGTCAAAGTCACTAAAGGACAAAATTTTTAATGTCAGCGGTGTTGCGGTCGTCTCCTCCAAGAGGCCCACTGCAAATCCGGAATCGTACACCATCTCCCGTCAAAATCGAGACTGAAGCAACAACAGCCCTCGAAGCTACCATGCACACATCGCCCAAGCAACCCTCTGTCCTTCCTCTGAACCTAAGGCGGACGCCATCGCCGACCAGAGCGATTGAACGTAACGGGGTGTCCCCTTCACGCGAAAGAAGCAATGCATCCAGTCCAGGGCTTGAACGGGAAATCTCGTCTTCTTCAACTCTCACTCGCCCCTTTGCTGCGTCTGGTCCAAGCCGGCCCTTGGGTCCTCGCGAGCCTACGGTGAAACGGACGAGATCATTGGCACCGTTGCGTCCTCCAATATCGGACGGTCGGATAGTCTCTGGAACGGGTCGAAGAGTGTCAGCAGGTCGAGAACGGGTTCCACTCAAGGATGACGATAGCCCCAGTCCTCAAACTGCTCAAGAGTTTCTCGGAGTTGCAAGTATGAAGGCTAAGCGAGCTCGATCCGTTGAGGAAATGACACCAAGAAAACGATCCTATGATCGGCACAGCAAGACTATAACTCAATTGGAAACGGATGAAGATGAGGAAAAAGGGGGAAGTTATAAAAGCACTCCGAGTGGATCGAAAAGAGACAAGGAGCCTTTGAGACCTAGCGTTCGGTCCAATGGTGTGGTGACACCATTGTCGAGACAGACAGATGAGACTCCATCATTTGGCATGGATGGAATTGAGCCAGACTATTCGGACGAAAAAGAGCACATTAAGCGGGCAATCCTGCAGACTCGGCAGGTGAAACACCAACTCGATCGACTTTCCAATTCGATGGGGAGCAAGTGTGCGACGAGCAAGCAACTTCAAACAGTTTTGGACGAATCATCAGCAAGCCTGACGCGGTCACCACCGAGTCGCAAACTTTCGAAGCACGCTACATCGACGCGGGATACCAGTCTGTCGTCTAGACGAACACCGAGCAATGCGTCTACCTCGTCTAAAACGGATGCGGTTGATGCTGGATTCGTGCAAGGATGGCTAACGCGATCCAATGCAACAGTTGAACATGTCCTCGCGAGTTTGGCACAGGCTGAAGCGGAGAAGAGTGAACTCTCTGGTCGACTTGAAAATGCTCAAGAGCAAGTTGATATGGTGAGTCTCCCACTTTGCCTGTGCGTTGTCATGTCGAACGTGAAGCTCAAGGTGAATCCGGTGATCAGACGTCACGTCAAGTCGAGAGCCTGCAGGGCCGATTGGTCCGAGCCACAGACAAGTACGATATGGCCAAGGCTCAGATACAAGATGTCACGTCCGAGCTCGAGACTGTATATGAAGCTTTCAACGTGGAGCTTGACGGCCTGTTCAACGATGCCAGCCTCCCTGCGACCGAGGCGTTCCAGGCTCTGACGGCGCAATTGCGCGAGACCAAGGCGAAGCGAAATGAACTTCACTTGGACAACTTGTGAGTGTAATAGTCATTCCTGACGAACGCATAGTATGAAACCGGCTCACGACCGTCGATGCTTTGTGAAACAGACGACTCCAACGAGAATTGCAGGACAGTAATATGAAACGTGACGAGTGAGTGGTTGCTACAGTGTTAGACTGGAGAGGCATACAAGGAACATTGGGGTCTGATTATTTCTCTCTTTTGCAGGCTTATTAGACTCTTGAAGACTCATGGCAAGTAGAGAGTTTGTATGTGTACAGTACATGTGAGGGTTGAATGACCGCAAATGTCATTTCGTAATGCGTGTATCAAGTAGACGAGCTTACCGACCATGATGAGTATGATGATGAGCAGCAGCTATGAGTTTGCCGTCCTGTGGCCGTGGTTCCGAGGGAGAGGGAGAGACAGAGAACCTTGTTGTTGGTCTTGTCTCGAAGCGAGCGAGATTCAAGGTACTCGAGGGAAAAAAGCATGGCGTATGTAGATGGGCAAGAGCTGCGTGGACTGGACACGCGAATGCCATGCCTGTCCCGTCCCAATTCTTCTACCTTGCTTGTTTCTCTCTATATCTCAAGACCACCGTAAAGAGTTGTTGGACGTTGCCTGGCTTCCTTCCCTCACAAGTCAACACGTCAACTGCATTGTCTCAAACTAGCCTCTTGACAGCAGACCTCGTCCAACAAGATTGACCGGGACGAGCAGTAGTGTGGGCAAGGAAAACCTTGTTGACTTGTTGATTTGATTCCGCCAACCCAACGACTACAAAACACGTTTTATCGACATTTATTCACTCAATCTAGTCGAGGGCAACAGGATAGAACCAGGTCAGAAGAGCAGAGCGAGCAAGTCACAAGAGTGCATACAGGCCATGAAGTCAGATGGGTACTCGCCAGCGGTAAACAGTAATGGATTCATCAACGGCGTAACAGGACCTCCAGGAGCACAAGCTTATGCTCCTCATTACTCGAGCCATGCATCAGCTTCAATGGTAGATTCCACGCCAGTGATGCAAGGAGGCGGAGGAGGCGGTCGAGACAAGGCTAGAAGAGCATCACTTGCATACCCATCAACGCTCGCCTATGACCCTCGAGCAAATTCTTACTCTCTACCAGGCGGACAATCACGAAGACCACGGCGAGGAGGTAGCAGCTCATCCAATACACCCTTTCAACCTCTATTGACACGACTACTCTCATCACCACTTCCTTCACGGACAACTTTAAAATTCACAACCCTTTGTGCCCTTTGGTATAGTACCTCGGCGGTATCTTCCAATACAGGAAAAGTTATCCTCAATCATTTCAAATACCCTGTCACGTTGACGATCGTCCAATTCTTCTTCGTTGCTGGATACTGCTGGCTCATTACCGAGGGCACGACTGCTACACCGGTGTCTTGGATTTTACGGAGAATTGCGGGAAGACCTTTGACACAGGTTGTGGGAGGCACCGGAAGAATGAGACTCAAGACGCCGACAAGAGCAATATTGATGAATACCTGGCCCATGGCCGTTTTCCAAGTCGGTGGTCATATATTCTCGAGTATGGCCATCAGTCGTGTCCCCGTGAGCACAGTGCACACAATCAAGGTGAGTGGGAATGTGAGTATTCCGACACCCAGCACGCACTAACATGGTTTCACTCGGACGACAGGCTCTATCCCCCTTGTTCACCGTCCTGGCTTACGCCCTCCTCTTCAAAGTATCCTATTCCCCTGCTACATACCTCTCACTTCTTCCTCTTACCCTTGGTGTCATGCTTGCATGCTCGTTTGACATTTCAGCCTCCAATATCCTCGGTCTCATCTGCGCATTTGGTTCAACCATTGTCTTTGTCTCGCAAAACATTGTCTTCAAAAAGCTGATGCCCTCTGCAGGTTCAGGGTCAACGGGGACGTATGCCCAATCTGCTGCTGCCGGTCTCGTCGGAGGCTCTGTTTCAGGTCCCATCAGCACTGCACCCACCAGTGCGAAATTGGACAAAATCAATCTGCTCTTTTACTCATCTGGAATGGCATTCCTCGCCATGATTCCTCTTTGGGTCTTTTCCGACATGCCCGGTCTTGTTGCATTATGGCTAGATCCTGCTTCTCACCAACCTACGTCACCGGCATCTTCCACCAATGTATCCTTTTATCTCTTCGTCAACGGGACAGTTCATTTCGCACAAAACTTCTTGGCTTTTGCTATCCTCTCATCAACATCACCCGTCACCTATTCGATTGCATCCCTGGTGAAACGTATCGCCGTCATTTGCCTCGCCATCATATGGTTCAATCAAGTCGTCCATCCCGTCCAAGCCATTGGGATCTTTTTGACAGGCATTGGTCTATGGATGTACAACTCGGCTAAACAAGATGTCGAAAAGGGTGAAAAGAAGGTGAGGAGAATCGAAGCTGTTGGGGACGGCATGTTGCCTCTCAATCGGGCGGACCGGAGAATCTTGGACGAACGGAGTGAGACAAGTACGCCTGTGCCGGGTGACAAGGGTCGCTACTCGTCTCCGATACCAGCCTATGGGTTCAACACCGATATCTCCCTCCCGGCACAGTCATCGGCCGTCAAGGGACCTTT
Organism: Filobasidium uniguttulatum; assembly: GCA_039545395.1. Taxonomy (NCBI): domain Eukaryota; kingdom Fungi; phylum Basidiomycota; class Tremellomycetes; order Filobasidiales; family Filobasidiaceae; genus Filobasidium; species Filobasidium uniguttulatum. The sequence continues at coordinate 1,311,900 of BCJK01000002.1, read as the reverse complement.
TGGGTATGAGGATGCAGGTTTGAACGCAAGGCAGCCTCTTCACTCGGCATTGGCCATGAACCAGAAAGCTTCCCATGTGGCCATGTCACCTCCACCCACAACCGCCCAGCTATCTCTTTCATCCTCCAACAGCCCTCCCGTGGCCTCTACTATCCCTCCCGTACATGATGGGCCGTCAATCCACGGACCGTCTTCCAACACAACAACGATGCGACGCAAATTGTCCAACGACCATCATGCATCCAAAACCGCGGCCGCGGGACCCGCTGCCATGAGGCAGCAATTGCAACATATGCAACAAAAGAACAAGGCGCTCGAGGATGGACTCAAACGACCCGGCGTGACCAACGATTCGGATCGCGAGGAGGAAGAGGACGAAACCGTCCTCGATTTTGCAACAACACGCCGAGGACTTGACTCGATCATAACCACTAGTGCATAAAGTAGAGATGTGCTATTCACACACTCTCTCCACGATGAACGGCACGGTTTTTTCTCGCTCTTTTGCACACCATCTTACGGTCCCCATCATATAGAAGCGAACAACACGATGTAACATCTTACAACTCATAGAGAGAGAGAAAGAGTGAGACAGAGAGAGAGATAGGGACTGGAACTTTATCCAGCGCCGCGTGCCTTTGCGATCTTCATAGGGGCAGGACATCCGTCCGGCCATACGGCTTACTCGGCGCAGGAGCAGTCTCTTGTCATAGCAGCATGCCCCATCATACCTAGTACCTTATCTTCTGATTTTGTAGCATATATTCTCCGGACATTCAGTTTGGGTATCTCATCTAGTGTCTGACAGCATCTTTCCATTACAAGTGAAGCCCGACCGTATAAACAAGGCGTTTTGCTTTTCCGAATACATGTTTCTACAATCCCCAAAAGACCCATTATGCATTAAGTGATACAGTTTGCGCTCAAGAGTCACAGCTTCTCGATACGAGTGACAGATTGGTACATAGAAATTTGGGCTCGATGCACTGTCATCCCCTAATCGTCAAACAGGGCACGATACTAAATGCAAAATAAATGGTCAATGTTCAGCTTGTCGAGAGAAGTGAGGAATTGCAATAAAGACTCACTTGCCCTCGCCCCTCTTTTCGTTCGTACAATGTGGCTGGCAGTTCTTCATCTGAATCATCCTCTTCTCCATCCTGCAGAGGTGGGTCGTCAAACAGAGATCTTCCGAGAATGGTTTCAGTGTTGGTCGCATTTTCTTCTTCGATTCGCGGAATCTTGAGTGGTCTTTCTCCGTTGGTGATGGTGGTAGTACGAGTCGAGGTATGCTGGTTACGGCCCGAAGGCGGTTGAGGCGCTACTGGTTCCGCCTCGTCGTCGTCGTCGTCTGACATTCGAAAGAATGCATCAAGATCCTCTTGGGTCATATTCTGCATCTGCTCGTCAGCTGCCCTCTGAGTCAGCTCTGCTTGACTCATGCGAGGTTCCTCTTGGGAACCACTCGGGTAGAACAAGGGTTGTTTGTCTTTGGCACCAGGAGGTGGGTTCTGCGAGAATCGAGGCTGAGGGACTGGATTCGGGGGAGGTTTCATCACATTGAGCCCATATGTCCGGTGAGCAGGCGATTTGCCTTTCCAAGGGCTTGCTTGACTTTTAGCATGCGCTTTGGCGAGTCTTTGAGATTCGGTCTTGACATCGGGCTTATTGTTGGTGGAAGTAGGATCATCGCGCAAGTCTGAAAAAGCGTCGTTGTCTTTGGAAGCAATGACCATTTCAATGTCGACGTCTTCAATCTCAAGTTTGAGTGATATTGGTTGCCCGGAATCCGAAAAGTTTGCAATAAGTGGGATGCTGAAGCTGTCGGCTAGAGTGATAGCCGCCTGTTCAATGGGGAACATGAAATATCTCAACGACCAAGCCTTTTTATCCATGTAGCGAAGCTCACCTTGAACTCTTTCATGGGAAAAGTCATGCGGACGACTTTTGCAGCATAATAATCGTCAAATTCGTCCGTGCTGACTTGAATCTCGGTGGACACAATCTTTTTGGTATTGAAGCCTCCCTCCCAAGTCCTCACTCGAACTTCGTCTGGTGCAAAATACCAGCCGAGTTCGGTTTCGTAGCGATTTACTCCTCCGTTGCTATCATTAGCACCTCTTGCAACTGTGACACCATTGACGATAAAGTGCTCCATCCAACCCTTCATTGTTCGGGCAGGCACGACAAAGTTGCCAGTAAATGTTCTGGGGTCGATCGAGGCAACAAGGTATTCCGAGGATCCGACATTGAGAGAATATGTCTTGATGACACCTTTTACAAGAAACAGAGGGAGTGATGAGCACACGCCATGGGCAACTTGTCATTAGAACAGTTGCCTCACCCTGCTTGCATATCAATCTCAGTACCAATGCGGCTGTCCGAACCCCGTCGTCCAATTCATCGTCATCTTCGGCTCGTAAGTGTCCTCGCCTTGAGCCATGACTTCTACTCTGGTATGTTCTTTTTGTCCTAGCCTCTGGATCCTTGATCTGCATATGCAGCTTCAAGAGATTCTGGGGGAGTTGACCCCTCCCAAACACCGAGAGGATAGACTGAAGACAGTGTGGAATTAGTCAGTGTTGACCCCAAGAGAATTGTATTCAAAACCAACCTTGATTTGCAGTCTGCACATGACTTCCGTGTCACCGGAAGCGCTGTTATCTCCGTGAAACCGGTACCTCTCAAAACTTCTAGGCTTGAATGAGGTCATGCAAAAGGCTGTTTTGGAAGTGTTGAACGTCGATATCTGCAGCTACAAAAATCACGACCACTGTTGAACGACGAGTGGTGGGATCAAATGACAACATCTGAGACTTACTCCACTCTGCGTGGCTTTGAGGTGTAACTCGTCACCGAATCGAGACATGCATGTCAGCGTCCTTTTGAAGTCTGTCATGCCAAAGAAATAGGGGAAGAAATAAGCAATTATGAGTGTTTTGAGTATGTCGTCTGATTCGTCACCAACTTCGGACCGCCGTGGCCGAGAGAGTGGCCTCCATAGTCCCACCTGCGTGAAGCAAGGCAGTGCAGAGATTCGTCGATGGGTCTAGGAAAGGCTATACGGTATGTGAGTTGGCCTGTCTCGATTCTTGGTGAACACAGAACAGGTACTCTTTTGTTTACAAAGTGCTCCTGCTTGCCAACCTCTGCGGAAGCAGACCGCGCTAGCTCACTTCGTTTCTTCACTTCTGCAACTTGATCCTTGATATTCAACTGGATTTTCGAACCATGTACGAAATACGAAAGCCGATTCCTAAAGATGTAATATGTTGCAGCACACACCCCGTGAGAAAATCCTTTGATAATGTGAGCAAATTTCATACAGCAGTATAAGAGACTTGTATACATTCATGATACAACAAAATTCGCGATCCGCTTCATCTTGAGACCGCATCGAAACCGTACGAAACGTTCCAACTACCAAAAGGCACACCTGAATGGTCGTACCCGGGTGGTCAACACGGTTTCAACTCCTGTTTCCATAAAGATTAGACTCACCATCCAATGAAGCACTGGCAAAGATTCTCGAGCGACGTCGCTTGCGCAATCAGAAGCTGCACCTGGTCTTGAACTGGCAAGACGACTGTAGGCTTAAAGTCCCGACCCGTTAATTTGTTACGAACCCGGTCAATGACAAAGAGAGCCTTGCTGTTCTTGACTTCCGGATGCTCCCCATCGATAATTCGAGCTTCGTCGGCCTTGACCTTTCGCTGGCCAGGGTATCCTCTGCCATCTTGCACTGGCTCAGGTTCCCGTTCTGCATCCTTGGTGTTCGTCATCAAACGCCAGGCAATCAAAGGATCATACACGAATGCCTCCAACACGGCCATCAAGGAGTCCTTGTTGTCCCGCAAAACATCCATAGTGACTTCGCAACTCTTCTTGTAACTGCCGTGGATACCGCTGACCTCCATTGCGTTGACGAGCATCCTCGTGAGTCGGAAGGGAATACGCTCGGGGAATTTGTCTCGATGCATAGCGACCTCGAAACAGTCCCCAAAGTCAATGTGAATGACTTTGCCGCTGATCTGATCCAACATCAAGTTGGATGGATGTCGGTCTCCCAGTCCAAGAATGTATCCAACCATGCTATTCGTGGCCAACGACCTCGTATAGGTAGTTCTTCGCTCGAGCCATGATTCCGAGTTTTTACTCTTCAACCAAAGCACGCGGTACAGATCTTGCCCAGTAGTATTGTCCAGTGCATGTTCAAACACTTCAATCTTGTGAATCAAAGGCAATGTATCATAGTCAGGGGCCATTTGCGTCATGAGTCGATGCTCAATATTGAGCAAAATTTTCCGATTGTCCCGATAATCCTTGATGAGCACATGGAGCGTGTCACTGTGTGGAACCCAACCAAGAAGACCAGAGTTGGGTGAAAGAGGAATGACAGCGTACTGCTGGATATGCAGATGACGCTTGAAACTTTCGGGATCGACTGAGAGCAGAGTGTTGACCAAACCGAATAGTTGCATGACTCTCTCGTCCTGTCGAAGATCTTCATGACCCTTGAGCAAGTATTGATACTCTTTTCCATCCGAACCCTTCATACTGAATCGTCGAGGTCTCTGTTTAGATCCAATGACCGCAAAGGTCGGTAGAACATGCGAAATCGTCACGATTGGTTTGCCCGGTTGATATGTCCCTATGATGTAAATCAAGCGTATTTCAGCTGAAGCCCTAGAATGTGGGGAATCTCAAAGGCAAGCTCACCAGGTATGGCCAGTTCTAGATCTCGGACCTTGAGTAACTTGGGCGAAACATACTGCAATTCAATTGACGGAAGGGTAGCAAGCTGCTTGGACAGTCGCTTGAAAACCTGGTGAACCGGAGAGGGTCAGTAAAATGACGCGTCAAGCATTTCGGTCTGAAGATACACTCACGAGATAGTAAATATCCCACGCTTGATTGAGTTCTGAGACTTCCCCAGTGATACGGAAACGACGGCAGTGCTCTCGAGCGGCTTGCAGGTCGTGGCCGAAACTTTGGACGAATGAAGTCTCTCTGAGCGTTTCCGGGCCCTGTGGGATTGACGTGTTTTCTTTTCAGAACTGTAGGGCTACGGCTGTGAAAGCAAGATATACTCACCTTGGCCACCATCTCATGCAACGGCTCGAGGACAGCAAACATTCCTTCAGGGTTATGATCCCCAAAGTAGTGTTTTGAAGCTTCTTCCAGACCTTCCTGCCACTGCTCGTGCCACAAGATGGCCGTTCTGATTAACTCGGTACTGACAAGACTTGCTTGATCTACCAAAGTCGCACTGTGGTCCCGCATCTTTGACATGATTTGAAGTGCAATATCACGCCTGTGAACAACTTGGGACTTCGAAGCGACGGTGAGGGGATAGATCAAAGCCTGAGGATGTGCCTTTCCAACGCCGTTCAATAACTCTTGAATCAGCTTTCTGACCTTCTCTCGAGGTGTGTGTAGACGAGCGATGATTTGAGGTAAAACGTTCAGCCACACATTGATGTTAACCGTCTTGAAGCCTTCGGCGACTGCGTCGTTTACGCCTTGTTCATAGCCGTAGGTAAACCACAGCGTCAAAAGACGAAGGGTGTCTTGCAACCAATCGCCTCGAGAGAGCGCGATAGAGCGGAAGAAGGCTAGATGTTTTCGAGTACCATCAGAATGTATTGCCCAATCATGTCTCTGCCATGCTCACGTACCTTGCACAGCCGGCTTGATGTAGACGTTGAATGCATCCGCGGCGAGCACCGTCTTTTGAACCTCCAAGTGAGTGATCACCTCGAAGTTGGCCAACGCCCATGTATGCCATCCCTTGTACCAGTCTGGGTCAAGTTGAGTCGCATGCGCATAGTTGGTGAGAATCTCAGACGGGTTATTCTAATCATCAAACATTAGTCAACTCCCCGATGTGTGATTGAGATATCGACAAGCAAAACTCACAGCAACCCAGCCATCTTGCAACGCGACCTGCCATTGACCAAGTTTCACATGACACCTTGCTAGCAATTGCGTGTAGCCAGCATTGCTTGGGTGGGCAGCAACAAGACGACCATTGACGTTCTGTAGGTTCACATCACGGACAAGATTCGCCGTGAAATCGCGAAGCCAGTCAAGACTCTCCACTCGGTCACCTTTGGCCCAAGTGAACTTGTAGTACGCATATAGAATATTGGGCGGGGCTCTGCCCCCTTCTACGTCTGTGCCGAGTGACGATGATCCCAACAAAGAATTGAGAGTCTTGGCGGCAAGATCCAGCCGATCCGACTTTCTGCAGAGATTCACAAATTTGATCCACATGTCTGTGGCTTCGACCGGAGAGAGGACAAGAGTCCGCACTTGCAAGATTCGCTGCCAAACCTCTACGTCGGGCTGGCATCCCTTGAGTCTCTTCATCCAGACCTTTCTTTGCGTGGCCTGACGATTTGGTTGATCGTGCCATTGTTTGTAAGCAATAATTTCTTCCAATTCAGAAAGCATTTGCACCCTGACTACGACATCATAAGCTCGACCATAGCTTTCGTTTGAGAGAGATGTGAGCTCGCCGTCGAGAAGGTCACGCGTGCGAGTGATCTGTGTCAGGGCCTTGGAGTACTGGTTTCTGTGCACGGACAGAATCGCTCGATAGAACGGTCGGTCTGGCGTGTCAGTCTTCATCACGGTGATGTAGTCGTCCATGAGATCCCACTGGTTCAAAGACCACGCTGCAGCAGCTGCAATGGGAGCCATCCTTCTGCGCTCTTCGTACGGTGCGTTGGTCCACCTTGCCTGGACAAAGTCAGACAAATTCTCCCACTGCCCCAAAGCATGAAGACACCGGAGTTTACCCAATACGACATCTGGGTCGTCTGGGTCTTCAAACTCCTTTTGATTGTAAAGATCGAGAGCTTTGTCCCATCGACCGAGTTTCTCATACCAGCCTTCTTGATGTGATGACGACAAGGCTTCTTGTGCAAAATTCAACGTTCCCCAGGCGGCATCAGTCTGTTGCAGCTTGGTGTTGACGCTGATTAGATCCTCGATGATGGGACCCGTCGTCTCCGCAAAGAACTCGATTTCCTTGTAATGGAGCGCCTTTGCGTAGGCATGGTATACCATAGCGTAATCTCCCAATGTCTTGGGATCGATCGGGAGCGGCTTCTCGTCGTGTTCCATAAATTCGGCAAGAGTGAGAAGAGTAATCACTACTTCCGAGGGAACGTTTGGCGATGAGATGGCCAGCTCAATATGCTTGACAAGATCTTCTCGATACTGTTCGTACAGTTCTGTCCAACAGGAGATGAAAGCGACATTGAACAATTCTTGTCCAAATGGTGGGTGGACTTCGGCCAGCCCATGGCATGAACGCAGAGCATGCGACGGGGATTGACGCATCAACTCCAAGCCGAGCCGCTTGAGCCAAGCCTTCCAATCATTGACAGCAACTATCCCGTCTGTATTCCAGACGCCTTTCAAGTGCTGTTGATTGACTACCATTCTGTTCTGCTCGTGTGAGACTGTTGCAATTCCTGTCGAGTCAAGTGAAGGATCCGCCAATCCTACATCCGAGGGTAGAGTCTCCCGATTCAGCAGCTTGTGAATCAACGAGTCGTACAATGGATGGGATACTTTTTGAGACACGAGAACTTTGTTGATCATGGGGATAAAGATGGCATAGTCGGCGCCCAGCTGTAGAATGATTGCACACAAGGTGTCCATTGCAACCACCTTGAGTTCGGGCTCGTCACTTGCGAGTACTCGCGCAAGAGGATGGATAATCTGGGAAATGTTGTCGCTGAAATTGACCTTTTTGCAAAGTCGGCCAATTGTTTGGATGGCGGTCGACCTCAATTCGTATGGAGCGTCTGTTCGCTCGAAGCATTTCACAATCACCGGCAGTATCAAGTGCATATACTCCTCCACACTGGCCCCAAAGACATAAAATGCTTTGATCAAGCGTAGGAGGTTTTGTTTCCTTCGTTCGGACAGCTTGGCCGCTGAGATGTCACCATCGAATGTCCTCAAAATTTCTTGCAATAGCTTGGGAAGGAAAGCTTTAAACTGTCCCTCGACGGCGACAGCGATTGACTCTACCAAGGAAGTGATTGAGAATTGCAAGGTTGAGTCCGGATTCCAAAAGTCGTGAATGAGATCAAACAGCACGCCAAGATAATTTCGGATGTGACCCTTGACAATCCCGACCAACAGGGCGAGCTGATGGAAATAAGTCTCTTGCAGACTAGGGGGTGCCAGTCGAACCACTCCAAGGAACGCGGGAATGATCTGGCCCAGATAAGGCACACATTTGAGACCCTGGGTAGTGAAGATCAACATGACAGCCTCTGTTGCCGACCAATGATTGTTGGTCAAGGTCGGATCTGCCAGGACGTTGACCAAAGCGTTGATGGTGACCGTCTGATAGAATTCGTCTGGTGGCGTGCCAGGGGCGTTCATGAGCAACTGGACGTCATTGACTCGTGGACCCGTAGCATCCGTCTCTATATCATCCGATTCGTCGTGCAGAAGCTTGTGACGATAGGGATCCAGCGCACCCAACATTCCCATGGTTCGAATAGTTTCTCTTCGGATGTTTTGGCTCTTTTCGGTCTTGAGGAATCTCATGAGCATGGCCAGCAAGTGAGGATACTTTTGATACGGTTCAATCACGGCACCCGTATTGGAAGCGACTTGACCGAGTGTCTTGAGCGCGGCATCTCGTTTCAAGGAGGATGTCTGGTCCGAAAGCATGTCCATGATTAAAGCGATGATCTTGTCGACGCTAGGACAGATTTCCTCTCCACCGACCCGGGCCAGCTCTCCAAGGCAAGCTAAGCAATAAGATGCGACCGCGGGGTTTGTATCTTTGGCGCTGGCAGTTCGCAGCAGGACGGATAGCAAAGGGCCGGCGTAAGGTTTGATGAGTGTAGACGAGGCTCCAGCGGACGCTTCGATCAGGAGACACAAGAGCTTGGCACTTTCCTCTTTTTGTTTGCTTGCAGTCGAATATTCCAGCTCTGTGATCAGCTGAATCAAGGACTTTCGGAGAGATGGCATGACGTATGCAGGATTGTACGCAGCAAGTCTGCCAATAATGCCAATCGCCACCTCTCTGTTTCGAAAGACTTCGTCATTGAGCGCGATGAAGAGCGATCGCACGTTTTCCGCTTGGGCCAAGTGTCGGTCAAATTTTTCGTCCAGAGATTGCAAAACAGACAATCTAATTCTGGGATCTGAGAGGTCGTGAGGAATATTGACACAGTTGTTAAATCTGTTCGGTAGTGACAATTTAGAGAAAAAACTTACCTGGATCAGCAATCGCGACCGTCAATAACTTGTCCAAAACATCGCTGATGATTTCTATCGAGTGTGTACTGGTTTGATGGCAGATGGGATCTCGAACAAACAACCTCGAGCATGTCAATGCCGCTGTTTGTCTGACTTCGGGACTGTCATGTTCGAGGTAGGGCAAGGCCGCGTCTTGCACGAATTCGTTCAAGACATGACCACCAAAGTCAAAGGATCCGAGCGTGTAGAGCGCCAATGAGATGACCTGAGGAGTGTGCTTTTGATTGTTCACCTATCAAGCAAAAGTACTGTAAGAAAGCATTACTTGACTATCGATGAGCCGGTTCGGACTTACGGCCAACGTATCTTTTGGGACGCTCGTCCTTGGGATAGGAGCTCCCAGAGGCCTATATGGCTGGCCCGTCAACGTCATGGCCAACATATCCAGTAGCCTGTCTTGAATACTTCTGAGTAAGGGAGGGATGTGTCGAGCAATGACTACCAACGCTTGTCGCAAAGGCTCAGTCAAGCCCCACTGGAACATGAGGTCCAATACTTCGTGCATGAGCCGTGTAAGAGTTGGGCCAAGTGCCGTGGCCAACATGGCGACACATTGAAAGATGGGCTTCTCGTCTGGAGCATTCTTACGTCCACGCTGTCTTAAAGCATCTTTGACGTTTCTCATTATTTCCTCAATGAACGGTTTCATTTCACTCCCCAGATTCACTGCCAGGTGCCCGATGGCCAAGAATGCTGCCAACGACAGGTCATCCGGTTAGCTAGAAAATGTAAACAAGCAAGATCGACAACATACCTGCGTCTCTCTCCCCAGGCTTTGACAGCTGACTCTGCAAATGAGCCATGCTTCGATGAAGGAAGAGTTCTTGGAAAGCTTGCTGATCATACGTGCCCATGGCTGGAATGAGTGTGATCACGGTGCGACGGATCAGTGGTTCTCGATAATCCTTGTACTTGAGAATGAGTTCGCAGGATTGCTTGTAGTAGTCCCTCATGAACTGTAATGCGAGCACATGAGCATGAAAAGCAGAAGACTGCGATAGGGGCAAGATGGGCGTACCATTTCCGAATGATTGAGCAAACTTTGGAGCGCCAACAAACCACCATGGATCACGTCTTGAGTAGGAGCGGGCCTATTAAGAGTTCTTTCTGCCTCGTCCAGGATCTTCTTGTACTGCTCGGTCTTGAACGACCTCTCTCGGGGGTGAATGAGTTCGAAACATGATCCCAGCAACATTGACGTCCTCTCTCGCACCACTGTACGATGGTCCTTGAGTGGTACCCAGATGATGTCGAGCACTGAGACGACGCATCGCATAAACACTGCCGGAACGTTGCTGGAAAGCTGATAAAGAATCAAGACAGCAGCGTATCGGCCGATCTCTTGGCCACCTCGTATCAGTTCGAGAGCTCGATCAACTTCAAAGTCGAAAAACCCTTCCCCCTGCGTTATTTTGGCAATTCGTCCGAGAACTTTGGATGCCTGTACCATCACTTCTGCATCCGGGCATGGCAAAAGGGGTTTCAAGTCTGGGATTGTGGTGCACATGTCACATGTCAATAAGGTACCTCTCAGCCAATGGACCAGACAAGTCACGGGTAAGAGCCGACTCACAATAGTAGAACCTCAAGACTCTTTGCATTCGTTTCTCCAACGCTCCGTCATTTCTTGTTTCCAACAATCGGTCGATGGCCACGATACCACCTCTGATCTCGTGACTTTGGGTACTATGGATGAGCTCAAAAACTCGTGGATTGAGATCATTCCACAGGGCGTCGAGGGCATCGTCTTGAGGATGATCTTCACTGTAAGCGGAAACCTGTATCATACACCTATGCTTTAGCTCTGATCGAGACAAAAGTCATAGCCATGTAGCCCAGGGTGACGTGTTGCTCACATAGTCCTTCAATTCAACTGCCGCCTGGTCCCGGATGTCCGCATTTCTGAGAATATAAAATGCACATCAGAATAGTGCTCCCTCATTCTTCACACCCATTGCTACTCACCGGTTCTTCAGAGAACCGAATAGTATCGGCAACGCATCTCCTGGTGCTGCAGCCATGATGGCACACCTGACACCGTCTGTTGCTGCGCCAGCTCAAGTGAAACAGTGCTCTGCGAATGTGCCTATCGACTGGCCTTGGAAACGACTGGTTCTCTGTCGTGCTTGTTCCCCATAAGAGGGTTGTTGAACCAGTCCCCAGTGTACTGTGCCAACTGCTTGCTGTTCGTTGGATGTGTCCATGAGCACTCGCTCGCTCGCTCTGGGTGGAGGACCCACGCGGAAGCAAACCGGCAGTGCCAACTGCCATAGTAGCAAGAGGATGAGCGGTCCGCTATGAGCCAGAGTGACTGAAAGTGAGTCAGTTGATAGGACCTATTGAATTGGATACATTGCCAAAATCTATTGAAAGATAAATCTCTTACGGTACGATCAAATGTCTACACCGACCGAAGCAGAAAAGCGAAGAGCTCAGAACCGAGAGAATCTACGGGCGCATTATGGTCTAAACCGAACGAGCTCTCAAACATCAGCCTCAGGTTCCGTGAGACGAGGAGCACAAGTGACAGGATTCACAAGTCAGCGAGAACCCAACAGTGGCCAACTTGATATAGGTTTGTGTCTCGTATCTTGTCTGTTCAAGTTTCAACATGTCGTTAGTAATGCAATGTCACAATCACTCAGACTCGGATTCTTACTCTCCTCAAGATTACTACACCCATCTCGTATCTACATTGTCACTGCCACAATTGATGGAAGAATCGGTAAAGCTGACGACGGGTACGTCTTGCCATTCGCTCATTTGATTTGTGAACAAATCTCACCCCATCATGATACGGTCCCACAGAGGCAAAGAATTTGAATTCCTCGAGACACAGTCTTGTTTACAATCATCACCACGAAGTATGTGACAATTGTTCATTATCCAAGGCTTTGCAATGATGCTCATTCATTTGCACCTCGATGACTTGCCTAGCTGTTTCAAGCGGGCGATACAATAGCTCAACTCAATGCTAAAACACCGCAACTTCAATCCATCGTCGGCTCCCTTCAAGAGTCTTTTGACGAAATTTCCAAGTTGATGGATACGGTTAAGTTGCCCGAGAACAAACCGCGAGAGCAGTCATAATCTGTGACCATTGCGGCTATCTAGCAACAGAAGTGAAGAAAACCGATAGAGCACAATTTTCTGGTAGTTGCATTCATGTCGTTGTAAGATTGTCCAATGTATACACGATCATTTGTTGTAGTGACATAATGTATACTACTGTACTTTGCTGAGATCATTGAGATTGATTGCCAACATCACACTACTGTATTCATCAGATGGCTTGCCCCACCTCACAAGGCCTTTGAGGGGCTCAAACAATACCGTCAGATGACAAGAGTGGTATAATCCTTCTCATTCTGAAATGACTTGATTCTGATGGCATGCTATACAAGCTTGTATTGGCTACAAAAAGTCGACGATACAAAGTGAATTTCGTTCAATTCTCTAAGACGATTGATCCCGATGCTTCCATCCTTCTTTCAGTCCTTGACGTCTGGAAGACATTGTACCGATCGTCAATAGACCAAAACGTTTGGGATGAAATCAACAGCTACTCACCCTTCTTCCGATGTGGGAGGAGGAGTCCTAGGCTCCATCTTGCCATCTTTGACGGCCTGAGTGGTGACAGGGTGAGGAGGAGCATTACCAGTTGAAGAATGAGGTTGCTGAGATGATGGTACAAGCTTTGGGTCAGCAGGTGGGGGAGCCGTGTTCAGTTCTGCCTTGGGAAACGCTTGTCCAGGGGCATCCTGAAAAATCGAAATCAAGATGTATGAGATATTTTTTGTCACAAGCCGTAATGTCAAGTAAGAAAGAGATCTGCACGTACGTACCCAGCCTTTCCGGCCTCGGATGGAGTGGAGTTGGCATAACCACCAGGGGGCTCTTTGGCGAATCTGCGGGCCGAGGTGTGGTAGCTAGCCTTGCCACCTGCACTTCCCTTGGAAGGTAGCGAGGGGTTTTCACCAGCGTTTCCCTTTCCACTGTCACTCTTGCTGGGGTCACTGTGCTTCAAGTGCTGGCTTTGATCACCTTGAACTGAAGTGTCATGGGGCGCACGAGCACCTTGACCGTCCTTTTGGGCAGCATTTGTAGCATCTCCAAGTCTGCGGGCCGAAGTGTGGTAGCTAGCCTTGCCACCTGCACTTCCCTTGGAAGGTAGCGAAGGATTTTCACCAGCGTTTCCCTTTCCACTGTCACTCTTGCTGGGTTCACTGTGCTTCAAGTGCTGGCTTTGGTCGCCTTGAACTGAAGTGTCATGGGGCGCACGAGCACCTTGACCGTCCTTTTGGGCGGCATCCGTAGCATCACCCTTGTCAGCATTGGCCCTAGCTGAAGTATGGAAAGCTCGGGTGTTGTAGGATTTGCCTCCAGCCGTCTTATTCTCCTCGTGCTCCTTTTTGCTCGTTCCCATACCGAGAGCGTTCTTGACAGACGCCATGACGGAAGGAGCGGAAGCCTCTTGTTGGCCACCAACCGAGCCATCGGCGGACGACTTGCCCGAGTCTTGTCCTCCAACATGGTCCTTGAAGCTGCCGGCCTGAGCTTCTTGCCTCGAGGTGCTTGCATTGTTGACAGCCTCTCGCTTGTCATGAGATGGAGCAGCTTGTCCGCCCTGGCTCTCGGTAGCCGTGTCAAATGGTTGCCTAGCACCGTCTTTGGCTTGAGCATTCATTCCTTTTCTAGCACTGTCGGATTGGACATCCAACCCAGAACTAGCATCTTGGGTCTTGTCGACCGTGTGTTTGGAGTTTAATGCCCGGGGAGTGGTGACCAGGGTCCTCTTGAGTCCGATCGCAGAGATCTGACGAGGTGTGGCGAGTCGAAGTGATTGTGTCAACATGTTTGCGGATTTATCCAATGATGTGGAGATGGCTTTAGCTTGAAAGTTGAAGTAGAGTCAAGCGTGTCCCTCTGAAGCAATCCATTTTATATGTACCTTGAGCGATCCAGCCAACAGCGGGCACCACACACAAGCACACCCTTCGGTGACCACACAACCGTCACAACCAGCGAGCTAATCGAGCTCATGAGCTAAACAAGGTGATGATGTCATCTCATCGGGAATGTGATCATCTCGTCTCGGCCTTGCGGAACCGATAACCTTAATTGAGGTGCCGCCTTAAAGTCTCAGATTCTCAGTGAACTTAGCGAGCCTGGGACTCTGGGAGTAGCGCGCTCAGCCAACAGTTAGTCGCGACATCAAGCGGATAGGAGGATAGGAGGTTTGAGTATTCTGTCAAGTTTCCAGCCAAATGTTGGGTAGCAACCCATATCACTGATCTAGAGAATTTTCTGCCAATCTCATCTTCCAACACAATTAACGAGGGTGGACCTGATTGCGGTCGACCCGTAGTCTCTCGCCTCAATGCATTGACTACTATATCGACTGTTGCCACCATTACACCATTCGTCACCGGTATCGCACATTGATAACAATCATGCCCGACAAAAGTCTCGTTGTTCGAACAACGGTAGCGGTTGTAGCCATCGTACTGCTGTTCCTAGCCTGTTCCAATATACAGTACGTATCCAAACATTCACACAAGAGGTCCTATCCGGCATGGCAACAATCGTCAAAACTCGCATCCACCGTCAAGTCAGAAGCAACGTCCATGTCTTTCAAGCCGGTGATGGCTCATGCAACACATCCCACGTCTCGAAAAGTATTGATGCATAATGCCACTACTACCCCAGCAGTTCAATTCTCAACCCAACAATCATTCTTTGATGCTCAAGCAACGGACCTCGATGCAAAGGATCTTGATCAGCTTTCCTCCCTTTCGCACTTGACACTCAAAACCCTTCGCAAGACACTCGTCCGGCCTAGCCACAGGATCACCCATCTCAACACGACTCGAGAACAACGCATGGCTTTCAATGCGGCCATTGAGTGGCAAGATACGTCAGTTGAAGTTCCAGACGTGACGGATCGTGAAACGCTCAGAACTCTGGCCATGATGGCGAGCAATGCGTATACTACCCCCAACAGTACTGATTGGTGGGGACTGGATGATTACAACTCGACAACACCTTTTGGTTGGGAAAAGGACGCTGATGGGCTTCGAGGTCACGTTTTCGCCAGTGATGACAATTCCACTGTGATCATCTCTATCAAGGGTACTTCAGCCGGCTTGCTCGGAGGCGGAGGCAACACGGCCAAAAACGACAAGTTCAATGACAACTTGCTGTTCTCGTGCTGCTGCGCTCGTGTCGACTTTACCTGGTCGACTGTCTGTGATTGCTATTGTGGTGGCTGGAAATGCGGTGCGACCTGTCTCGAGAACGCGACGATTGGAGAGAGCGTTTATACAACAGTGGGAACCAACCTCTACAACAACGTCTCGCTCCTTTATCCCGACGCCAACATATGGCTGGTCGGACACTCACTCGGTGGCGGTCTGGCATCACTCATTGGATTATCCTTTGGCGCACCCGTGGTAGCGTTTGAGTCGCCAGGTGACATGATGGCAGCCAAGAGACTACACCTTCCCCTTCCTCCGGGAATGCCAGCCGAAAAAATGGGCATCACCCACGTCTACAATAATGCGGATCCTATTGCCATTGGAGAGTGCGTGGGTCCGTATAGCGGGTGCTACGCTGCAGGATTTGCCATTGAAACTCGCTGCCATGTAGGCCAGTCTATCGTGTATGACACCGTCGGTAAAAAGTCTTGGTCGGTCGACCTTCGTGCTCACCGAATAGGTGAATTGATTAATCGGGTTCTCGATCAAGACTGGGATGTTCCGCCTTCGGATCAACCTGTGGACCCGCCCGAGCCTCCTGATCAAGATTTGACTACCTTGTCGCGTATCTTGGCTCTTGCAACGGATCTCTCTTGGGCTCGACAATTTTACTGGGAATGGCCCGGATGGAAACGAAAGTTGCCTGGGGCTGAACCTGCGCCGTCTCCTGACAAAGGAGAAGATGACGAGAAGAAGAAACAGAAGAAGAAGAACCCAAATGCTGTCCCTAAAGCCAAGAGCGAACGCAAATGCAAAGATTGTTCACATTGGTGAGTAGCACTCTGTCTCTTGTTGACCTTTGCGTCTCAATGCAGAGCTAAAGTCTGACATGAATGATCTTCGCCACTACAGGAAGTACGGTGACGATCTTGACAAAGAGCCCCCGACGACGACCATCCATACATCGCCTCCAGATTCCACCTCTACGTCTCGCTTTCCACCAAAGTAGCTGCAACGACTCGGACAAGGTTGTATTTTGTATCTATTCACTCATCATGATAATTGTACCTTTTATGCCCGTAACGAA
Organism: Filobasidium uniguttulatum; assembly: GCA_039545395.1. Classification (NCBI taxonomy): domain Eukaryota; kingdom Fungi; phylum Basidiomycota; class Tremellomycetes; order Filobasidiales; family Filobasidiaceae; genus Filobasidium; species Filobasidium uniguttulatum. The sequence continues at coordinate 1,295,316 of BCJK01000002.1, read as the reverse complement.
TGATTTAGAAATGAAAATCGTTCACACAATAGCATTTCTGACCAGTGTGATTGCCACAGAATGGAAAACGAGCTGATGCTACCCAAGTGCTAGAATGAGATGTGTCGGTGTTCATGATGATGTACATGACAGGCTTTAATGTCTATACAACTGGTCTATCATTGTAGATGATTCTCCTTATCCTGATCAGTGATGTTGCCTCTATCACTAGATTCACAAAAGAGACATCGACCTGGATGTCAATGTCATCTTGATTGCTGCATCGGCGTGAAAGATGTATTGATGTTTTGATGCTGTCACACTCTGGCCAGCCTCTAGGTCTTTTTTGATGGTACGACACGAGGACGCTCTTTGGAGGTCTTCAAGAAAGCCCATTTCTAACCTGAACGAGCCTCTTTCATCTGGTCGAGTTGCTCCATGCTGTACATCTTTTGCTGTCTCAATTCGAGTACTCGTCTCTTGTTGAAATAATCGACCTGCTCGACATGGGGGACAAAGACACCTTAGGACTCGTACTTGTATGGAATTTGAAATGATATACAATCTACATACCCAGCTTGGAGCACATGTTGCCTCATACTTTGCCCTTTCGAGTGCACACGGACCTGATGGTTTACCATCCTTGGGTGGCACCACAATCGAGTTGGCAGCCAAACACTCAAAGAATGCATCTCGGGTCGCCCAGCAGGCTTTACGATCCTCTCGTGTTGGAGCAGGCGGTGGAGTTGACATGATCGTCTTGATATGAGTGTTATACAGTAGTAGTGTTGGACCGGTGGGTGAGATGGATGAGAATGGATGAACGGCAACTATGACGTCGATGCGTCTTCGATGGGGGCGATGGGAAGATCGCGGACAAGCAAGGTAAACGACGCCGCCGATATGAATGACCTCTTCAATTATCAATTACAGTCTGCTAATTCAAACACAACTGAACAAAACGTCTTGTACCATTGAATTGACCATTATTAATCGCGATTAAACAGTCTATTTGAATTCGAATTCAAAAGTGTACAATCTACTCGTAATAAAGCACCGGCGCCCGAACCGCCATCTCGAAGCGCACGCGCGAATAAGCCAAGCAAGCTTCCCTTTAACCTGCTCAGACTCGTCAGCACCACCGCCCACATACAGCAGCAGGAGCAACAGCATTCACACACCAGCAAGACACCGCCCGTCAGCACATACATCAACGAAAACGAGATCGCCATGGAGTCCGATTCACAGCAGAATTGGAAGTTTTATCAGTGCTTTGGTGACAAGGCAGAGGTGCGTTGGGCAGTTGGGCGCGTGGTTGCAAGCAGTGTGTGTGTGTGAGGTGAATGTCGAAACTGACTGGGTCAAATCATGTCTGTGGGATCATGGAAACCTGGCTTCCTGGGACAACACAGGATGGCGATATTACCGAAGGTGAGCAGTGACGAAAAGGAGTGGTGACACAAGTGGTCGGGAGCGACTGTTCAAGTACTGATTGCTATTTGAATCGTTGCGACACCTCCCATTCGATCAGCCGATATCATCTCGACGGTCGAGTTTGACCATACAGGAAACTTTTTGGCAACAGGCGACAAGGGTGGTCGGGTGGTCTTGTTTGAGCGAAACGAATCGGTCAGTCCCCATCGGTTTGGTCAATGCGCTCAACCCAAATGGATCGTCGCTCAAGTGCATCGCTCGTCTCCTCATGACCTGCGTCAACCGAGTAGAAAAAGGGTTGCGAGTACAAATTTCACACAGAGGTGGGTTGAGTATTGAACATGGTGAAAAACTACCATATCTCACCTTGACAATGGTTCACGGTTGTGCCATCTCAGTTTCAATCACACGAACCTGAATTCGACTACCTCAAGTCTCTGGAAATTGAGGAAAAGATCAACAAGATCAAGTGGTGCAAAAGACAAAACCAGGCACATTTCCTCCTCAGTACCAATGGTCAGTCTGTTTGATTGTCATGACATCAATGACCGTACTGAGATCTTTGGCCATTTGTCCACCAGACAAAACAATCAAGCTATGGAAGGTGTTTGAAAAGACAATCAAGGTCGTTGCTGAAAACAACATGTCGGATGGTTATCGGCCAGACATTGGTCCTATCCCAGGTGTCACTCCTACACAGCTAAGATTGCCTCGACTGGAAGCCCATGAAAACATTGTCGCTGCTGTGCCACGAAAGGTATACGCTAATGCACATGCCTACCACATCAACTCGCTGTCCATTTGTTCGGACGGAGAGACTTTCATTTCATCGGACGACCTGCGAGTCAATTTGTGGAACCTCGGGATCAGTGATCACAGTTTTAGTAAGTCCCACCTGGCCCGTCTAACCCAGCTGCGAACGACTCCTTTGTTGACTAATTGTCCTTTCTGTGGCATCTTTCCTCAGACATCATCGATATCAAGCCTGTCAATATGGAGGAACTTACAGAGGTTGTGACTGCGACGGATTTCCACCCAATAAACTGCAACAATTTCATGTACTCGAGCTCAAAAGGCACCATCAAGCTTGTAGATATGCGTGCCCAGGCATTGTGTGACAATCACGCTAAACGTGAGTGAACACAATCCTAGGATTGCTATCTGCAAGTGTGACTGACGTAGGGCAATTTGAATCCGTGGACAACAGTGTTTGAGGAGGAGGAAGACCCATCACACAAGTCATTCTTTTCCGAAATCATCTCGTCCATTTCAGACGTTAAGTTCTCACGAGATGGGAACCAGATTCTTTCAAGAGATTACCTTACACTCAAGATTTGGGATGTGAGGAACGAAAGCCAACCAGTGCGGAAGATCAACATTCACGATCATTTGAAGCAAAAGCTTTGTGATTTGTATGAGAACGACTGCATCTTTGACAAGTTTGAGTGCACGTTTAGTGGCAACGGAGAGTGAGTCTAGGCTTCATCTTGGCGGGTGTTGCCCAACCGCTTGCTAAAGACATGACGTTTGAGCATTTTGCAGCCAAGTGATGACAGGATCTTATCACAACTACTTTCGAATCAACGATGTCAATGAGAGCGGGGAAAAAGACACGGTTTTGCAAGCGGACAAGTCTGCTTTCAAGGCCAAGAAGATTGGAGGGCCAAAGGGTGGACCTAAGCTGGCGTCGACAGGGAAAAAGGATGGACTGCAGACGGAGGATATTGACTTTTCCAAGAAGATTGTCAGTCTGCTATGCCGCAGTGTTGGGCCTGAGAGCGTAGTCTGATCACCCTTTTCGTTTTCATATCGCAGCTTCACGGAAGTTGGCATCCTGAAGAAAACACTGTGGCCGTGAGTATCTTTCGGCCTTTGACAAGGTAAACGGTTTGCTAACGGCGGTATTGTTGACTGTATCTAGATTGCGGCGACGAACAACCTGTGAGCCCTTTTTTGCTCATTGTCATCTCTGCCCTCGGATTGGTTTCTGACCCATCATGCCTCCAGATTCTTGTACTCAACTCAAAACTGAGCCTCAAAGTAGTGGCTCTTGTTTCAAGTTACGACCCATCTTTTCCCGTTTTGCCGACTTTACAACATGTCTCAACCTCCCCATTCCACTTCACCCGAGTCAAGGAAATCAGCCGGGCAGTCCCGGATTATATGGTCGAGCGTCGCGGATTCATCATTCAATTCTTTTGTTGTTTAAACACAATCCATCCCTTTTCTTCGATACCCTTCTCACCTTCTAAAGGACGATTTTCAGACACCTCCTTATTCCCCTATGACCGCGACCGCGCATCCCGACGCTTTTGAAATGACCAAACGACTCAATACTTTAATAATCAACTCATCCACTCGTCAAAATGCAAATCCATAGCTCATCGCCGCAATCCTCCGAGGTGTTTGTCACTGTACCACTTTTTAGAGACTCGACGGGTTTGGCCGGGAAGATTCATCAAGATTCATCAACATTGGCTGCCCCTCAGAATCGGACACTGTATATGTGGTGAAGAACAGATAGAGTCATTGACGGCCAAGGTGGCTACTCAACATTGGTCGTCACCGTGTTGGTCTGTCATGGTTTCCACCCTGGTTGAACGCGCAACAGTTTTGATGACGCCCCGCTCCCTCCTTGTACCATTAGACTTGCCAAAAAAAAGACCTTGTCCGTACGAGGACATGAAGCTGTAGAATGACATATCAGATAAATGGTTATCCCACATGTCCAGGTTTCTCACTTTTCACTTGCCCAGTAATCCCTAGAGAAATAATGAATACATGTACTGATACTACTCACGTGGAAGCAACCTTGTGTCACCTCGGTCAACGAGGCGGCCGAACGCGGAAGCAAAAAGAGACTGGGCCAGGGAAATCAAAACAAACGAATCCTGGCAGTCACGTATTTGATTACAGTAATGATAGTTACGAGGATAGATATCAGCTTGCCAGTGGAACAAGTTGTCACTCTCATCAAGCAAACGGTTTTGGACGAGGAGCTCACCAATCCCTGCGAAAATCGTTGTTGGTTGATCTCATTGAACGTGCGAATGGAGGTTCTGCAAAACGCGTAGAGAGTCATTCAACATACTCGAGTACGACAAAGTCAAGTCAACCACAACGTTGTTTCCTCTGGTATTCGCTCGCAAAATTCAATCAAACACCTGGATACAGGCAAGGTTTCCCAGTCGATAACACACTCTTCACCAGCCAAGATGGAAGTCGAAACCCGTTTCACCACCCCACGACGCAAAAAGACGAGCGGAAACATGAGCGTAGTCAATGCCTTTTTGATGGAGTGTGCTGCGTCGCCTGATTCACCTTTTCCAGCTTCGAGTTCCAGACCGATGGCTCACTCCCAATTTAGACGCTCAAGCGATGGAGGAACACCTCTTGCTGGAGATGAAGACTTTGATATTCATACGCCTCCCGCACTCAGTCGAAAGATGGGCCGTGGTGGCTCGCCCATTGATGGTATGCGACATCAAGGCCCAACCCCACCATCCCAGGGAAGCGCCTATAACAGTGGTCCTGGATCCCAACTTTCATACAAGTCCATCTCTTCGAGCTCGTCCAAGGCTCTGACTGATGCATCCACATTAACTTCGGGGGGAAGCTCGGCTCAGACACCCATGACAAATGTCTCGAGTGGTGCAGGGACGTCGCATCGTAAAGTGTATGGGTCTGCCTTGAGCAAAGGTGCTTCACCGAGGACGTTAGCAAGGACGACCTCGGCACCAGCTGGAAACTCCTTGTCTCATTTGAAAGATTATGAAGGCAAGCTTCTTATGCGTGACGATCAGATCGCTTCCAACACTGGAGAGAGCCCGACGTTTGATAGAAGCAGACCGGATGAGGTGAGTACATGTTCAAGTATCTTGAGCCCCTCACTTTTTCGGCTGACATGTCACACCGTAAAATGCACAGGTTTCCAACGTTTCCACAACAGCTACTGTGACTGTCGTGCCTACCAGGCCAACACTGAACCACACTGCGTCCAATTCTTCTGCCACTTCCAGTGCAAATGAAAAAGACAAGGATACCGCTTTCAAGACACCCAGCCACGCTACCCGCTACCAATCGACCCGGTCAACTGATCGGAGTAAACTCCTTACACGATCGACGCTCAAGGGATTTGGTGGACCTGTCAAGCGTCCCAAAGCAAATCAGCTTGTTGGCGATGACATGGGTGAAGGAAGTGAAGATGGACAACGTTCGGCTTCCAGTTCAAACGAGGCGAGGGAGGCTATGGACTCGAAATCACCACCACGTGTCGCAATCAACACAGAGTCGTCGGATTACGGCGGCGAACCGGGCTCCAGTCACGTTCGTACCAGTCCCCGCCATCAATCTATTCCTGAAACCATCTTGGAGGATGCAGAAATGCCTTCCATTCGTGATCTTCACCTCGGTCTGCGTGATATTGGTGACAAACAGACACATTCCAGATCAACCTCTGCATCTCCTGACCCATCAAACTCGCTGAAACCAGCTGCTCATCAGCCTTATCAATCGCCAAATATCCCAGAGAATGTCTACGGCCGAGGTACGAGTGCAGAGTTGGAGAAGGAAAACCAGTTGCCTGGAACGCAACATTGGGACAAGTTGCGCATTGTGACAGCCAACCCGAGTGAGAGACTGGCAAGAAATACGAGTCGGACTCCAGAACTTGAGGAACGGGGGCAGCCAGAGTATAGCGCTCCAAGGGTGGAGCCACTGAGGTCGGGTATGAGGGGAGGAATGATGCGAACAGATGCTCAAGAAACCGAAACACCGCGAATCGCTCCACAACAGCACGCACATGTTTCCCAACCAGGACTTCAGTCGTCGCGGTCGGGGGATCATTATGGGGGGCAGTATGCCCCTTACCCTACTGCTCCAGGCTACCATACCCCAGGTCAGGCACCCCTCATGAGACATGATGATGGACTCGATGGCGGTGGCGGTGGACTTCAACAAGCGCGGACAGCGCCGGCGATTCCACCACAGTCTTATTATACAGAGATGGCGGCAGCGACTCCAGCCCCAGCCCTACCACCAGGTCGGAAGGGCCTGATTGTAAGTGCATTCGGCGTTGGCTATAGCGACTGATCAGATTGTACACGCCGATTCTGACTGGTTTTCTCCATCTTGACAGTTTAATGGAAAAGAATACGAACGCATCAGTCTGCTCGGCAAGGGAGGATCGTCCAAAGTCTACTCGGTGCTCGAACCTGGTAACCGCAAGATCTTTGCTCTCAAACGTGTTCAACTTGACCGCTCAGACCCGGAAACGATTACCAATTATCTCAATGAAATCGACTTGTTGAAACGGTTGAGTGGACATGATCGCATCATCCAGTTGATTGATCATAGTATCAGCTATTCACCTAGTGGTAGACCAAAAACCCTACAGATGGTGAGTCTCGGTGAAAGTCTCGTCCCGACTAGGACATTCAACTAAAAGCGTTGTTCTCGCAAAACCAGATGATGGAGCTCGGAGAGACAGATTTTGCTGCCTTGCTGGACGGCCAACGGGAGAAACCATTGAACATGAACTTTGTGGCTCTATACTGGCAGCAGGCAAGTCATTGACCGATCGCGTGCCCACCGCTACCACATCACGCTCATCATGATATCGCTTACAGATGTTGGAAGCAGTGCAGGCAGTACATGATCAGCAAGTGGTGCATACAGACCTCAAACCTGCCAATTTTGTCTTGGTCAAGGGCAAGCTCAAAATCATCGACTTTGGAATCGCCAAGGCCATTGCCAATGATACCGTCAATATCCATCGTGATACTCAAATCGGTACGGTCAATTACATGTCTCCGGAAGCCATCCTGAAGATGAGCAACGCAAAGGTTCACAAGGCGAGTTGCCGCAGTTCCCAAGAATGGCTCACTGTCACGCACTGACACGCGCTCGCATCCTTTAGCTTTCATTCTCAAGCGATGTCTGGTCACTTGGGTGCATTCTGTACCAGATGATCTACGGAAGCCCGCCATTCCAAGGCATCACGGGTGGGCCTTTGGTCAAGATGCAAGTCATTGGTGCCGGTACATTCGATATCCCCTACCCAACCTCGGTAACGGCCACTCGAAAGCACAGCAATGAATCGGCTTCATCAACACGGGCAGCACCTGTGGTGGTCCCTCAACATGCGATTGACACCATTCGAAGCTGTCTCGCCCAGGATAGAGATGAGAGGCTGACGATACCTGCACTTTTGGATCACGCATTCTTGAAACCAGCCGCGGCTGAACAAGGTGAGTCGCATCGGCAGAGAAGGTGCTGTGATTTGGAAACCACAACGTGCTTGGCCTGCTTACGCTTTTGATGTTTTTGATGCTTAGCAACGTCAGGCCCCGTACGATTACCGCCCGATTGGAGCGCACTATCCAAACAAAACATGATACAGCTTGTGCAGTATGTCAGATCGGCGGCTGGGCAGCGACAAGGACAAGAGATGGGAGAGGAAGGCCTTGCAAATGTGAGTTCCATTTCTAACGTTTCCTCAACTTCGCATGAAAGTGGTCATGCTGATCTTTACGATCGATCCGTCAGTTCTTGTTTCAAGACCTGCGAAGGAATGTTAATCTCGAAGCTATTGGGCTTCGGAGATGATGATTGAACACGTCTTGAAAGAGTTTTCCATAATGTGCGCAAGAGAGCGACGACTATAGAATCACCCTTCCCTTTATCACCTTGTACTCGTATGAACAAGCTCATGGCCCGGCCAACAAGAAAAAGGGCGATATTGCTGTATTACCAAAGTTGTATTCGACGATCTCGTGACTGCACTCTATATAATGACAAGTGTCTGCAATATGAAAGCTTTCCGTCAAAAAGGCCTTGCCATACAACTAGCGAAAGTTGCTTTATTCGGTCTTGGCAGCAGCACTTGCCGAAGGCGTAGGATCAATCTTTCTTGCTGGGTCCATGTACTTGTGAAGCAACTCGACGTCTACCTTGGCTCGGGCCTGGGGGAACAAGACCGACGATTGTGAGAACGAGCTTGCACAAGTCAAACCACGTCGCCTAGGAGCGTGCATAAACTCACTTCTTGGAACTTTTGGACTTCCTCTTGCAGCTTCTTGATGCACATGGCTTTGAGCTGACCGGTCAACAGGGTTCCAGCTCGGTACTCCTGTAACGTCGAGACGAATGCATGCACTGAGCTATAGGTCACTCATGCAAAGGAATCGGTCTGAGACTTACTGCGGCAATCTTGGTCAAGAGGTCATCGTCCTCTTCATAAAACGACAGGTACTGGAATGCAACATCGACATCTGGGTTTCCACCATTTTGACGGTGAAGCTCTTCAGTGTCACCACCTCCAGAGAACCCGTGCTTGTTGATCTTGTTCTTGATTTGGTTGGGCGTGTCGGTCATGTAAATAGCGGAGTTGGGGTTGGATGCTGACATTTTAGTTTGTGCGCCTTGGAGCGCAGGAAGGAACTTGCAGTGCAGCAACGCTGGCTTGGGGTACTTGAGCTTGTGAGCAACATCACGGGTCAATCTGAAGTAAGGGTCCTGATCGATGGCGCAAGGAATGAGACAGGGTATATCGTGCTTTTGCCCAAAGATCTGAGGGAATGAATTGGAGAACGAGGGAGCTGCTTGAACAGCCACGAAATGGTACTTTCCGATATTGTCGGAGTCGTTGAAGCCAAAGGTACCCTTGCTTTGGTTGTGGGGGATTGCTCGGGCAATCTTGAGGATGTTGCGGTAGAATGCTCCGCCGACGTAGTCCAAGTCGGAAAAGATGAAAGTCTTGTCGAGGTTAAATCCACATGCAATGATGTCTTTGGCATTTTCGTACGCAAACTTGTGTACCTCATCGAGCTTGAGCTCGGGCTTCATCAAAAACTTTTCGTCGTCAGTCAACTGAATGACCAGAGGGCAATCAAAGACCTTTTGCAACCAGGCAGTGAAAGCGAAAGGAATTTGGTGGCCCATGTGCATGGAGCCGCTTGAAGGTCCACGGCCAGTGTAGAGGTAGAATGGTTTTCCTTTCTCATAGCGATCGAGAATGTTGTTGAGGTCTCGGTGGGAAAAGAACGTTTCCCGTCGCAAAAGACGATGGGCTCGATGGCCCGTCAATCGCTCAAATCGTTCGAGAAGCTCGGGTGTAATCCGTCGAGTACCAAACTGCGCAATAAGCTTGTCATAGTCAATGTCAAGGGTCTTTCCGTCCGCACTGACTTCTCCCTGAACGTCCCATGGAGTTACGAGCTGGGCCGAAGGTTTAGCAACCTCTCCAGCAACCTCGCTGGGGACAGGGGCTGGAGCCTTTGCCGGGGCAGCAACTTGTGACTTGATTCTGCGAATGCAAAGTCTTGATGAGTATACGCATGGCGGAACGTTGCCCAACGGGTGGCTTATGTTCAAGACTCACGCTGGCGCACTTTGCTTCCCTTCATGGCCATTAAAGCTGCTACCGCCGTCGACTACTGGGCTTGTGATACCGCTGACGCTTCCTCTCCTTACAGCCTCGGGGACATCGTACTCTGCACCAAGCTTAATCTTGTCCCAATCAGCAGCGCTCACACCACCCTTGACGTCGTCAGGTCCGCCAAAGATTCTCTCTGGTTGAGGGAAATCCATTCCAGCAAGTCGAGTGGCGAGCTGCTCGGATGTCTCGCCCCTGTGAGTGGCTTGTTCGAGACGTTCGGGCTGAGGAAACTTCATTCCGGCTAGTTTGGCCGAGAGTTGCTCAGACTGTGACTCGCGCCGTCTGTGGTCGACATGTTGATTGATCCGTTCAGGATCAGGTAGCTTCATATTGGACAGCTGTCTCGCAACATCGTCAGCATTGCTCTGTCGCCTGGGTCTCGTAGGGGAGTCTGCATTGATGGCAGGAACAGATGAGGGGGTGGTCTTGTTATCCTTGGTCCCGTTGGTCGTGAGTCCGAACGGGTTAGGGAGGTCCAACTGGGATAGCTGGGTAGCGATCTTGCCGGGGGTCAATGCGCCAGAAGCCGGCTGGTCAGAAGAAGTGTTGAGAGATTCGGACATGTCTGTTACGATGGCTAGATCGTTGACGCTCTGAATGTCCAGCTGAAAGAGTGATTCATCGATTGATATCACTCTCTCCGTCCCATTCTAGCTGGTAGCGCGCCCACATGGAACGACATGGACGATTGACAAAAAGCGCATAATAATGTAGTCACGATTCATGTGCCTCAATGGACGAATGAACCAGCGAGCTGCGTATAAACCCTGCATCTGACCCCAGACTACATTTATCTCTCATTCTGCAAGTCTGTAGGTCTGTAAAAAGAACAGTGAACATGAAGCGGCCATTCAAAGCTTAAAAGAAGAACGTCGAATAAGTTGGCAACCGCAGTAAAATGACAAAAAGTATACAATAGCCCGGAATCGAACCGAGTGCTAGCCGATGGCAACGGCTAATGTTACCACTACACCACTATTGTTGATATGTCTAGACCTATGTTGTGCCAATATGATTAGACTTTGGCTGATCATGCCTTGTTTCAACAAAACACCCGACCCTTTAGAATATCACTGTAAGTGCCGTAGTGGAAGAGCGGATGAGTAGTCTTCTAAGCCGTCCACCTTGGTCCATTGTGTCCTCGTTCTCAACGGAACCCCATGATACTGACGAAAAAGATCGCATGAAATACGTAGAGAACACATCGTTTGACGTAACCTAAACACGTGTTCATTTGACAGCTCTGCGTACAACCTCGTCCACTTCTCGCTGTGGCAGTCCACTGGGTGCAGTTTTCCGTAACTCCCTGTTCATTGAGAAAAGACATTAGCTTGACTCATGACTGGGGGAACGAACGAACCGAATCCTTGACTTGCTCTAGTCTAGCCTTGTCACCCCTCTCCTTGCACTAGTAGGAGGAGCACGCGTCGTGATCAGCACGCCTTGTGATTCCAACATACGTGATAAGCTGAAATCACTCACCTCATTGGCAGCCCTACCCCAATCACCACATTGTAGGTACAGGTCCACTCTCCGCTTCGCGTCACAACGGCTGACAAAGCTGGCCGCCCTCGAGGGCTGCCCAGCTTCGAGGACACGTGTCTACAAGTGACCCATCAATCTCTCGGTAGATCCCATGAAAAAAATTGCCACGCTGGCTACACTCACCACAAAGGGTTCATAGCCTATGGGACTCTTCTTGGACTTGGCAAAGCTCTCAAGACCGTCCCAATCCTTGTTGACGATCAGGGCCCTCAGCTTTATCCACCACCACCTGATTCCGGTACTCGTCAGCGCGATACGAGGCAAAGCGATAGTCAGAGCGGCGACTCACCGTTTATCTGTAACTTTCCAGTCGTTTTTGAGCTTTTCTGCCCGCTTGTCCATACGTTTATACAATAGCTCGGTCAGTGTATCGCTCAAGCTCAACCCGACCATTTGACCAGGCGCATCAATCTCTGATTCGAGTGAGTGCTGATGAACCAGCAACTTTCGTGCTTCGTCCGTCACCTGTGCATAGACACGCCTGTTTCAGCATACGGATTGCAACAACGTCAGACAGACTCCAACAAACCTTGGCTTCAAAGTGCCGAGCTTTGTCTTCGGAAAAGTACTTGGCGGCATTTTTCAAGTGAGAGATCCGATCTTCTGGATCTGGCTGTGACCATGCCTCTTCTAGCTCCAACATGGCACTATCCAATCTCCGATCGTCCTGGTAATATAAATCACGCAAGAGGTCCCTATCGCTTTCTTTGGCATACACTTCAAGTAGTCGAATGGCCGGCGCAAGTTCAGATGTGCCATCGTCTACTAGAGCGAAGAAGTCTCCGGGGGTGAGTCGAGAGCGTATGTCGAGCAGTACATGAACTACGAGGTCCGGATCGTTTGAGTGTACAGCTCTCACGAGAGCAAGTCGATCTTCCTTCATTGCGAGCAGGAGTGGTACTTGCTGTGCTGCCTGTCGCTCATGCTCCAGCAGCTAGCGGAGAAATGTCCACAGCGCTTCAGCGTGCTATCCGGTGACACGGGACATGCCCAGAAAGAAACTGTCTCACCTTGGTTGCAAGCTTGGTTCTGCCGAGCTGCCACGCCTTCTTTGCAATATCAGCATAACACACTGACATTCCTTCTTTTTCAAATTTGTCAACTATCACCCTTCGTAGATGATCGTCCTGGCTGGCACCACCTCCTGCATACTGAGCAGCGGCAATTTTGGAGCATGCCCAATGTTTCAGTACCGGGTCGGGACGGAGGTGCATAAAGGATGAGATTCGAAGAGCCAGCAAATGCATATTGAGTGCTGTCAGCCGGGAGATCAGGCGGTCGGCGGGTGCAGCCATATATCTTCAAAGCAGATGTGTTTAGAGGCGTACCATCGCAAATGAGCATCTGTACTCACTGAGGGTATGTCAGAGGAATTCCGACCTCATACTGCCGAACAGCGTTGAGCACTCTCAAGACTTGCCCCATATTCACGAGGTCAGTAGGGTTGTACAGATCAAGAAAAGCTCTCCCAAATGTAGCAGCCTGTATACCCAAAAATCAAACACCTGACTGGAGGCATAGTAGCATATCAGACTACTCACATTGAGTAACTTTTTCTGCCATTTAGGATCTCTTTCTAGCCCAGCAGCCTCTACGCAAGTATCAACCGCACCCGGAAGTTCACTTTTGACGCTGCGGATCGCTTCGTCGGCCCGGGCAGATTTGCGGTCGAATTGTTCTTTGGCGTCAAATAAAATGGCAGCAGGACTTGTGGAGCCTGGCTGAAAAACAGCAAGTGTCGATGCCGGTACCTTTTGAACAAAATCAGACACTGAGGCACTAATGATGCGGAGTCCGTCGATCTCTCCCACAATGACTACGCCTGGAGGGTATGTATAACTGTGACACCAGGTCCGAACGGTTGAGTGTATGCGGCTATGAACGAGTTGCGATGCAAGCATCTCACCTTAGACACTCTCCACCAGGGCTGACAATTAGCACCCTTCCGTCTTTCCATCCAAGAGCAACGGCGTGATCTCCGCACCATTCCACCATCTCAGGAGCTGATCCATCATAGTTACCATCGAGGGTGGCGATATCAACCTCGGACAGAGTACGGTCAAAAGTCGACGAGGCTACCCAGAGAGACAAGTCGGAGGACACAAAGGCTAGAAACTTTCCATTTGGGGACATTCGAATATCGGTGAAAGGCCCTCTTGATAATCGCTGGACCAAGACTGTGTTAGACATAGAAGCGATGGCATCTAAAAACCCTGATCGCAAACTCACTTGATCTACCGTGTCAATCTCATCGGTGACAAGGACGGTATCCTTGGACGAGATGATGACTTCTATATGCCGCGAGTTTGACAAGTCTGGTGGGACTAGAAACCAGGATCGAGGAATCTCCTGCAGATCTGCAGAACAATCAAGGTTAGTATCAAGACGTGAGCGAGTTCTAAGAACTTTCCCTCACTGGGATTAGAGAGCAGTGTCGGTCGACCTCCTTCCCATCCCTTGACGTGCATCAGACTGAGGTCGCCTAGAAGAGCTACGAATCCGTCGTCATATGCTTGTGCACTGATGACGCCCAAGCTTTCGACTTCGCTGCCTAGAGAATATTGCCGGTATTCACCAGACAACTCGTATATCCGGTAAACACCTGTATCGACCAGTGTGAAGAGGTGCTCATGGGCGGTCCATGAGAAATGTATCAAAGATTGCAGATCCCACTGTTTGAAATGTAAACAATAGCATCAATATCTTGCTGTGGCAAGATGCAAGACAGCGAGTCCTACATACGGGTAAAGTGGCTAATCGGAAACCAACAGCATTGTATATGTCAATTTTAGGTCTTCCAGAACTATGTGCTCCCATGATCGTCAACTTGCGCTCCTCCCGTTTGAGTGCTGTGAGCAGGCAAGGCAAATTGCTCTGTCCATCAGCCTGGACGTCAAACCTCGTACGTTAAAAGACGCACCGACAGGTCCGCCAAACTTGGCAGCAGCGGACTGGAAGTCTGAAAGGTCCTCAAAGTCCCAAGCCATCGAATAGATCTGCTCTCTTCGATAAAAGACATTCTCGATGGTGTCCCAGCTGAAATTCAAAGAGAAGCGATCAGCGTCTGGACTGACTAGCACATGGTTTAAAACATACTTTTCAGTATTCGAAAGGGTTTCCTCTGCTACCATGATGTCCAGAACCTCTACACTGCTGAACTATACAGCTGATTCTTCTGGCTCAATCATCGACAAGTCGATACTGTTGTAAATGCTAGTGACCCTGGCTCAATGACCGAAGCCCCCGGTCCGCCGTCATCAGCTTCCGCACTGAGCCAATATGATGTACTCTACGAGATTCCGCGCGGGCAAGGGTCACTTGACCTTTGCTCAGACAACGTCAAAGTGAGTTGCAGATCCAACATATGGCCCATTTGACCACCCAAGTCCAAACACCACACGATAAGCACCATGTCCCGAGTTCCACCAAACGAGGATCCACTGCCACGGGAGATTCCACCTCGCCATCTGGCCGATCCGGATGATTACAGGAAGGTCTGGAAGGTAAGTTGCGCTCGCCTACGACCAATGCCGACTGGGACGTGACGAATACTGAATCTCGAGCCTGATGACCATCACACTGTGCTTGACAGGGCAAGGAACCGTCCAAACATGTCGATCCATGCGGGAAAGCAGCCAAGGAGTCGTACAAGTGCATGGACAGGACGAATTATAATCGAGAAGCCGTGAGTTGATGGGCATTATCTGGCCACAATACATTGCTCATTTGACCGACATTCAGTGCACCGAGTATTTTCGAATATACCGAGAATGCAAGGCCAACTATGTGAGTCGCTGTTTCTTGGAGGCTTGTTCAATCAGACCTTTTTTTGATCCTTACCTTTTCTTTCGATGACCAGTTGAATCAGCGAAGAGCAGACAAGCGTGGCGACACGTAGTCGTGACTCGTAGGAGCGTAAGAGCGTACAAGAGCGTCAATCAACATCCATCATGCACAAACATATACATCTCCGATCCCCAACCATTGAGCCGTATGCTTGGAGTAGACCGACTTCAAACCCCGTTGTAATGCAATATTAACAAACATGAATCTAAATGGTACATCTGTACAACCTAGCATCTATTTCCTTTGCGGCAAATCTACGCCATCCATCCAGTCTGCCTCGAAGAAGAGGATTCGCCCAACATGGCGTCCTCTTCCAACGTGGGCGGACCCTTGTGAAACATGCCACTGAATTTGGCGCCTGCGCCTCGTCCTGCGTTCAAGTTTCTTGCAGCGTTGGCGAAGAAATCTCGTCCGTTGCCTGCGATCTCGTGCCATCCAAGTGAGAGACCGCTATTCTCTACAAGATCACCTGGCAAGAGAGCCGAAGCAGGCCGCCTCCACCACTGCAAGACAATATCCCAATCGCTACGTCAGTCAACCATGGCAGCCA
Source organism: Filobasidium uniguttulatum (assembly GCA_039545395.1). Classification (NCBI taxonomy): domain Eukaryota; kingdom Fungi; phylum Basidiomycota; class Tremellomycetes; order Filobasidiales; family Filobasidiaceae; genus Filobasidium; species Filobasidium uniguttulatum. Next base: position 1,279,525 of record BCJK01000002.1, on the reverse strand, counting down.
GATTCACGGCTTCTTCATGAAGCTTACCTTGAGGGTCAGAGACGAACAGACCACAGAGACACTGGAAAAGGCCATAGCCAGCGCGGCCATCATGGGGTGGAGATGATAACCCCAAGGAAGAAAGACACCCATGGCCAAAGGAATCATCAACAAATTGTAGCAACAAGCCCACAAGAGATTGACCTTGATCTTTCTAAAGATGGTCCTGCCAAGGTCCAGGGCAGCGACGACATCCAACAGGTCAGATCGCATCAAGACGATGTCCGCAGCTTCAATCGCAACTGAAGTTCCTGAAGAGAGCGCGATACCGAGCGATGAGGCAACGAGCGCAGGAGAGTCGTTGATGCCATCTCCGACCATGGCAACACCGTCCTGATCCCGGTTCATCAGATCACTGACAATCTTGGCTTTTCCCTTTGGACTGACACCTGCATATACTTCGTCCTCGTCGATTCCAATCTCTCGAGCCATGGCCAGAGCCGTCGCTCTGGCATCTCCGGTGAGCATGGTGACCTGTACTCCCATACGTCGAAGCGATTCGATGGCTCGGACAGAGGTACGTTTAGGGGAATCGGTCAATGCGATCGCCATGACAGGGACAGCCACGTTGCGAGCTGATTGTCCGTCCATGTCGACCGGTAATAGTGAGACAAAGACGACAGTCCGTGTGCGCCCAGTTTGGCATGACTCAAAGTCGTCCAACTGCGCCAGCACCTCAGAGCTACCTTTTTCCGTCGCGACCTTTTCATCCTCACCCTCGCGTCCCATAACATAGGCCTTTTTTCCAACACGAATACGAGCAAGACCTCGGTCGTTGGCGAGACGAATGACAGACTCGACTCCTTGACCTGTGCCACTGACAAATTCGACAATTTCCCCTTCTGGAGCGGACAGATTCGATTGCAGCAAAACGTCCCGGCCATAGGTGGCGATCGCCAGCGCCAGAGGGTGTTCAGATCGGGCTTCGGCCAGAGACAAGAGTGAGAGAACGAGATAACGTTGAGTATGGTTATCTGCCGCCGTGAATGACAAGGTCGAGGGTTCATCTAGTTGGTCAATGTTTCCTCTACTTGTATGGCTTGATTGCTCCGACGCATGTTGCTCTGATGGTAACCAAAATGTTGACACTACCTTCATCTTGCCCTCAGTCACTGTACCAGTCTTGTCGAGTACGACCCTCTTAATGGCGTTACATGCCTCGAGGGCTTTTCCTCCTTTGATAAGGATCCCGTTCTGGGCTCCCACACCCGTGCCTACCATCACGGCAGTCGGTGTGCTCAACCCTAGAGCACAAGGGCAAGCGACCACAATGACGGAGATGCAGAGCTTGAGGCAAACATTGAGCCTTGTGGCGCCAGGCTTGGTGAAAATGGCGGGAAGGTCGGCCGTGTCCCGGAGGTGAGACGTGATCATCCAGATCAGAAAAGTGAGCAAGGATAGCGACATAACAACCGGTACAAAGATTCCGGCGACACGGTCGGCAAATTGCTGAATAGGCGCTTTACTGGTTTGAGCTTCCTCGACCAACTGAACGATCTGAGCTAGAGCTGTATCGCTTCCTGCCCGAGTCACCTGAATGTTCATTGTGCCGAGCCCATTGACTGTCCCGCCAATGACAGAGTCACCGATAGACTTGGTGATAGGAACGGCTTCGCCTGTGACCATGCTTTCGTCGACCGAACTCGACCCGAATACTACCTCACCATCGGCCGGTATCTTCTCTCCAGGTACCAAGAGGACAACATCGCCTGGTTGCAAAAGCTCTGTTGGAATTTTTCGAGTCTCCCCCGTGTAGCCACTCGTGGGGTCCACAAAAATGGTCGCTGAAGATGGAGTGAGAGACATGAGGTCTGTCAGGGCCGCCGAAGTCTTTCCTTTGGCCATGTTTTCGATGTATCGCCCAAGAGACACGAAACAAACCAACATGGTGCATGTGTCAAAAAACACTTGTGGTCGGAAATTGTCATCAGAGCTGAAAGGCGCTGTCAGCATGGCGAATATTGAATAGGCGAACGCGGCAGATGATCCCATTACGACTAGGACGTCCATGGTCGCTTGTTTGTGTTGGAGACTCTTCCATGCATTGCGATAGAATCTCCTCGCGAGACCAAACTGGACAGGAATCGTCAACAAGAGCGCCACAATGTCGCCAACATAGATCCCCTTAATTATCCTGAGCATTGTCCATCCTAATAGCCAATGGGGGAGCCACATTGCCATCATGCTGACCACAAAGACAGGCACGGCGAATACCAAACTCCACCAAAATGTTCGTCTCCAACTTGCAATCTCGTGCAACTTCCTCAGAGATGCCAGTTGAGCGTCGTCACTGGTCGCTCCGGACGGAAGAATGGAAAGGTTTGGAAAGTCCTTGGCCAGAACGTCAACAAGATGACGTAAAGTGATAAGGGTGGGTGAATGCACGAGCTTGATTTCGGAATATGGCGGCAGTAGCGAGACATTGTCAACTCCAGCGATTGCGGTCAGGTAAGAAACCAACGCCTGAGCTTCTTCGGCGCCTTCCAAGCTATCATGACAATTTCGAGATCGACAAACACGTCATTGTCAGCTCAAAGGGATGTCCATTCCTAATGTAAATGATGACGCACCCATAAACTCTGAGATTAAGCTCTTGGCTACTGCCTCGTTCAACTACTTCAGCCTCAAACCCGCAGTCCTCGATTTCTTCTGCAATCTTGGCTGAATCCCATTTTGAGCCATCTTCGCCCACAAAATCAGCTTCGTATTCGACGATTCCTCTTTCAGCCAAGAGGGCTATCTGCACGGAGTGAATACCTGCTTGCTCCTTCAGGTTGTTCTCGATTGCAGCTACACATGCGCCGCACTGTAACAGAAGAGCGACATGAGAATCAGAGCAGAAGAGAAAAGAATCAAAGGTGACACATACAGTCATTCCGCCAATACGCAGCTCTACTTTGCACACTCTCTTGCCATCCCTGATCACTATGCCATCGCAGTCATCTTCCCCATCTGGCGCACCCACTATGAGTGGTTGTACATCTTCAAAAGCTTCTCCTTCTTCGAGGTAGGTATCGATACCTCGGTGATTCTTGCCAAGAGCTGCGGGTTCGAGCAATGGCGAACGTATGTTGTCAATCAGACCCGCCAGGGCGTTCATCATGCAATTGGCCGTGCTTGATCGGATGCGACACTGTTCAACCTAAGATCTTCTGGTATTAACAACCATTGAGTGAGTGGCTACACAAAACAGTCGAGCTGCAAGGTCAACCGACGTTTTTTCGTGGGAGTTGCCTTTGCAATTTATTCTGGTCGTCGATAATGTTATCGGCAACAGGTTCGTAAGCCTAGGTGTATTATTAGCATCCGCCTCGCCACCGACCGCTGATTTCTTCGGGCGACGCTTCCGCTTCGAGCTTCGAGTTTATCAGATTACAATTAGACGAAGTTGTACGAGTGTACGACACGAGCCCAGCCACTACTTGATTGCCACTTTGCCCGCTGTATACAGTAACAAACTCCCTTTGCTTTTGAGTAAAGTGAAAAAGACAAGCAGATGCAAAGACGCTACCTTACCGCAGGATAAATTGAACAAAAAATGGCAAAAAATATACAATAGCCCGGAATCGAACCGAGTGCTAGCCGATGGCAACGGCTAATGTTACCACTACACCACTATTGTTGACATGTTTGCTGGACCCTTGCTAACTTCTATATGTTGATGGTGCACCTGCTGACGACCATAGCTCAGCATCATCTTACCATTCCCTCCCTCCTTTTGCTAGTCAACCCCAGTTAAAAGATTGCGCACACACTATATACCTCACGAGCCAAGAAACTGCCAGGGTACAGGACAGTGCAATCAAGAGTCCAATTCATCAAAGCAATCTCATCGTAAGCTGCCATAGATGATCTACCTGGTACTTGGGCCGAGTACTGACACCGACCGCTCTTGATGGCCGATGTTTCCCAGTCACAGTATCACATCTTGGGTAAACGAATCTCCCACCATTGAGGATCCCATTTAGATCATCCATCTTCCTCAACCCTATCTTGGACTGAACAATACACCATGGCTTTTTCGCTTGGGACAATCATATATGTGGCTTTACTTCTCACAAACGCTATAGCCATTCTCAGTGAGGAACGCTTTTTGGCAAGAAGTGAGTCGCTTGCCCTTGCATCAGCGCATACTCTCAGTCAAGGCTCGTGGTTCTGATATCCAACTTCTGACTTCCACTTTCCTTGGTAAACACTGCTTCCTAGTCGGTTGGTCAACGATATCAGCACAGCAAATTGCGTCATCATCAAATGCTGGATTCGGTTCTGTGCCATCTTACGCCCATGACCCAAATTCAGTCTCACCAAACCCTAATCAAATGGGATTCGGGACGGAAGGGCCAGGAGTGAAAGCTAGATTGATTAATTTGATTGCAGCAGTCCGAACACTGATGAGAAGTAAGTTGTGCGCGATTGCTAGAGGGTCAATGGTCCTGCATTTCGTGATTGTGCTGACACTTGCACTCTCTCTCCTGATTGGATTCTCCGGTAGTTCCCCTGATCGCTGCCAATATTGTTGTGTGAGTCTCCTGTGAATACTCTTTGCCGCTCGAAGATCCTGCTTTCCTGACTCTTTGAATTTTGGCATACTCAGTATCGCGTATGAAGTTGTATTCGGTTGAAAAACCATGTCATCCAATATCAAAAGATCATTCATCTCAAGGCTTCTGAACGGGTGAATACGTGATCGTGGCAAAATCAACGAGAGCTCTGTGAGATTTCGACTCATGCGTACAGCCGCCAATAAGTCTCTTAATCTTCGGCCGTGTTGGATTCTGAAAGATGAAGTTCCTCAGTGTTTACAGTCGTTTCTTGTTCGTCCATTAATTGGTCATAAGTCTTGCTTGTTATAAGAATTCATTAGCATGATAAGTTGTGTGCCGGGCATGGTATGTCATGCGCAAGTCGAGGCCGTTTCCCTGCTGGGCGGGTGGGTCCCTCGACTGCAGTCACTCTAGGTTACAAGAGCTCTTCTACGATCTGTACACAYATTACCGCTCAATCAGTTCCCCCCTGCTAACTCGCAACCTAGAGTGGACAAAGGAGAAAAAGGGTGGGTGGGTGGGAAAAGAAAAGCTTGTGAGTGTCCTGTTTTCGGCGAGTGCTGTACGCTTGAGGATCCTATTCCCAACGAGTGTCGGGATGTTGGTTTCTCGAATAGCAGGAGGTGAGGTTAGTTCATAAGATGGTATCTGAGATCTGTGATGGGGCGACACTGGATTGATGTGAAAGGATGATTGTCGGCCTCCGATCTGTACTTCTCTCACGCGTTACTTCGTACGCATACCATGAATGTAAAGTTGCCATGGCTGTAATCGTTGCGATCACATAGACAAGCAAGTCAATCCGGATGGCAAGCCCTACCCAAGTTCAAAACGATATTCACAAGCTTGGAAAGTGGTCAGGGCAGACAATAAGGAATTACATACTACTACTCAACTCCTGTCTACCGCAGGCATTTGCAGCAGGTATTCGGATATTCTTCGGGCAGACTCGCAGCCCACTCCTTTGTATTGGCTGATACTACGCCATCTGGCATCTTCAGAGTCGATTGTGAGTCTTCGTCCTCGACTAGTTCGAAGTCAGGTTCGTACGCCGCAGCTTCGAACAATGCAAGCAACATGAAGGTACAGGGTGAAATGAAATACTGCATGTCATGCGCACTACTTGGCACAAGCATCCGCACTGTCCTACAAACAATCGTCTCTTTCATTACTCTATCAATATGTGTCGACTCTTCTGAACGAGGTGCTTGTTAATCTGACTAGTCCGCGGCCTTGACACAACATCCCCGTTGGATAACCTTTGTCCGACCAAGGCCCTTTCGCAACGCCACGGTGGTGACCGCGAGAAGCGAACCGCGCTCTCCGTTGGTATAGACAGGGAGTTGAACCGTGGAGGCCATATCCTGCGTTGCCGCATCGGGGTCATCCTTTCTAGTCCATGTCAATAGCGAATGTTCGACTGTGGTGGCACTGCCATCGTTCAGACTCAATTCACTCTCCGAGATTGTACCTCCTTCAATTTGCAGACCTGCACGAACAAAGTTACGACTCGTCAGCAAGGGTGTGATGATGTTACCAAAATCAAATGGCAACATACCGCTAACAAGGTAGCCTTCACCCTCTCGAGTTCCGAGGTCGATTCTCATTTGCAGAGTTTCGAGAGACCATGCATTCTTTTGAGCTACCATTTGACGAGTAGCAGTGATATAGGCAGAAGGGTGGAACAGTAGCCCCAAGTCTGTAGACGAGAGTTTGCCATACACATGATTCCTCAGTTGTTCTAAACGAAGTGAAAAGTCGAGCAACCACTGTGACATGGTCAGGTCCTTTCGAACGGGATATTGCTTCCATGTCGGGGGAATTTGATCTGTTTGCAGCGGAACCCTGTCAGACGGAGTTATCAAAGTGGTTCACACCCTCTAGCAAACTCACCTTGACGCAGTGCCTGAACAAGTCGCGTGATCCTGTTGGTCGGTTTGGCGGTGCCACCGATATAATCGGCAGTGTCCCGGAGGTCTTGCCTCACAGTGGATAGAATTTGCATACCTCTTTCAATCTCTTCATTGAAGAAAACAACAAGGGGGTTCGATTCCTCTGAAGTCGAGGTAGGCAGCTGATCTACATCCGCCAACAGCTCCAGGTGGTCAGCGCATTGAACACCGAGGTCTTGCATCCAGGCTGGACGGGCTGATGAGTGTTCGTCAACTGCAGCAACAGAAACATCCGAATCCGCAGGGGTCTGTAGCAACTTTAGTTTTGCCATGACTTGGCGGCCTAACACATTTTCATCCCCAAGACAGGTCAGCAAGACTCAACGATATGAATATGAAAGCGTGATCAAACTTACCCTTGCTTTCCGACAAGACCCTCTCGCTCGCAGCAGGTAAACCTAACCAGGAATGAGGGTTTTCTTCGGGCAGATTCGCAGCCCATTCCTTGTATTGGCTGATACTACGCCCATCTGGCATCTTCAGAGTCGATTGTGAGTCTTCATCCTCGACTAGTTTGAAGTCAGGTTCGTACGCCGCAGCTTCGAACAACGTGTTGGTGAAGCTGTCCAGAATCTGTTGATCGAATGCGGAATCCACTCTTCCACCATAGACACAGACCCTGAGAAGAGCACGCAAAGCGTCCCATGGAATCTGCATAGGGTCGATGTTGCTTCTTCCCCGCGCCACTTTTTCGACCCAACACTCGATCGTCCTGGTCGCTGCGAAGAGGTCGGCATTATTGAAATCATAGCTTTGACTCCATCCGAGTGGGTGATATCGAGAACGTTCCTGCACGATTGCATGGAACCACGCCATTAGGAACAAAAGTCTGGCCAACTCAGTCGGACCAGTCGCTTTTGCAGTATGTTCCAGCCCATGCAACGAATCCAGCAGACTGGCGCGAATACCAGGCGCAGGCTCGTTCATGATGATCCTCGATTGCAGCAGTATGCTGACTGGAATGTTCAGACTGGTCTCAGTCGTCAAAAAGATGCGGAATCGAGGGTCAAAGTGCATGGCTCTGAGTCGCTTTTCGAGCTGGCCCAACCATTCAGACGCAAGGTGAACATTTTTGAGCAACACCCATCCTCCCGTTCGAGCGGCGTGCCCGATTGCCTGATCTGCCAGCATGGTACCCTCAGTCGAGCCCATGGCAATCGACACACACTGAGCTGCCGAAGTTGCCATGAGTCCTTCGACTCTGAAACTTGCATCGTAGCCTGGCACGGACGCCAATATTATGGGCGTCGAAGCAGTGGTTTTTTCAGATACTGCCTCTTCCAAGATTGCAGTCGGGTCTGGTGATTTCAACGTAGAGCCGAAGGCCGCTTTCGCGAGATTTGCAGCTGATCCAATCAGTCGATCTGGTCGCAGTATGCCCATGATAGCTGTAATCGTGGCGGCTTCCTCGAACGCTAGAAGAGAAACACAATTGTGAATTTGAACGGTCGAACATTGTCGTTAAAGTCACAACACTTACCATCAAGCTCTAGAGATGCAAGAATCTTAGATAATGAGGCTTCAGGCTGAGTTTCCGTGAGTAGCTTAGCCCAGGCTTCAGCATCCGCGCTCATCGAGGAATGCACCTTGTCCCCACTTTGGAATATTGACAGCAGCTGTTTGTGCTCGGCGGTTTGAAGGAATGAGGGCACGTCATGAGCTGTGACGCTCATAGCCGACCCAGTCAGATTGTCCAATATTTCATGAGCGTGTTTCCCCGAGTCCTCTGACGGCATCAATTGAGTCAGTGCCAAAGCCAGCACTGCATGGTCATCCTGTAGAAGTGTCCCTGCGACCCTCTCATAAGACAGATCGAAAAGGTCCCGGGTGATTATTGTCTGGCGAGCGCGAGGATCCTTGACACCTTCAAGATGGGGATTTCCTTCCAGAACATTGTTGAAGAGTTCAAGGAAGAAAGCAAGAGAGAAGCGATAGAAGTGATGCAAATCACCTAAGCGCTCCAACAAAAAGTAGATTTCACTGGCGGATTGCGCGATAGGTTTATAGCAGTTCGTCACCTCCTCAATTTCGATAGCTACTGCTTCAGTCTCGCTCATCTTCCGCGAAATATCAGCAGCCTCCTTTTTAAGTCCCTCTAGGGTCGAGATAAGCTTGTCATTCTCCAAGATACTGCCCGTGGACTCATTGAGCGCGGTGAGGAGTTCTCTCTCTAGGTGCCTTAACCTGAGTCTGAACTGCCTTTGAGACTTGAGCAGATCCGACCGACGTTGTTCCGTATCAGGTCTTTCCGCTTTCAGAATCTTGTCTAGTGCTTGGCTTTCGAGGCTGCCGCGAGTCATTGTGAAATTCACGACAGTGACTCGGCTGCTCAAATCGGGAGGTATCGCTATCATTGGGTCTCGGGTAGCCAAGTAAAGAGTGAAGGTCGGAGAAAGATCGATATCTTGATTTCCAATGCGTATCAAGTTACGTCCACCAGTACGACGAACCTCGCGATTGAGGACAGAGTTTAGGACTGGATCCAAATTCTCTACATCCTGGACCAATAGGGGGGTTCCAAAGCGTAAAGCACTCTCCAGATTCTTGACAAAGGACACATCGACAAAGCTGCTGGACATGATCTTCCTCTCGCGATAAAGGTTTGCTAGATAGGCGGAGGCCTGTCCTGTGGGGTCAATGAGCAGGGGGAACCGATTGAAACGTTTCAACATCATCGCGTTCTCCGTGGCAAGCTCGTCAACAGGAAGGCCTGCAGCTGACCACTCTGCGCGCTCGTCAGCACTTGCAAGATACTCCGTGAGAGCAAGGTTGGGCTTGTAGACGATGTTCGCGTTGTCTAGATACTTGGCCAACTCTTGCCAGAGCAACGCTCGGTGGCGCTGATCAAAGTAGCCGAAATATGTCAGGAAACCTGAAGAAAGCAACGCATCTCCAATCAAGGTCACCATTTCTCGTGCAAAGACTTCGCTATCTCCGGTCCATCTGCCTTCTTCCTGCGAGAGACTCGCCAAAAGTGTTGAGCTACGGTCAACTTTATCCTGCACTCGGGTCATCTCAAGTTTGATCGCCTGCGTGTCGCTGATGAGAGCTGCATACTCGTCTTTGTATTGTGCGATGCTGGATTCGAGCTTCTCTATAGTCTCCTGAACCAGTAGAGCCTGCTCCTTGGTCGTGTGAGACTTCATCTCCAGATCGTGCACTTCTTGTCGAAGTGGCTCAATCCTATCCAAAATCGTAGCATACTTGACTTGCGCCATGACCCACAGAGCAAGGGGTCCCATAGCTTTGTTCGCCCGATTGACCACCTCGAATGTGAAGTCCTCCCTGCTCAAGAAGTCTCGCTCAATCCGACGGCACGTGGCTGCATCGACTTTTGACGTGTCAAAGTGTTGTATGCTATAGACGAAATCGTCCCTCCGGACGATGGCGGAGATAGAGGCCCAGTCTTTCAAGTTCTGATGACCGAGAAGGGCGCAGGTGGCCTCGGCTGCCATCACGATAGCGGCCGGTGGGACTCGAAGCTTCTGCAGTTCGGCGAGTTGTTGCTTGCGAATGCCTCCCACAGCATTAGATGCCGCCTCGACTGCCGGTTCGACATCAGCGAGCTCAGCGTTGACCTCTTCCTGACGACTCTTGGTCTGCTCTTCTTGTGACTTGAGAGCGGTCTGTATTTGCAGGGAAGCGAGCTTCTTGGCTTCTGCTTCTTGTTGCTCGGCGATCATTTGTTTCAACTTCATGTTCGCCTCAGCACTTTTAGTGTTCAACTCTAGATCCTTGGTGGCTAATTCTTTGCGAAGATCTTCGACCTGGGCTACAGTCTCTCGTAGCTTATCGATTCCAGTGTTGATATGTCGCTGTTGATCTTGTAGCTCGTCTTGCTTCTCTTCTACAATCCGCACGTATTGCAACACACTACATCGAAAGTATGATCAGCCTCTCTCGCATATATCTCAATCTCATGATGGCCACTCACAAATCGAGGTAATGACGAGGCGTGATAGAAGGAACTTGCCTGCCCTGTTGTTGCAGTTTGTACATGGCGTTCTCTGCGAGAAGATGGACACGCAGCATGGTGTTAACCACGACTTGACGATAGGTTGGCGGTTGAGACAGTTCTGAGCAGGCTACCACGAGGTTTTGTGGAATGTCATATTCGGGATTGACCAAGTCAAGTCCGGACGTTCTTTCGAGTCCGACTTGGAATAGTGTCTTGGTAGACCATGTACCGAACCAATTCAGGACGCATCTGTTGAATAGTGCGGGCGATGTCGCTGCTCGTCCTGCAAGTCCATCCGATGGAGGATTCATCGTGAACACTACGTGGAGATTCTGGGCTATTTGCCGAGTAAACCATCGATAGAGTTCGTCAGTGGAGTCTAGCACGAGACCGTCCCGTTGCGATCCTTCTCGGCAAGCATTCATCAGAGCTGTGAACTCGTCTCCCTCGAAAAGACCCGGGATCTCTGCGTTCGCCAGCAAGGTATTCATGCGCTCCAAGAAAGCCGAGTCGAGGGCGTTGGACTCATCCATGATGAAGCAAATCTTTTCGCCCTTGCATCCCGCTCGCCTCAGAAGATGACGAAGATCCTCATCGAAATCTTCCGCTGTGTATCGATTTGACACTTGCACTTGATAGATGCTCAAGCCATTCAACCACGCAACGAATCGAGAAAGAGTGGTCTAGAGGCAAATCGAGGTCAACAAAAACGTCAGCACTCAGGAGGAGCTCCACCGAGAGAAAGAGGGAGAGGAATAAGTCGCTTACTTTTCCACTTCCACTGATACCAATCAGCAAGACATGTCCTTGGGGCTGACGGAAGACCCGATCAATTCTCAGCACATGATCCAGAATATCGTCATAAAGAACAAGGGGAACGTCCAGCTCTTCTTCATAAAATACTCGTAAACGAGCCTTTACGTAGTCTCTCAGAGTCGCCCTGTCGATTGGCAGATAGTTCTTGGTTGTCCAGTTGGAATACAATATCGGTCGCGAGAGACTTTTGACTTGATCAACAGTGGGGAAGTATTTCAAGGCCACAGCATCGATTGTGTGATCGGTCCAGATCCTTTCCTCCTCATAGACCAATCTATCTTGAAAGAGCCGCAGGGCTTCATGGGCCCACAGCCTGACTAAGCCTTCTAGGTCCAAACTTTCCAAAGGCTTCAATGCTTCGTACAGGCCTCTCACCCATCGAGTCAGCTCTCGTGGGGAGTAGACATAATGAGCTTGTTGATCGGCATTGAAGCGCTTCTGGGATTCCTGATAAACTTCCACCATTGCATTCGTCAGGGGTTCCGCGTACGTCCTCAACAGGGGCACAACCTTCAACAGCGCTCTCGAGAAGGTGCCGTAGATCTGTTTGAGAGCGATGCTGCCTGGGTGGTCGACCATGAGCACAGGTGCGTGGCGGAGGAACCGATGACTGAGAGGAACCCGTCCAGGGTCTGTAGGTGGATTACAAGCTCCGACAAATTGAATCCGCTGGAGGGACACCCAAGTCAGATCAGAAGCTCGCCAGAAGCCACCGTGTTCTATCATTTGCCGCAAGAAAGTGATTACCCTCTGGGTACCGTACGTGTCCTCTGCGGGCAGGTTGATCTCGTCACAGAAGACGATCAGCCATTTAGTAGTCGAAGTGGGGGCAAGAACGACACCATTTGTAGTCTTTTTGTACTCGCAATATTGTTCGAATGTCTTCAACACCAGCTCGGGACTCGTTGCACTGGAGAAATTTAGACCAGCCATCTCCACATCCGGCAGAGTGCGGAGGGCGTTCATAAGAGTCATGGTCTTTCCTGATCCTGGCGGTCCACAGAGAATGAGAGGCTTGCGTTCGACGATCCAAGAGTACAGGATTTCCTCGTGTCTAATTGTGTCGATCGTCGGGATGACGACCTCAGCTGAGTTGACCGAATGCGTTTCAATCTCGATAACAGGAACACGTTCCTGCCAGCTGACCCATTTACCGGAAATCAGATCCATATCATAGTCTATGACTGAAGCATCTGAGATTGAAGGGTCGATGGGCAGTTGCAGACCAGACTCTTTCTGTAAGAAAAGGGCAAGCGCAGTCCTTTCGGACCCGGCGGCATCCCCAGTGAATGACCAGATGATATCCAACAGTAGCCGGTTTCGAGCAAAGTGTTGAATCCGGTCTGGTGTCAAAGGAAAGTCCTCATGAGCTTGATTGTAGGTCTCGATAGTCCGGATCTGTTTGTTGATGCTGGAAAAGAGAGTCGAGAGAGATCTGGCAATTGAGAAATCCATGATATGGCTGAGGGTACGAGCGAAAGATAGGGCTTTCAGCACCAATCCGTCCGAGTCGAAGTAGTCCTCAAGAGTCGCCACGACCGCTCGTTGCGTTTCCAGTAGGGATGAGTCTGAAGACGCGTTAGCATCTGAGCCAAGATCGTCCGTTGGGAGCGTCTCCGCCCTGAGCGACGATAAAGCTTTATTGCAAAGCATCTCGGCAGTGATTAGATCTTCACTAAACCATACCATGCCGCAACGACTGACAGTCGCAGGAGTAGCATATTTCAGACTCTCCACTTCAAAGATGATTCTGACGTTTGACGGAAGATACAAACGCTCTCCGTTCGGCAACGTGAGTAGACGATTGTCATCTAGCACGCTGTGAATAGTTGAGATTCAGCATTTCTTTGTTTGTCTTCGATGTCAACCTTCTAATCACTCACCTGTTCAGATTTTCTACCCACTCAGGGTCGACATCTCCGTCAAAAACGATCCAATGTCTTTTGTTGCTTTCCCCTCGAGAATTGTCGGTAATCCTTCTCAGGATACTCGTGAAAAGCCCGTCCGTCCATTCTCGTGTAGTGTTATCAAGAACACCGTAGAGACAGTCTTTAGGTATGGCTTTGGGGTCAATGATGTAGGATACGCCCTCGATATTATCCATTTGACTGAGCGCGCTCAAGAGAACTCTCCATGCCTCGCTCTTGCCTGTAGCAGACTGCCCCACCAACATTACGCCATGCGATACCTGCTGAACTTGGTACAGCTGAATCACTTTGTCGACCCACTGTTGTTCCTGACTGAGATAACGCGTGTCGCATGCCTTTCCGATTTCAGATCGTATAGCTTGTAGGTCGCCTTTTTGACGAGACACCGTAGGAAAGATGTCTTTGAGAATGCTGATCAAAGACCGACGCTCGTGCACCGTTTAGCAAAAGTTTTGCAATCTTCAACAGACAGCGGTGTACTCACTTCCTGATCAAAAATACGTCATTTCCCAACAGCCTAGGCACCAAAGTCTCCTCCAGGCTTCGCATCATGATAGCCAACTCAACCTGAGACTGAGCTCCCGATTTTCCATCTGACACGTGATTTTCGTGGACGTTCAAGTAGTCCCGATTAAGAATTCCTGCTCTCAGTAGTACCGTTTTCAATGCTCTCAGACCGAAGTCATAATGAGTTTGAGCTGAGAGTTGTTCTTGACACATTTCAAAGAATGGTACGACTTTGGTGGCGAGAGCTTCGGCATGACGGAAGCCTTGAGAGTACAACATGACTTGAGCAATAAGCTCTCTATCGGGTTGAGACATAGCCACGCTCTGTGATGACAAGGCAGAAGGTTAAAGACTCGAAGGAAGACTCATACCAGCAGCGAACAACTTACCCTAAAGAGCTCTGTAGTGTTTGAAACCGCACATTCTGTCGTTCAGTCAAAAAGCAATGTTGCGATACACAAACATTGACTTACTCTTCAAGTTGTCTGGGAGGTTGGACCGTCTGTGTGTTTCCCCTCAAGCATGAGTATCTAACTCGTATGAGCTTAGCAGACCAAGGACTTACCCTGCGTATCCAGGATTCATGGTAATGAAGATACCTATAAGCAATGTAAGGGACATGTCAGATCATGTAAATCGGCAGATTGAAGAAGCAGATGTCTGCTTACCGGTTTCAGGATCGAGTCGAACTTTCTTGTCGATCAACACTATCTCTGTCCGACTTTCCGTGGGCACACTTGCCAAGCCATGCTGAATGACTTGAATCTGGGACGATACCGCTGATAGCATTCGCTCATCGAGACGATTGAACTCGTCAAAGCAACCCCAGGCTCCCACCTGGCACACCCCCGAGAAGATTCTGCCCATCGCTTGGAAATCGAAAGCTTCGTCACAACAAAACACCAGCACAAATCGACCCAAATTGGCGCCCAGAGCTTTGACTGACTCGGTTTTGCCTGGCGAATAGAAACATATGGTCAGATACATGCCCAATGTTTCTCACTTAGGCGATCGTCACTCACCTGTACCTGCAGGTCCGAATGGTGAGCCTCCGAGTTGAGTGTGGAGTGCTTGCGTCAAAGTCAGGAAGCATTTGTCGGTCAAAGGGGTTTGCACCAGCCTATCAGCAACACCAAGATACTCGAACCCATAACGGAAGCTAGCATCTGCCATGTCCACGCGAACGGAGGCGAGAGGGTCAGGGGCGTCAGACGCAAAATAAAACCGCATTTGGCGAAGCCAGTTAAAGTCATCGGCAGTGCAGACCTGGCATGCAATCATTTCGCGGGTGACGTCCCGTTGGTGAACCAGTTCAGTGATGAGATGCTCGCACTTCTTTCTTGTCACGGGTTGCAGATCACCGACTACTGCCTCCGCTAGAGAGTCCAAGAGTTGGAGAATCAGCTTCAAAACAGAGTCCAGGGGCTGTCCATTGGATAGATGATCCTGGACGAGCTGACTCCAGGCTGCTTGAATAGACAGGATGACGAGTTGAGCTGGAGATGTTTCGACCCAAGACAAAACCGTTCCGAAATCGCATGCATCGGCAACGGAATAGAATGAATGCAAGTCCTGCATGGTCTGCTTCAGCTTTCCAGCCAGAGTGAGCTTCATTTCCTTTTCCAGCTGTGTCAGCCAGTCATTCACTTTCTTGTAATCTGCAAGTACGATCGGCTTCAGGAGCTGGACAGTCTCTCCGTCTCGGGAGACCATGGCTGTGATTGAAGTCCCTTGGGGATCTGTCTCCAATGAGCTGATACCGGCAAACATCTTCTTCAGATGTTTCATGACCCTCAGAGGATCATTACTGTTTCCAATGATCTCGAGCAGGTCTTCGTCACCCAAAAAGTAGAATCGTGGGAATGTCGATCGCTCTCGTTCGAGGTACTCGCCCAACGCCTTTTGAATCTTGCCGAGAGCGTCCGCTAGCCTCTCGAATGTTTTCTGAATACCTGGAATTGCGAGAACATCTAACACGAGAGGCGATTTGTAGACCTTTCTCATCGCAGCAAGAAACTCGGAATCTATGTTGCCAAAGCGGGCACTTTCCACTGGGAGTAGCTGCTTGATATCCATATTGTTGTTGAATATGACCTCGAGATAGACCCATTGCCGTTGGACCTCAATCCAGACGTCAAAAAGATTCTGTATGGCGGTGAGCTTCTTCTCCCAGCTGACGCTCTCCTCTTGGAAAACACGATAGTAGGGTGACGCCTTCATCGCAATCAAACCGTTTAGGTGTTCCCCACTCATGCTAAACAATTCGTCCCAGCCCTTGATTAGCCTGCACTTGGTCTGATATTGAATCAGGTTCAGATTATAATCTGTCCAGACATCCTTGACCGTGCGCAAATACTCTTCCAGATTGTGCTCCCCACGAGCTTGTTCACAGATGGCTTTGATCGTCTTTTCGTGCTTTTTGAGACTGAAGTCGTACACGTTGCCAAGAGTAAGCGTGCTTTCACGATATGGGTGGGTTATCTTCAAAGAGCTGTATAATTGACGCCAGTGTCTTTCGCGTAATGCATCGCCCTTCAGTTCAGTAATCAAGACGTTGTCTTTGAGGAGACTCTTTAAAGATTCATTGACGTGCTCATAGGCTGCGTATTGTCGCATACGGGTTGGCAGCTCGCGCATGCTGTTGAGAATGCCGTCCACAGATTGGCGGACCTTTCGAGGCTGAACAAGATTCCATGACGTGTTGCGCAATTCATCCACCTGCGTGGCAACTCCGGACAGTGCCAACCAGACAGCTCGAAGGTCGACGATCTCATCTAGTATAGGTCCGAGTCGTCTGTCATCCGAGATGGCAATATCGAGAGCGTCTTGGGCTTTTCGCAGTAACTCATGATCTTCATGAAGTCTTGAGACGCGCTGGTGGAATGACTCAATCGCGTTCAAAGCCGCCTCAGGTTGAATTCCGCCTTGTATCGGCTTGTTGGAATCCCAGTCAAACTTTGCGCTGTTGATTTTCTCTTGTATTGTCTTGTGTTCGGCTGCAACCTTGAGCCGCAGACCCGCCAACTGATCTTGTATCATGGCGTCTTTGTTATTCAAGATCTCGTGGAATGCCCCCCACTCGCTCTGGATTTGATCAGAATGGATCCAGCCGTCAGGGAAGGAGTACCGTTGCCTCTCCAAGGTTCGTTGGCCCTCCTGAACAGCTTTGACGTCGGGGCTCCATTGATGGACCTTTCTCTTGAGATCTTGTACAAATGTAATGAGGGTCACCGCTTGAGCTGTGGAGCTCCCGCTGATGATTTGCTTCTCCAGTTCTTGTCGGGATTTTGAGAGCTGCGAATACAAGTCTTTGACACGATCACCGAGCTTCTGTCCGTACTTGTTGAGGACATCACGTTGCCACGAGTCGTACTTTGCAGCAACTTTACCCTGGACATTAACGTATGCGATGATACAGAGTCCAAAATCTTGCTCCGTCTCCGAGGTGTCAAATGTAGCACGAGTGTGCTTGATTTCGTTTAGGAGCTTGGCCCATTTCGGCAATGAATCCCCGAGTTGTCCATAGACAACGTCCTCCTCCAAATCCCAAAGTGCTTGCATCTGGAGCCACCTGTCGACATAGCCTCGTACAAAAGCCAGCTTGTCCTGTATGAGTCCAAATGCATTCGAGAGCGTGTCCATAGGCAACTCTTCCAAGAGGATTGAACAGGTTTCCTGCTTGTGGTCGGATTCCGCTCCTTGCAAAGGCAATTCGTAACGAGCACTCTTTAGACGAGCCTGTCCACAAACGATTCCCATGACACGTTGGAGTTGTTTCAACCACGCGGCCTGCGTCATTTCAAGTGGAGGTTTCAAGTAGATGACCTGGTTCTTGATGTGTAGTTCATGTGTGACACCGGTAATGGCAGCCATCGGCCCCCTTGAAGTGGGGTCTCTGCAAATCGTCTCGATACCATTGACCCACTCGGCAAGCTTTGACTCGAGTCGAAGACGCAAGCCGCTCATGACCCTTGCATCCAGTTCACTGACCCAGCTTTCAAGATTGGTGTACCCTTCCAAATTCAGCCGGTCGGCCACTTGTTGAAGGCTCGACATGATCTGTGCAAAAGAATCGAATGCGTAGGGACATGACGACAGCTGTTCCAAGAGATCCGAGACCTGTTCTTCGACTTCAATTACGAGTAGTGTCTTTTCTTGCAGAATGGCAGTCACACTAGCAAACTCGCGGAAAAAGGCAATGGTTGCATCATCTTCTGGCCTGCCGTTTGCAGCGGGTGTCCTGGAAGTACCATAAGAGTAGGCGACAGTCTCCCAGCGAATGTTCATACCCTTGACGATCATTTCCTGGACTCTCGTTCGATAGTCGGCGACCAGCGTTCCCACAGAGTCCTTTCCGTCAATGATTTCGACCACCTGATTGTAGATGCGAACGGATTCCATCAGACTGACAGCATGAGGATAGACCCTCTTTGCCTCCTTGGCATAATTGACGATGGTGTGAGGAACTGGAAAGTTCAACCAAAGCAAATTCCGAACTTCCTTGAACAATGTGATGGTCTGCGGGTCAAAGTTGACGGCCAATTCCAGAGCTGGCTGGCCATTGGGCAAGAGTGGAGCATTTCTCTGACGGATAATCTCCATCAATCGCCCACCAACACGCTGCTCTCGGCGGGTGACATCATAGACCCAGGCTTCAAAGATGGGACCAGTGTCAAGTTTGCGGCGGAAAAAGTCGCTCTCTGCCTTGAGTTTCTCTCCCTCGGCGTATAACTCCCAACCTTTACCTAGGACGTCTTCGACTCGCTTCATGTCTTGATTCAACTTTTTCTCGATTTGCTTTGCCCAAATGATCGCACTGGCTACTGGGGGCAGATCACGGAGCTGAGACATGTGATAAGCCTCTGAATTCCGATAGTTGCTGGTAAACTTTTGATGAAGAGTCTTGATGTCATCTTTTACAGAGTCAATCAAACGGGTCTGATATTCTTGAATGGCGCCGCGAATCTAGGTGGTAGTAATCAAAGTCAGCCTCGAGCGCACAATCATCGATTCCCGTCTCTTACCTTGGGTCTCACGAAAAGCGAGTTGAACTTGGAAAAGATTCTAAACATTTCCTGTGCATTGCGAGCCGTAGCGAGTCGATCTCGAAGACGAGAGATGATCTGGTTCTCGACACGAGCCACACGTTCGTTATAAGTGCTTTCAGCTGTGATCCAGATTTCAGTGCCTTCTGCTTGTACCAAAATCCATGTCTGTCAGAAACAATGTTCACAGAAAAGATCACAGCGCATCGTGGGACTGACCAATCGATGTATCGAGGACCGGAACGGGCTTCAACCCATCATACGCCAACTTGACCTCTTCTTCCATGTTGACGTCCAGCATATTTTCGCTTCCAAGTCCTTTGAGACCACCTTGTGAGCCCGTCATGACCCGGAGTTGTTCATGAGTCCTTCGAAAGTCTCGCAGGTACGAAACTCTTTCTTGAGTTTTGGTATGAGCCGAGTTGATCTTGACAGGAATAAACTTTTCATTCCTTTTGCGCATTACTTCTCGAGCCACGTTTGTGAATTCTTTAATGTTTTCGTCCCAAGTAGCAAAGACATCAATGGCAGTAGACATGGTCCGTTCAAAAGAAGCATAGTCCATATACATCAAGCGATGGCTGCTCAACACTTTGATGCATTGTTCGTTAAAGTCATTGGAGATGGCTTCGACCAAAGGCAGAGTCCGTCTGAGAGGATAGGGTGAGACCTTGAGCTTCTTGTTTAAATGACCAAAGACCATGTAAAGTGACTCCTTGATCTTTTCAAGTTCGGTGGAGCTTAATAGCTCATTCAAAGGAAAATCCCGCATGAGCGCATTGTACTTGGTCACGGTATCCACGGCTTCCTTGAGTCCGGTATCCGAAACGAAACTGGTAGTCGCATGAAACCTCTTGGCGCTCTTGAGCACACTCAAGGTAAGTTGTACCTCGTCTCCAGCCAACTGAGCTTCGATCGCCTCCAGTGCTCTTTCCATGGACAGCCAGAAATTGATTTCTTGAGAAGCAGTGCCCGAGGCAACGTCGCGATTCAGTTTAGTCACGGATTGAATTTCCTTGATCCACAAATTGACGTCTGCTTGTAATCTATTGAGAAAGGGCACACTAGTCAACAGGTTTGATGGATGAATGGAATCAATCGTCAATCTTTGACCAGTCGCTCTTGATTCTTCCACTGCCCGTTGTACCGCCGAATGTATGACGAGATGGGTCTCAGGTATGTCGACGTTTTGTTGGAGATGTAAGAGGGATAGTTCCAATTCTGCAAACTTGCGTTTTGCGGCCGGAATACCCATTTGAGCTTCGTTTCCCTTTTTCCCTGCAGCACTGTCCAAGCTGACACCCGTCTTTTTCGAACTGACATATGCATCAAACCATGGGGTTACACCAAAATGGACCAAGCTGTGTAAGCCTTCGTATGGTGTCCCGATCACAGTATTGGTGTTGTCATCTTCTTTCGCTGCCAGACGCTTGTCATCACCCATGATAGCATTGGTAGCAGTAGAGAGCATGACAAAATTCAATTGTGACGCAAGAGGTACTGTTGAATCGAGTATGGGTCTCTGCTTGATCAAAGACAAGGTCGAAGACAGTGCTGCCGAATGGGCAGGAACTGGAGGCAGGTGAAGTGTGTAGCTGTAGGACACTAATGTCTCGACACTGTCTTCCTGTTCATCTTCCAATTCTTGTTCATTGGCAGTCGGCATGTTGTGTTCCTTGGTAACATAGGCAACCATTTGAGAACCGTCGGTAGCGAACCGTTCTGCCTTTTCTGCAAACCGAACGTCTTCAAATAGAGAGGCTTCCAAATCAGTTCGGCTCGCCGCCATGACTATTTGAACAGTACCCAATGTGAACCGTCAATGAATCAGCTTGTAAAATCTCAACGTGGGTTGTGAATACAAGTCGTCTATTTGCTCACCGGGGACCAATAGAGACGCAAGCCAAGTCCTGATAACCCCAACGTCAAACGACATGGCAGTAGAGGCTGTCATGATGCCGTCCTCTGGCATTCCATCATCGACAGCCATGGTAAAAGTCGGTCAGAAACCGCCGGGGTTGACTGACTGTTGTATTTCCCTTTGGCTTATCTGAAGAATTCGTCCCCGAAAGCTTGCAAGTGTTGGCTCTTGTGTTGTCACTATAATGTCCAAGAATGCCACACTGTTTGTATGGAGCCCTCTATGGACGGATGCCGTGCCATTGAATGAGCCCAATGTCACATTGAAAACAACCAACTGCTGCAAACGCATCAATCTCCTACTGCCCACGCGACCTGCCAACCTTGTTTCCACTCCTGACGCGTCGGTCCGTCTGATGCTTCACATTGCGCGTGACGTTTCACATTGCAAGAAGATTCTACTAATAATACTTCAAGTGCATCCTGAATGCCACTATTGGCAGACCAGCGCTCCCATCTCAACTGCCATTTGCATCGTTGGCCTGCAAAAGTCTGCGTATAAACATGCATGAATCGTGAGGTTAGACTACTACTGAAAAATAATGAGGCTGCATCACATGATGTGATCGCGCTGAAGATTTGTCTCGAGCTACATCGAAGGGGTATAAGCTACGGAATCGTCCTGAATTAAAGTTAAACCAACAAGGCGGTTCCACCAATGACGGCCAGTGCCATCATACCCAAGCCTCCCGAAGCCGTGGACAAGGCTCCATTATCGGGTTCTTGACCCTCGGCAGCGGTGTTTCCTCCAGATGAGCTGCTTTCAGAAGGCTGGGCAGATGAGGTTTGGCTGCCTTGGCTACCTTGGCTTCCCGACTGGCTACCGGTGGCCTGGGCAACGGGGAATGAGGTTTCTTGGGCAGCGGTTGCCTGAGGGTTGTCAACCACAGTCGTGTTACTGGCAGTCTCAATGTAGCATTCACTGTTCTCCCATCCGAGACACTCAGAGATGGACTTGAGCTTATACTTGCCCTCCTGGATGGCCAAGGGAAGCATGTAACCAACGGCGAGATCAACGGTGGGCTTGAGCAAGTCGTGCGTCAAGACAATGAACCCAGTGTCGAGGTCCTCGGCGGTCTCCAAGATGTTCTGGAATCGGGCCAAAGAGGTAACTCCGGTGGCAGTGCCTCCAGGAATGTTCCAGTCATCAGTGTCAAAGTTGGTTCCCTCGTGCGAAGTCCAAATGATAGGGGTCATACCCATCTTGGCGGCAATAGCTCGGACACGGTCATCAATATCACCAAAAGGAGGCCTAAAAGTGTTGGGAGTGACGCCAATGACATCCTTGATGACTTTTTGAGTCCATCCGAGCTCAGCGACAATTTGAGCGTTGGACTGGTTGGTGAGAGCAGTGTGAGACCAAGTATGAACAGAGATTTGGTGACCGGCGTCGTATTCGGCGCGGAGCATGTCAGGCCTGGAGAGAACTCGGGAACCAACGACAAAGAAGGTCGTCTTGATCTTTTCTTGTTCAAGGTAGTCCAACAAAAGAGGAGTCCAGGGTCCTGGACCATCGTCGTAACTCAAACCCCAGTCGTACTTTTCAGGGCAGACGGTGATATCAGTGGGACGAGTGCATCCACCACAGGTCCACCAACATCGGTCCTTGTCCGCAGCGGCTTCGGGGGATGTGGAGCAAGCGCCGGTAGTCTCGCCGTAGTCGGGGACATCATCCAAATCAAGTTCAGCCAACCACTGCTTGACTTGGTCAGAGTCGACTGGGGGAGGCTGATCGAGGGGAGGGTAGTTGGCGATGGCAGGGGTTTCAGAAGGAATAGCGGGAGCTCCTGAAACAGCAGTAGGAGTTGTGCCAGGGGTGGCGGTAGATTGGAGAGCCACAGTCACATCGGTGGGCATGTTGGCAGTGATGGAAGCAAGAGGACTGGCACAACCACCCAACATGGATGGTCAGTGGCATGTTGGCAGAACCGTATCAATGTTCTAAGACTCACGCGATGCTGTAGTCATCAGGAAGTCCAGTGGCCAAAGGCTCAGTCGGAAGACCAGACGTGTCAAACGTCGTGGCTCCAGGGGCCAATGGTGCAGTGGCGGAAGGAGCTCCCGAAGCAGAGGGAGTAGCAGCGCCCTGGTCTTGAGGCAAGGCGTAAACACCGTTGCCCATCAATTGAGAGGCGGCCACAAGGGCAGAGAACAAAAGGGTCTTGGAGGACATTTGAGGCTGTGTTGGTGATGGGTCGATCTGTACTCGACAATTCGCCAGTCGCAATAATCAAAGTGTCAAGCAGCCAGAATGTCGTGTTCAACAACGGTTCGAGTCGGTCGAAAAAGGTGAGGGGAAAAAAAGGAATGATCAGTACGAGATGCATATACAAAGAGTGACATTTCATTGAATCAAAGGACTCACCTCTAAAAAAGGACGCGTTCTCGCTGATACTGATGGGGCGGATCAGAAGCAGAGATGCCAAGCGTTGTTTGGCGGGTATGAAACTAGAGTAGTCTGTAGTAGTAGTAGTAGTTGTGTCGTGTGGACGTGAGATACGAGCCAGTCAACTTGAAGCAGAGTTGAACAAGTCGCAAGTTGGAATGATTTTGTGGCTATGTCGTGGGACAAGTAGGAGAGTAGTAGGACTACTACTGCTTGTCATCTTTTGTGTTGTTCGTGGTGTCGCCCTTGCTGCTTGCTTGTGACCCACCGCCGCAGCGAGACAGAGCTTCCATCGCCACTACACGTCCTTTTTGGTGAATTGTTCCAACCAACAGGCCACAAATTCATTTCTTGGCTTGGCAGCCAACCGATCGTTTCATCTCGTCAGAGCATAATCCGCCCACGCTGCCAGCATCCAGCCAGCGCCTCGGCTTTCTCCCATGCGCTACTACGACTCGAAAGCATGCACCACGCGTCTCACGCAGACCTCTTCAACGCTCGCTGATGCCCCGGACCGCGGTTCTTGCTGCCAAATGCGCGCGGTGTAGGCAACTTATCACGCGAGGACGGCCGTTGCCGGCCCTCGACCGAGGATGTCAGGCCGAGGAGATTGAGAAGACTTGAACGCCGTATACGGTCTTCAACTACAGCATAGAGGTTTGATTCTGCCTCTGGTCTTTCAAACGTCTGGCCGTGAAATGTACAACTCTGCCCCAATTACAACAATGGCAAGCAATTGAACACGTCACATTCCACTATTGTTACAGAAAAACGAATAGCATGATAGCATGGTTCTGAATTGATACAACCTAAACAGTCCCTTTCAAACCCGAAAAGACCAAGTACCATGTACTACATGCTCTGTGATACGTAATGATACGACGATGCATTGATGCAATCATGTGATGCATGGTGGCTCCACGGAAAAAGACAGCGAATGAATGAAGAGACGTTTGCGCTTTGCATCTATGGGCCTCCAGGATCATTGGCAGAGCTTCCAGCAGCAGGACCCCGGGACAGAGGTCTCATCGTGGAGAGTCCCGATTTGGCAAACTCTTCCAAATTAACCCTACTAGAGCTTCTTGACAGAGGGCCCCTCGATTTTGCACCAAGGTGACCCGTGTCCAGTCCACCCACTCCACCAAACACTGATACTGGCGGATCGTTCCAACCGCTGCTACCACCAATCGTAGTCATCCCCGCTGCGGCACCTGCTTCTGCTAGACTTGCACCCTTGGAGGAAGCTGCGCTGCTCATATTCAGCCACGAGCGTTTGGGTCGAAGACTGGTCGTCGAGCTGCTAGGGGTGAGCCGTGATGCATCAGACGATTTTTTGAGTTTGGAGGGTGATGACAAGTGTTCACTGGTCAGACCATAGTCACTAGGCAGATTGTTGGCAGGAATAAAGGTCGGTCCATTTTGACTCGGGGTGGTGGGTAATGATGTGCTCATCGATGAGCTGTATCGCTCGGACCAATCTGGGAGACTTATTTGACTTGCTCGCGAGTTGGGAGATGATGGTGCAATTCCGTAGCCTCCTACCGAGGAAGCCGCTTCAGCTTTCTTTTGAGCATGCCCACCCGAAATGAAACGAGGAACACGGGTCACCATCCAATGAGCCCAAGGTTTGAACTTTGAAGGGCCAAACCATTTACGTTGTGGTGACGCGGTGCCAGAGAGGCCACTTTCTTGATCTACCAATGAACTCGCTGTCGGTGTCGGACGTCTTCTCATCCAATCCCTAACGTCTCCACCAGCTCCAGATTGTTTCCGTCGCTTGCTGTGCAAAAGATGCGCCCCTCCTCGGGTCAACCAGAATCTACTTCGTCGAAGGGTCGTAAACACCAATCCAATCACCAACAGCGTCAAGGCGAGAAATATCCAGAAAATGTCGACCCCATATCGATCCAGTTTGCTCTCAATGGTCGGTAGCCCCAAAGCGTCGTACACCTTGCCTCGACCCACATCCCACATTTGACTCCATTTTGCGTTGGTCCCAACTGGTTTTGCAACGTATCCATGAGGCTTGACAGATTTGCTGGCTTCAATAACCATCTTTCCCAAAGTCCAGCTGACTGCGGTCTCCCCGATGGTGTCGACGCTCTGAAAATGCGAATTATGTTGCTTGGAGATGAGCCCCTTTTCTTTGGCTCTCCTGGCTGCTTCATCTACGAGCTCGCCTCCATCCAGTCCTGTCAGACTCTGGTCGCCATGACCATCCGTCACTCTGGGAATTCCGATTCCATCGTGCAAAACATTAGATATCCATGCACCCTTGAAACATTGCATCTCCAATCGTGAGATATCGACCTGCAATACATGAACGTCGTGAGTACTTGCGACGCTCTGAGTTTTCACGCTCGGATCAACTCACGGCTGTCATTTCCGATCCATGATCCTTTTGAAAACTGTTCATTATTTCGGTCCAATCCTTTTGACAAAATCCATCCATGCCATTCTCCCATTCTGACCAATCCCAGACTCCGCCAAGCCCCAACACCTGCTGTGCGGTGTACCAGTATTCACTGATGCCAATGAACCCTCTTTGATCTTCTCGCTCAAAATCAATGTGGGGTGTCGGCAGTCCCGCAAACAGACAATGCTGGGAGGGTGGGGGACATGGTGCACTGGTATCCAAGAGGGGTTGTAAAGCTTCGAGACATTGAGAGAAAGATCCCGTCCCGATGAATGGTGGGAAAGATGGAGTTGTAGATGGAAGCTTGAG
This sequence comes from Filobasidium uniguttulatum, assembly GCA_039545395.1. Taxonomy (NCBI): domain Eukaryota; kingdom Fungi; phylum Basidiomycota; class Tremellomycetes; order Filobasidiales; family Filobasidiaceae; genus Filobasidium; species Filobasidium uniguttulatum. Next base: position 1,253,705 of record BCJK01000002.1, on the reverse strand, counting down.
GCCTTTTGGCAGACATGGATCTCTGATGGGCCTGAACAAGGGTGATGTTGAAGATGCCAAGGGTGGATCGCTGGCTGATTTGACTAGCGAAATTCTTTCGTTTTCTTTCTGCCACTCAAGCACCTTGCTTTCGACATACTTTTCCCTCACTCTATTGGTTCCGAATCCGAGCCACGACGCAACGAACAATGGCCATTCTACAGCTTGTCCTGAAAGTAGTCTGAGGGAGACGCTCTTGAGGTCGTCCAACGGAAAATGGGACTTGTCGAGCTCCTCTGCAGAAGGTGAGAATGCAATCTGGGTTGAAGCACCGCCCATGTCCAAAAATCCAAAAGTAGGATGTTTGTGGCTAGTATCCACAAGTGTAGGTGAGATATCCTTTTCCAGACTTTCCTGATTCTCATGTTGCATGGTCGGAAGTGGCAAGAGAGTTCCGGGGCTAATGTTATGTGGCGCATGACCAAAACCGTCCATGAGGTAGTTTACAGCTACCCATCCCCACATCCCTTCTTCCTCGCCTGAGACAACGCGGACACTATCTCCACAAGGTCCCAGCTCATTCGCTTGATCAACACTGAATGGATACGTCGACCTGAGCGTCTTGCAGGTGGCGGCTAGAATGTCGTTCCGTGTGTCGTCATCCAACAATCGCATTCCAGCGGTTGCAAGGACATAGACTGGGGTATTGTGATGTTGAGAAGGAGGGATTTGCTCCAAAGCGTGTGACATTAGAGGAGCCAGGTAGGCTGGGATGTTCTGCGGTGACATTGAAGAGATGCCTGTAACCGGAACGCTCACAGACTCAGACCTCGAATTTAGTATTCACTTGTCAAGGAGACTCACCGGGCTCAGCCTTTTGCATCCAGCCATCACCCTTGACACCCTTCTCCACCTTGACAAGTCTTTTGAGACTCTGTTCCATCTCCAGCTTAAAGTCACATTCCACCTTGTCTCTCTCCTTTCCCGTGGGCTTTCCTTGCAGCTTCGACTGGTACTTGTCTTTGATCGAGTTGAGTATCTCATTTCGTTCGGCTTCTGGATCCTGGTATGAGTAAATGATGAGTCTAGAGCCAGACGATCCAGCGTCTACGATGATGGTATATCGGGTCGAGCTCAGGCTGGCAGTGGGTGGTGCCATGATGCGCCGGACACCTCTTCCAAGCTGAAGCTATTAGAAGTACATGCAGGCGATCCAGGGCCAATTGAAGCTTGCGTCTGTAGCAGTATCCCCAATATTATCGATAGTTGGACGTATCGCGGACATACAGCCCAACGTGCTGCACAGTAATCTCGGGCATCTCGCCGGAATCTGCCATGTGTTGACAGAACGAGCGAGCGAGCCTGCCTGGCTTGCGTTTATTTGGCTGTGGAAGGCGCCGCGTACATAAACTTCAAGAGTGCACCCCTTATCAGCTGCAGGGTAGCTCCATGCAGACTTGCGTGATAAGCATAATGAAGTACAAGGATTCCTTCAGTTTCAACTCTGCGCAATTCTCCATTTTTTGAGTACTAAAAAGACAGATTTGACGATGAGATACGCCGTTTTTGTTACAGGCAAGTCAACAGGTCTCAATGTGCCGGACTATGCCGTCAAGGCTGACTTTAGTGTCGTCTCGTAGGCCCTGCCGGTGCAGGCAAATCAACGTTTTGTTCAGCTCTCATTTCGCATGCACAAACTATGAAGCGCACAATACACTATGTGAATTTGGACCCTGCAGCAACAAATTTTGATTACGAGCCAGCCGTGGATATCAAGGATCTGATCAATCTTGAGGACGTCATGGAGGAACTTGAACTCGGGCCCAACGGCGGTTTGGTATATTGCTTTGAGTGAGACAGAAATGAAATCAAGTGCAGGATGACAGAGCTCGTGTACTAACGTTACGAGGTTTCTTCAGATATCTACTGAACAACCTTGATTGGCTGGACGAAGAACTGGGGTCATTCGAGGATGATTATCTTTTAATAGACTGTCCAGGTGAGCCGACTACTCACGTTCCGCCTCGGGCCCTTGGTGCAAGACTCACCATTGAACTTCACATTCCAGGTCAAATCGAGCTTTACACACATATACCCCTACTCCCCCGTCTCCTCGATCACCTTCAAACAGGCAATCTTCAATTCCGAGTGGCTGCAGTATACCTGTTAGAGTCGCAATTCGTACAAGCAGACAAGGCGAAATTTTTCGCAGGGGTGATGAGTGCCATGAGCTGCATGCTGAGCCTGGGATGTGGAATGTTGTGCCTGATGAGCAAGATGGATCTGATCAAAGGTCCGGCAGGGGGTACAGGCAAGGGTCCCCAAGGACGGAAAAAGATTGGCAAAGAGATTGGTCGATACCTCGATACCGACACGACGCTTTTGCTGGAAGACGCCAATGCGCAGACAAACCCTCGATTCCACGCATTGAACCAAGCTATCGTCAATCTTGCAAGTGTTTGGTTTCTACTCTACACAATCATTCTCGACTGACTTGACTTTTGTCGCCGCTCAGATTGAGGACCATTCAATCGTATCCTTTCTCCCTCTGGATATCACAAACGAAGATAGTCTGACAGCGGTGCTCAGTCACATAGATCACACAATGCAGTTCGGGGAAGACGAGGAACCAAAAGCACCCGAGGATCTGGACGGAGGTGAGATATCCCTTGGTGTCTGTTGTCAAACCCATGCTGACCCTGAATCCCATCCATTTGCTAATACAAAAGGCGATTTTGACCCGGATATGTAGATGGAAGACGGAGGGGTTCGTCTGTATCAAGCTGTATCAAACGACCTTCCAAAATCATCTCACGGACGGTTCCACAGCATGACACAGCGACAAATGGTTGACCAGTCTTGGCTATTTGCGCAGCGGTTTTTTTCAGACAGGATCTTTCAGTAGAGTCTAGCTCTAAAAAACGGATCAGAGGGATTTTCTCACTCAGTCTTCTTCCCCAGATCTTCGTTGGCGTGGATGCTCTGAAGTATTGTCAAGTGATGACCCAATCCCACTCCCTACGATCCAAAGGTGAACGTTCGGAAACTCCAGAAACTCCGAGATGCTACAAGTTTTCCAAAAAGATATTTCCCCACCGGAGAATCGAACTCCGCCCTCGCGCGTTAAACCTGTTGAGGACTGAGAGGCGCGCATCCTAGCCGATAGACGAGTGAGGATGATATATCTAGCAACATGAGCAAAATTATTGACAATTTGCTCTGGTAGCTTGCCCGCTCAGAAGTGCAAGTAGCAAGCAAATGTTTCAGAATCTCATCGCTTCTCTGCGCTAGCACCCCCGGTCACCGCTCTCTGTAGCCCTGTATTTGCTCTCATACATGTTGAAATAGGGGCAAATGGTATTGGAAGAAGTGTTCACCTTGCTTGTTTGTGAATCTACTGCCCTCAAAAACACCTGCCAGCTTGCTTATCGCTTATCATGGAGACCTTGAGACCTCGAGGTTGTCGGTCCCGCTCAACAAGTTTGCCGTCTCGCACAGCACCCCAGTGGCATCTTTCACCTGATCGAATGGAGAGAGCTAATAGCTGTTCGCCTACACTTGACATCAACATGTCCACAAAGCCCGGGAAAGATGCTTCTAGCAATGAAGGTCTTGTTAGTGATCTTCCAGGATCTGCTCACCGTCAGGGCGTTTCACCACCTAAAGCAGAACACGCCGGAGCCGAGTCACCGAAGAGCGAGAGACTCTTGAACGTTGAAACCAGGCCTATCTCTCACAAGAAACCAAGCTCAAATTCATATAGTGAACCTGCCGATTGTCTCGGCCCAGCTTTGCAAACTCCAATCAAGCCACAGGCTTGGTTCGAGTCTGCAACAAAAGTGAATTCTTCGCAACGAGAGCCGGAACTGCTCAACCTTCCAGAGCAAAACGAGACGGAACACCTTTGGCTAGAACACGCAACAACAGATACCGATCTAGTATCTGCCTCAGATTTACGCGTTACAGCTCACGTACCATCTGTTCCAACTGATCGTGACGACAATGCATCAGCTGAGCTAATCATGACAGAGGCAAGGATCGAGGTAAAGACCATTGTTGACCTGGACCCCGACAATTCAAGCCAAGTATCGCATGACAGCTCTGGGGTTTGGCCACTGACAGCTGAACAGCTACGCGCTGATGATACCCTTACGCCAAGTTCGTGCACATCTGTGGTTTTGACAACCTCGAAGACATCATCTCCCCCTAAACTCTCCATCGCAGACAGTCCCAAAACCAGCCACGAAGTCGTAAGGCCTCAGACAGAGATAGCTGATAACATATCAGATGAGGGTGACTTTGGTGTGGATACCGCCCAAGAGAAGACAAGGTACCATTCACCTGACACATTCGAGGAAGCACAAGCTTGTTTGACTTTGCACAAAAGACGATTCCTTGGATCGCTTGAAGACTCAGCTGAGAACGAGCCTCCAACTACACCCTTGCCAACCAGATGTTGGGACTTTGCGTCTTCTTCTCTTGTGGGTTAGCCTTCATTGGAGAGCTGAATGGCAAAGAGTTTCTGATATTGAATTTCACGCCATGGCTAGCAACACTCTTCCCATGCAAGCGAGACACACGACATATCTTCCAGCCCCTCGCAGTCGATTACAGTTGAAACCCCTCAGAGTGAGATTCAGGTTCGAAAGAGGAAGAGGCAAACCCATGTGAGTCTCTAGGTTGAAGACGAGTAGTAGTTGAAGCGGGGACAGTCACGACGGTCTCTTTTACTGACACCAAGATGATTGACGTGACCAGGATGAAGCAGTGGCCAAAATTCTGAAACGTCCATTTAAACCGCCCTTGGCCCCTCGCCATGACCTGCAGCAATATCTGGGCATCACAACTGCTTCTTTCATACCAGACACAGACATGGTTCCAAGTTCGCCATCGAGGCCTATGTCAAGCCCCTTCCCGGCACCGAGTCCATTCCCAACGTTTCAAAACTCCTTTGCAAGGAGGTACACCACCAAAAGACTGGCGCAACCCTTCAAATCACCCTCTATCGTCAACACTCGGGCGGATACGAATGAGCCTCCTTCGAGTGATCCAGTTGATATCCCTTCCAGTCCGACTCTGCCTCACAAGCGGACTTTGGGCAGGTCAATCAAGCCCCTATGTGATGGACCGTCGAGGCAGAATCAAATATCTGCTCTGGAATCTAGGAGACAGGTGTTGACCCAAGCCCTAAGAATCCTTCAGGAGCCTTCGGAGGAAGTAAAGTTGACGGAGCTCCACGAACAATGGCTGTCGGTAGGGCGGGAAATTTCAGAAAAGTTATTCTCCGTCATTCCTGAGCCGACCCATGACGATCTATGGCAAGACGAGGGCCCCGACAAGGTTTTGGGCACCTCTGGTCGAGCAGGTGACATGGGAGTGACCGAACAATCTCAAAGTCGACCACTTGAGGATTGGACGATAGGTACCATGCTCAGAGGACTTTCTGTTGACCCATGCTTGTTCGGATGGGATTCTGAAGACGAAGACTGGCAAGATTTGAGTTGAAGGCAATCTGTATTTAGCGTGGCTTTTGTATGTCTGTCAGTTAGCACAGACATCGTGTTTGCAGGAGACTTGAGGCTGAGTTTCGTTTCGAGAGCGGTTGTGGTGCAATTCAATCGGATTTGTAGTGTCATGCATTGTGTACTATGGATACATTATGTAGAGGGCCGTACCTTTGTCGGCGAGTTGAGAGGGATTGAAAGAAATGTCGAAGCAATTCAATATGTGAGCTTATTCATGACCTCGACAGGCGCACCATTGTTCATGTTCTATCATTCACAGGGGCGATAATGGACGAATTTGCGGCCCCGCTTCTGCAGATTCTGGGAGTTTCCAACGACCTGCGTGTTTTTTTGAACTAGAGCACCTGGTTGGTAAGCACAACTGAACGCTGGATCGAAATGATTGCCTATGGGTTGAGAAAGATTTGTAGGTTCCGTGATGCTGGATGCGACTCTCTCAATGCAAAGAATTTTCTGCTATCGATGATGATTGGCAAATGTCGAGTGTGCCTCCATCAGCAATTGTCTATGTTCACACAGAGTGTATTGTGAACCGGTGCCACTCACGAAGATCACTCTCACCCCGCTCCTTCAAGAGCTTTTCGTATTGTCTTCGGGCTCGTACATATTGTTTCCGCTAAGCGGATATGCATGCCAACAGATGGGAAATTTAAATGAGCCGAGCGATCAACTTGTTTTTTTTTGGCGAATGAGCAGCTCACGGTATAATTGTACATCGCCTTGGTATACTCATGCCACTGGTCGTGGTCGTTGTCTACACTCCCTCCGTCCATCCGGGTTGAATCATCATGGGACGAAGATGAAATAGCCTCGACATCTGCTCCACCGACCTCCAAGGCGGAATTCGCGGCAGAATCATGACGGGGTTTGGGGTGTGGCGCCGGGGGCACTGGCGTAGACTCATCGTTGTTCTCGAGGTCCAGCTGCTCAAACGTCTTGTCTATTCCGGCAATATCAACATTGTGGTCAGACGAGGTTGACCTGTCTTGTTCAACTTCTGGTGGGTCGTAGCTGGTAGAGGATGTCAATGACGCGTTTGAGGAAACTTTTGTGGTAGCAGACGAGTTGGAAGATTGACGGTTGAGTCCCGTCATGAGTTTCTTGGAGCGCCTGGGGTAAGAACTGTCAAGTATCGTATGGTGATTGATCTGTATCGATTCGGTCTTGTGGATAATTAGTGAAGGGGATGAATCCGGTCTTGCAAGGCTGGGGCAGGTATAGAGGCGTAGAGCGTGATTGTATAGGTCCTCGGGATCTACTAGAGACGAAGGACAACACACATAAGAAAAGAGAGACAGAGGGAGAGGCTTGAGGCTGGAAGGCTGTGGTCTCTTTGTTTGGTCGAATTATGAATCCTAGTCAAAGTATTTCATTACCACTTGAGGGTGGGTTTGCGACCATGAGCACACGAGCAAAAAGTCGACAATCGAAGTCGAAAAGTTTGACATTCAAGCACTCGAAGCTCCACAGGCACGAGACGGACGGTCGGTTTGGTTGAATGAACAAAACGAACCATCAAAATACGGGACCATCTGCACGATGACGTTTGTTCTTTCTGGCAGTTGGTTTTATCGCCCCGACGCCTCAGCTGCAAGAAGCAGGGTGCAGAAAGGTGGCCAAGCAAGGTGACGATGGTAAATGGTAACAAATTCCTCTATACGTCATAATCCAGATAGGCCCGCCCAACATGCCCGGGGCCTGACCGGCGAACCCCGCCCCCAGAAACCCCACAGTGGATTGCCATGTGTCAAAGTACATTCGAAACCGCGGCCCTGCCTGGCAACTTAGAAGTAAAGTGGGTGCTTAGCTTGTAGACATCTTGCATGTTGACCGAGGACACAGACACACAGTAGATGTCAATGAGGCAGTCCTGCGATGGTTGAAATGCTAAGTCAATACCGAGACTTGAGCGTAGCTGATCAGCGATCAGCGCTCCTGGCCCCTAAACGGCTGGAAAGCTCTCAGAGAAAATTGTCAATTATTTTGCTCATGTTGCTAGATATCTAATCCTCACTCGTCTATCGGCTAGGATGCGCGCCTCTCAGTCCTCAACAGGTTGAACGCGCGAGGGCGGAGTTCGATTCTCCGGTGGGGAAATACCTTTTTGTCCTCTGCAATGGCATTGGCTGGGGGTGATGGTCTCTGGTTTTTGTATTTTTGTGAGCTTGGCGTGAGTGATAGATACATTTTGACAGCACGCAACTTGTGGTGTGACTGCAATGGTTCACCGGTGATATGCTGTCTTGGCTCTCAGAACCATACTAGACTGTTCCATTTGGGGTCACAGGAACGTGAACACCAGGTGTCATTTCTTCCATGTACAAGCAAATCATTACTGGGCATGTTTACAAACAAGTCACGACGAACTACAAGGGGAGACCGCAACATCGAAAGGCACCTGTTGCATCCCAGAACCAACAACTGCGGCCAAATTGAGTAAGCTACATTCACTTTTGGACAGCGAGAGACGTCTCAAGCGACATAGTGCTTGGCGCAAAACTCCTCGAGACGGTCACAAGATTCAGCGAGCACCTCAGCTGGGGCAGCAAGCACCAATCTCATGTGGTTGTCAATGCCAAAGGATTGCCCGGGGATGAAGAAGAGAGCCTGCTCCTTGACCAATGCCGAGCAAAATTCGAGATCAGATTCAAAGGTAGGGAACTTTTTGATGTCAAAGCCCAGCAAGAGGTACATTGCAGCAGTGGGGAAGGTGCATTTGAGTCCAGGAATCTTGACGAGACGATCGTATGCTGTCCTGGCGTTATGTTCGAGCCTGCGGGTGACCTCTTGGTAAAAGCTGTCGGGCGTTTCGTCCAAAATCCTGGGCAGGGCCTTTTGAATCAAGGTACAAGGTCCGAGAATCCTGTTGCCCCAGCAGTGAAGGCCGTGTCTGATGGCGTCGGCGTGGTGAGCAGGGTCATGAAGAAGGATCCATCCGAACCGCCATCCCGGGAGTAGGAAACGCTTGGACAATCCATTGACGGTGATGATAGGGACTTCGTTGGTAAGAGATGCTAGCGGAACGAATGGGTGTTCAGACCAGTGCATGTGGCCATAAATCTGCAAAGTGAACGTCAAAGGTCAGCTTCCGGAGGACGAGTTAAGATCGCCGTAAAAAGCTCGACCAACCTCATCGGCCAAGATGGGAATCTTCTTTCTCTGAGCGAGAGCTACCAACTCTTTGAGGTGGTCGGGGTGCATGTTGTTTCCACAAGGGTTACTAGGGTTGGTCTAGACGAAAGAAAATGATCCGATCAGCCAAGAGTAGTCTTTTCAAGACGCTGCAGTCACTCACGATAAGCATGAACGCCGTCTTGTCATCGATCAAAGACTCCATCTGCGCAATGTCACATTCCCATTCCTTTTCAGGCAGACAGTTGTATGCTCTAATATCACAGTCAATGTTTCCAAGAAGGGTCTCGTACGACGGGAATCCAGGCGCAGGAATCAAGACGTTTTGGCCGGGGGATGTCATCACACTGAACGCCATGTCAAGGCCATGAGATGCACCATGCACCTGAGCAGTGCATCATCATCAGTTGGTTTGCTTTCCCTTGTCGTGGATCCAGTAGCAAACCAAGACTCACAAGGGTCACATCGTCCGCGTCATACTGAACCCTGTCCCATCTAGTGTGATACCTGGCGACAGCCTCACGAGCGGGCTTGTCCCCTGTTCCTGCCACGTATCCATTACCGGCTCCTGAGACGAGCACATCTTGCATAGCAGTGATGGCAACTTCGGGTGGGGGGTGAAGTCCGAAGACGGTAGGGTCGCCCAAACCAAGGTTGATCAAGGGTTTCGATGTCGCAGTGTCCATCTGGACGGATGCTACAACGGAGCGAATCTTGTTCTTGGATGTGTACTGAATGCACAAAATGACAATAGCGATTCAGAAAGTGTAGACACATTGAGAAGCATCTGGATGAAACTTACCACAGCCGGCGTGACTTCGATATTCCAGCCGGATTTCTGTCCGGCATTCTCTCCGTTGGGGGCTGACATTTGAGCGACCATTTTGTAGGGTATAGTTTGGTATATAGACGTGTAGTGTATAACTTTTGATCGATGACAGTTGGCCGAAGCAACGATAATAAAGGAGACTAGAAGTACTCTGGCATATACCTCTATACAGGTCGATGACTCGGAAGGGTTGACGGATATCTCATGTTGCTCCGCCGGTATCTTGAGTACTTTCGGGTGCAACACGCGGTGGAGGCAGATGTGGAATCTGTCGGGCGTGGCGGTTTTGGCGGATGCGTGCACAAAGACCACACAAGAATGAATACCGTAGTCTCTATCAGGACGATGAATTGTACAAAAAAAAACATTCAATGGCCAAGAACCTTGCGAGGTCGTGCACATCGACACTACGACACTGATCAATTGTAATGGAGTATCAGACAACCGCAAAAAGGTATTCCCCACCGGAGAATCGAACTCCGCCCTCGCGCGTTCAACCTGTTGAGGACTGAGAGGCGCGCATCCTAGCCGATAGACGAGTGAGGATGAGATATCAGTGGAGTCAAGCTTAGCTCCCAGTCTTCGATGCCAAAATCTGAGGTCATTCCCATCTTCTCTGCTGCACCGCAAGAGAGGTGATCGCCTCATTCGTAGGATCAGAACCTCAAAGCGGTGCACGCTGTTGAGAGTTCGGCATCACAGGTCGGCTGGCAAGTTTGCACGGATGCGTCGCTGATGAAACATTGTCGTCCAGGCTCACGAAAACCCAATGAAACCGTTACAACGCTGATGAGGTCAAGAATACTGTACAGAAGCCATCGGATGTTGTCACGTCGGAATAGACTGGTCGTGATGGTCATGAGGTTCGCCAAAGTCGAAATAAATTTTGATCAGTCCTCTAACCACTTGCTGGATTGTTTCAGGTACTTGGCCTGAACGTGGGGCAAATAAATGTGCCGCAAGTATTAGCCCTTTGGAATGGGTATGTTGTCATAAAATCCGGGAATAGACGTACCAGTAGGAATCCGATATCCTGCATCACGAATGTCAATACAAAATTCGAAATGAAATTTGATAGTCTTCGAAGCTTCATGTCGATATGCGCTCGTGTCTCAGGCTTGAGCTCTGTATATGCCACGGTCTGCTGAATCGCAAAGCATTTGAGATGTGATTCTGATGATGTAAGGAGACATGGATTGAGAACTGTCAGTACTTGCGACCCCATTTAAGCATCGACCGAATTTGCTCACCAATGACTTGAGCGTCCAAGCCCAGACGGCTCAAGCTATCAATATATTCAGTCGGAGAATCGACACTGTAACATCGTTCCCGTCAATCTCAAACAGCCACTTTTGAAAGAGCTAAAGGTCTCCTGACTTACCTCTTCCCGGTAGCAATTCTATCAAATGTCTTTGTGAGTTTCGATCCAAAGACACTGATGCCGCTCTGTCCGCCATCAATCAAGTTCAGCCACCTGAGAACAAGAATGACTGCGCGAATCCACACTTACAGTCGACATTTTCTTTCCCTTGATGCTGTTGGAATGACCTTTCAACCCCATCTTTTTGTTGAGCAATTTTTCCGTATCATCCAAGACGCCCTCCGTCTCATCAAGCACCTTCATAAACTCCTTGGCACAGCTCAATATCTCTGCTCGTGTCCTTGATAAGCCGCCAACAGGTGCTCCTCGCTCGACTACATCGTTGGACAGCAACGCTTCTCCGTTTCGGGACAGCGAGCTGCAACATACGAGTAAAACTTCGATGGCTCTGACTTTAGTATCCAAAGACACAAGTTTGACTGTAGTCTGACTCCAAATCGCCTTGGGAATATGTAGTCGTTTGCTGAGGAATCCACCCGACGGTGAGATGATGGTATTTCGGATCAGTCGCAAAAGGTGAAAGGGAACAAGGATGGGATGAATTGGGGGCGCTTCAGCGGCTGGAGAAGGCATGGGCGGGGCCCGGACAACTGTAAGGCTTTGAGATGATATATCACCGTCGATAACGGCCTCTTGCTCTTCGAGATCGTTCGGCATGACAGTGACCGTGGATTCAGAGACGTTAGAGGCGGCATAATTTGTTTCAGGAGCAGTGACGGCAGTGTCGATTGTCAGAGATTTCGCTATATTTGGTACTTTGTGCGGTTCTGGGCCAATGATCGCACGACTTTGTATTGGTAATGGTGGTGCCAATGACGCATCAAAGTATTGATTGACGGAAGCTGACAGATTATTGGGTTGAGAGACAGCTCGAGTCCGCGGCGTACCCTGGTAACTGTCAGATCCAGTAACACCGGGCGAGAAGAACGATGCTTGTTTTGAAGGACTTGTGTCACCACCAACCGCCATTGAATCTCTTGGTCTTGAAAGGGACGCCGTTCTGCGGGAGATTCGTCCTTGGGACTGGGTCATATCAGGTGCCGCACTGCCTTCTTCCATGACTGACGGCATTGATCTGTTTTTGGAGTGATGTCGGTTTGCTGATCCTGATACCGGATAATCCACTCGAGTCTCTGCAGGCTCTGATTGATCAAAGGCACCGAAGCCATTGGAGAAAGCCATCGAGGACTGTCGCGAATGAGAGGAGATGGGATTCTCAAGTGGGAGACCAGCTGAGGCCTCGTCACTCATCCCTTCCAGCTGCTGTTCCAAGACTTCCCGAGAGTCCTGTTCCTGTAATTCAGACTCCAAACCGAGGGACCTCATACTATCTTGCCGTACTCTACTCCTCAAGGACTGTCGTTTTGAACCTGCGGAGCCTGTGGTATTTGTAGGCGAAGCTGCGGCCGAAGACCCTGAGATCAAAGCAGATGCTGTTGTAGTTTTGATGGGCAAGGTGACCTCTTGAGGACTGGAAGATCCTTTCCTTGGTGTAGCATCTACATCAATTGGGGCTTCCGATGTAGTGTATGATGGATTTGAGCCAGTCATATTTTGAGATGTCACAACTTGAAGGGGTGCTCTTGTAGGTGCCTCTGACTGAATAGGCCCGTCTTGAACGAACGGACTGGTTAGTGTTGGTTCGCCACCTATTGCGCCTGTATCAGATTCAGATCCCGCGACTGTTTGTGCCCCTGTAGAAAGCCCGTCTGGCTCCATGGTCCCTTTTTCCATCTGACACAGTAATCCAATCCGCGAAATATACGCATCGTGCTGTGAAATGAGTAATGTCATTGTCAAGACCTGGTCTATGTTGACCGACCCGGCGATTCGACGACTCACAATGCCTTTCAAGACCTTTCCCTCATCCCCATTTCGATGCCCACTAGCTGCTCGTCGGCGCCGGGCCTGTGCACTATCCTCTTTTTCGGCTTCCGTAGGTTCTGGCAGTCCGAGCCCGGGCGGTATTGGACCCAACTCGATTCCGACTCGTTCCATGACGCATCTTAACCTTCCTACAGCCTCTCGGTACTTCAACAATGCACCCTGTACATCATTCTCCTTGTCACATTCCACAGCTTTCTGAGCTAGATCGAGGGCGGACTGGAGTAAGTCTTTTGAAGGCACTCGTGTCCGTCGCGAGATACTTCGTGAGAGCGAGCCTTCAGTGGATGAGTTCCCATTATGGCGCGAGCTGCTGGCAATCGGCTCATTGAGATTAGATTCTATGCGAGTATCTGATGTCGACGTATTTGTCCGCGGGGAGTAATTACCGCCCGGAGGCTTGGTCGGAGAGTAAGGGACTGCGACGTTGCGTTTTGAGCCTTTAAATGGGTCATTCGAGGATTCGCTTTTGTTACTATGCTGGAGTCTGGCAGATGGTGAAGGTACTGGAGGAAGATCTATAGCTGCAGGACAGGAACGAAAGATGGACCATAAGTGGACTCCTCCTTCAGCCGAATTGACTTGTATAGTTCAAGCAAACTCACCCGGTGGCCCAGACGGCGGCGGAGGCGATCTTGTCACTTTTTTGTAGACTCGAGTTGTGTGAGGAAAAGCTCCTCTATTATGACCCCTATCCGTCACATCGTCGAGTTGACCTAGTGATGATGTCCGATGCCTAGACTCTTGAAACTCCCGCAGTAGAGCTGTCTCTTTGATGTCTTGATCGGTAGTGCCTATCGTGCTGGAGAAGACGTCTGGAACAACCGGAGGTGATGGGATGGAGGATGCCAGACCAGTCGACCGACTGGGAGTAGGACTTCGAGCAAAAGGGTGCATGGACGCCATGCTGGGCTATTCAACTTGGCCTGAAGAATGATAAAAGTCGATCTTTTGAAGGGCAAAACAATGGAACAGCTCCATGCAATCCGCAAAAACGGATGTCGATTGTCGATATGCCTGTTCAGGCCACAGGTACCGCCATCATCAGCTTCTAGGATGGGAATGACGTTTTGAGCGCAGTGTATAATACGTGTGATCCTTGTGAAAGCTCTTGTTGCACACGTCGTCCGATGTATAATGTGATAGCGGCAAAGCGGGTTCCAAGGATTCAGATGTCCTATAGGAGTTCAAACAGCTCTGCTATAGGTTTTGTTGACCTGAGCGGTTGATGTTGTGAAAGTGAGCAACCGCCTGGCTGTCTTGTTCTTGGCTCTGATCTGGCGACTGTTTCCTGTCCAGCGCTGGCGAAACCCGTACCAATGAGGGCTTCCGGGGTGTACTGAGACTTGAATCCCTGCCACTCCGAGTCCTAGACTGCTTCAACCTTGTCTTTGTATCGATACAATCGGTTGCTTGGATTGGGCGGCGATCTACCCTCACGTTACTGCAGCGTACGTTCCCTATTACTCTATCTCAGCAGACGACGTCCGCGGAGGTATATCTGTGAGATTTATTATTGACAAAGTAGTCGACGGGGAGTCATCACTCTCCCGTCCACATCTAACGGAGACAGATGGCCCAAGGTGGCAACTTGTTTCCTCGGATTGCTACTGCAAGTTGAGTCTCATTCCTCCAAAATTACAAGGTGATCATCGCTGTTCAAGTATCAAACGATGTCACTCATCCTGTTTGCTCGCCACAAGGCGCTCTAGACACATGTGATCCTACTGTTACATGCCACCAGGCCAGCCTGGTCCCTCAAGCCTGCATCACGAAACGAGATATGAATACCGTATGAAATTTCACGCCATCCTAGCCATTGCTATCGCCTGTTGCTGGCTCAATTCAAATCCCGAAGGCGTTCCATAAGGAAGGAAGGCGCTCTTGGGACGTTCCCCATTACGACGGACTCCTTGACGCAGGTGTCCCTCCACAGGCGGTGTGGTCGTCGAGCTAGCCCATCATCGCAAGTCTCGGGTTAGTGAAGATAAAAGTCAATTCGCGACGATTGGTTTGATTCACACCTTTCCATCAATGGTCCCTTGCCCTTTTTCACCCATGTACGGGACATGGGCGACTTGAGTCCCAGGCTTCGGAGAGACGTCATCCAGCTTCCATTGTGCTCTTGAGAAGGAATATGGGGCAGATCTCTACTTGGTGGTTGATTTGGTACCGGCAAAGACGTCGTCGGCGCCGATCTTCCTGGTCTGGTATACATTGTAAATCGAGTGCAGTGTTTGTTGACGGTGCTGTCTGTGGTCAATGGGATTGAGACAAGAAAAGCTGTTTAGATGTATATATCATCATAAAGGACACCAACACTACAGTATACAGTCACTGACCTATTATATGAAATCTGGTCGGTATTCAGCACGCAAGCGTTGACTGACGAACGGCTTTCCTGCTGAAGCTCGCTCTGTTCCCTTGCAACAGTGAAAGGTCTAAAGTTAGCGTTTCAGTGTTTTAGCTGATCGAGCCGCCTCAAATCACGCAAGCTGCTCGAGTAGCATCCATTCAGCTTGTGTAGTTGATGACAGCTGTCAGTGACTCGCACGACGATGATGACGATTGCGGGTACATGCTGTGCAGCATGTCTTCCTTCGACCTTCTCCCTTTGCCTCTCCTTTGCCTTTGATGAAAGGACTCGGTTTGCGTGAGACGGCGACGGCGCGCCTGACCACGCACGAGTGTAACAACGCCACTAAGAGAGGCAAAAGACTGCTGTATACACCTCTGCGTTGCGAGCACTGGAGTGCAATCATTTCATACATTTTCATCCGGAGTATTCACGGGATACAGGTTGTACGTACGACAGTCTTGGTTTTTGATACAGTATCCGCCCGGTTCATCAGGGCCTAGACCATTTTCAAGGCACTCCCTTCCATTTCCTCACCTGCTCCTCGACCCAAGAGTTCAAGTCCTCTGCTGGTTGCTCCCACTTGTCACCTTGAAGTCGGTCGGCCATGAACGCTGGAATATCTCTGCCCCAAGGGACCAAGTATCTTCCACCTTTTCCTTCTGTCTCAGGGAAACAGCCTAGATACAAGGGCGAAAGGGCTCCATAGATGGCAGGCTTCGTCAACAAAGAAGCCATCCAGCCCACGGCAGAGCCAGCGTCACGATCTATGTACACCAAGGGCAACTCTGTTCAGTGTTGCCAACATACAAGTATGTCGGAAGAATGATTGCAACTTACACAACTCTGTAGCAATCATTCCGGGATGGCACGAACTGACTACAATTTGGTCGCCATAGTGCTTGTCCCACCACTTGGCGGACAAGATGTTTCCCATCTTGGAGTGTCCGTACAATCCAACCGTGCCGAACCAGAAATCCTTGTCTCGTACTTGACCAGGGACGGTAAGGCGGGGATCAAAGGTAGGGTAGTTTGGCGGGTAGAAAAGGTGTCCCATTGAGGACAAGAGAACGACACGAGACTTGAGCCCAGGCTGCTCTTTGGAGGGCACCAAAAGAGACGATTTCTGAAAGGCAAGACAAGCTCAGTCCTGGAAAGGCGACAAAGGTGGAAAGAATCATGGCGACTTACGAGCAGTTCAATCAACCTGTGATGTCCGAGAACGTTGGTGCCGAACTGCAAATCGTAACCTTGACGAGTCAGGTTTTGGATAGGTGGAATCATGACTCCTGCATTGCAGAACAGGATATCCAAGCGATCTTCCATGGAGTTATACGTCTGAGCTGCCTTTTCGACGGAATCCAAGTCGGCTAGATCGGCTTGTACGAAGTGGCATTGTTGGCCCGTCTCTTGCTTCAGCTTGGCTATGGCATCTCGAGCCTGGTGTGTTCAACGTAATGATGGTGTTGTCAGACTTGACATCGATAATAGGAATGTAGGGAACATTGGGAAAGATGACGTATGCCCTGACGGTAGCTCGGTAGCTCCATGACCTACCTTGGATTCCGACCTCGAGGCCATGTAGACCTTGGCTCCCTTGTTCAAAAGGGCCTTGCATGTCTCGTAGCCTATACCAGAGTTCCCACCGGTGCTATCGTAAAGGCATCAGCACTGGATTGCTGTGAGAAACAGGGCTATTAAAAGTACTGTACGTACACCAACGCGACCTTGCCGTGCAGATCGGGAATGTCCTTGGCTGAGAATGTCGGTTCTGGAATGAAAAACGACTGTTGAACAGCCTTTTTGCTGACCCCGAGTGTCCAAGTGAGGTAGTCCATGCTTGATGATTCGAATACTTGCTTTAGTTGTGTAGAATGCGACAATGGCAAAGTTGACCAAAAAGAAGTCAAAACTTGAAGCCCTTGCGGGCTGTGGAGAAATTGCCAGTTGCTGTAAAGCGACTGAACGAGTAGGATGGTTTTTTGCAATCAGCAATTCATTACGCTCGGCCGTGACCTCACTGCGATAATGTCCAACCCTTGCATAAAGATAAGTGTTGACGATTACAAGTAAAGCCTTTGGTAACAAGTTTTGCAGACGCAATAGCCTTTTGGGAGACCCGGTTAAGTGCGCGATAAAGGGGCCCCAGCTTGCGTGCCACCATCCATCAGCAGCCCTGCTGACGACGCCGCAGATAGATCCACTGCAAACAAGAGCATCGTACGTAGCATCACCGTCCTCACGCATCGAGTTTGGAATAGGGGCTATTCTTTCTTCAAAGCAAAGCCCAAGCCAAGAACCAAAAGCTTTTATCCTACTGCTTGCCAGCTCAGTCATTTCCGGCAGTGATGCCTGATGCCACCCGTCCAGCACCCGCGCCTCCAAGAGCACGGCCCATAGCGGTTCCAACAAACAAGCCTCCTTCGTCTGATTCACACTCCACCAGCAGGGGTACACACTCCCATCATGAACAGTATGCAGGAGATCACGGTCATAGACGGTCAGGGGAACATCGTTCTCAGCCAAAGCCCATACGCATCGGGCAGTATGAGTTGGGCAAGACGTTGGGCGTTGGCAGCTTTGGGAAAGTCAAGCGTGAGTGCACGACAAGCAAAAGGTGGTGGTACACAGACCCGGGTGCTAATTGAATCAATCGTCGATTCAGTCGCTACACACTCTATCACTGGCCACAAGGTCGCAATGAAGATCATCAACCGCCGAAAGATTCAACACATGGACATGACCTCTCGAGTCAAGCGAGAAATCCAATACCTCAAGGTCCTCCGACACCCTCATATCATCAAGCTCTACGAGGTCATCACTACTCCAACTGATATCATCATGGTCATTGAATACGCAGGTGGCGAGCTCTTCAATTACATTGTCGACAAGGGACGCATGGAAGAAGATGAGGCACGGAGATTCTTTCAACAAATCATTTGTGCAATCGAGTATTGCCATCGTCACAAGATTGTCCATCGTGACTTGAAGCCAGAAAAGTGAGTCCATTCTTTCGATCTCGATCTGCGAGCCGGTAAGCACTGACTTGCTACCGTATATCAGTTTGCTATTGGACGATTATCTCAACGTCAAGATCGGTGATTTTGGCTTGAGTAACATCATGACCGACGGAGACTTTCTCAAGACAAGTTGTGGTAGCCCAAACTACGCTGCACCAGAAGTCATCAGCGGAAAGTGAGTCCTCTAGAAATTTGAACACCAAACACAGCTTTGGGTCAGTTGGTTAATTTGCGTCAATCCAGGTTATATGCCGGGCCGGAAATTGACATTTGGTCATGCGGAGTCATCTTATATGTCATGCTCTGCGGAAGACTACCATTCGACGATGACTACATTCCCAAGTTATTCCAAAAGATCAATGGGGGCATATACCATCTTCCGTCTCACCTCTCCGAAGATGCGCGACAGCTCCTCAAGGCCATGCTGGTAGTCGATCCAGTGAAGAGAATCACTATCTCAGGAATCAGGCAACTCCCATGGTTCCAGAAGAATCTGCCAAAGTATCTCCAACTGCTTCCCGAAACACCTCGACTCGAGAGACCAGGTATGACCGCGTCAGGAGACGACATCAAGACCTTGATGGCTCAGGGTGGTATAGGAGCTGTGCCTGGCACGGTTGACGGCAACGAGATTGGAGAAGAGGGGATGGCTCGTGTAGCAGAGTCCAAGGGCCTCGTGTACATTGGAGAGCTTGGGATTGTAGAGCCCAGCATCGTTGACGAGCTGTGTGAAAAGATGGCCGGATTCGATCGCAACAGTATATGGGACGCTCTCAAGAAAGACGGGGATAACCAGGTCAAAGTCGCATACCAATTGGTCAGAGATCACAAAAAAATGCTCCAAAACAGTGAGTATTCAATGTCTCATTGACGCCTTTGCCTGGTTATTGACGCCGCTTTGCTGGCTCAGCTGCGGATATGAGTCAAGACAATGAGAACGTCATGGAAAGCTTCTTGGCTTCATCACCACCGCCATGGAATGCAGGTCTGGAGAGCAGCGTTGGTCCCTGTTTCCTTTTCTGTGGGCATATGTTCCCGGAACTGACAGACTTTCTTTATGACAGGGCGTGAACCGATCGACCTCTATTCGTCATCGACACACGGGCAGAGAGCCTGTTGATGAGGGGATGTGGGATGAGGAAGATGATCTGCTCGAAGTCGAGGACATTCCAGATTCCAACTTTGAGTTATTGGAGACAAGTCTACCCGGACGAATCGATGGTAAGATAGCTGTCGTGATATGGCATCAAAAGTCGTGCTCATGAAACGTGCTTTACTGCGATAGAAAATGGCGAGTATATACCCGCATTCGATGTTCCTCCTTTGCAATCACAGTCTCTCACCTCCCAAGAGGACGCCGTCAAGGCCGCTCAACAAGCTGTGGCCAATCAGAGAACAGCGACGAGGTCTGGTAAACCGAGCAAAGGTCGCTGGCATTTCGGAATTCGATCCCATTCCCCACCCATCGAAGTCATGCATGAGATTTACAACACCTTGCAAGCTCTTGGCATGCAATGGAAACGCAAGCAATGCTACGAGGGGCCTTGGGACCAAGATGGCCTGCCTCTCAGATCTGCCATTTCCGGGCAGAGCAGGGAGCAGCGACAAAAAGAGAAGCTCAACGAAGAGAAACAAAATCAATCATTGTTTTTCGTAGAGACAAGGTGTAAAATGCATGACGTTGTGGTGAGTATCCTGTCCGCATGATTGCTCGCTAGGCCACCTTCTCACATTGTCAAATCTAGATTCGCATGGACCTGCAATTGTATCGCATGGATCAGACCAGTTATCTGGTAGATTTCCGCAACGTTGGTTACTATCGAAGCAGCACAGAACCCAACGACTACACCCAATATCGCCGAACATCGAATGCCACGTCGATCACGGACTCTCTGACGAGCCACCGAGACCTTGTGGAAGAAAAGACTGAACCGGTGCCATCGACATCTCCCATGAAGCGGCCTCAAGAACACGAGGGCAACATGCATGCTGGATTGGGCGGACTCGGGGACGAAGGGAGGATCAAGGAAGTCTGCAGTCCGTTTTTGTTTCTTGAAGTCGCTTGTCGATTGATTGTAGAGTTGGCATCGGGCTAAGACACAAAGGTATCCGCTCTCTGGGCTTGAGAGAAAGAGAAGGAGAGAGAGAGAGAGAGGGTGAGAGAACCGATGGAGCTACACCACTAATCGCACGACCTTCGTAATCCTCAAAGTCCCGGTTCATCATCACCCTTGCTCGGTGCACATACCATTTATTTTTCAACTATCTGTACCTCGCCATCTCTTTCCGTATGTAGGTGCATCTGTAGCTTTGTCATCTTTGTTGTATCAACTATAGTACAAGTATGTCATTGCCCTGAATAAATCAGTCGCCGGCTTGGAGCGCCATAATGCTTGAAACCTCGGTATCAAAGGATGTGGATGAATTCATGTAGGCGTATATGCAAATGAGGGTATACACAAGAGATACATTGACAGCATCATGCAACGACACAATCGCCATCCCTGGAAGAACCTACACCAAGCCGGCGAGCCTTTTCCTTGTCTGCGCACATTTCCGCGTACCGGACCTTTTCTGTTTCGCTCAACAGGCCCTTTTTGTACCTGTTCTCGAGAGACTTGAAAATGGACGCTAATTCTGCTTGTGCTTGTCTGATCAATACAAGTTATGATAGACAATAATGAGCTCACTTGAAAGGTGGAAGAAAACTCTTGATCAGACTCGTAAACTCACTTGTCCGTTTTGGAAGGTCCAAGTTTAAACTTTTTGCGCATCGAGTCTAGATCAAACGTTTCATCGTTTCCCGTTGCTGTCCCGTTATCTTGCGGGGTTTTGCTGTTAGACGAAGATGCAGTCGCAGCCGAATTTGACTGACCCAATCGTTTCATGGCCGCCAAGGCCGCATCTCTTCGTGCCCCAAAAGGCAAGTGAGTGAGAGATTCTTTGCTCACACCTGCCTTGGCGCTGTTCACTGGCGAAGATGTCGCCGGAGGGGCAGAACCCGACTGCTTTGCTCTGAGCTTTGCCAAGAGAGGGTTCGAGCTGCTCACGGATGAGAGTTTGGAGTTGACTCTTTGCGTTTGTTGATGTTGCGATGATGATATTGATTGTGATGAAGAGGATGATCCGTCTTCGAGTGATGGGCAGGCATGTTGATTTGGGTAACGATGGGTAGGGCAAAAGTCGCGCTTGCATGCCTGAGTCCGAATGGGAGAAAGTCAATCAGAGGGAACATTGGAGAGAGACATGAAGCAAAGAACCAAACCTACCTCGCACCGAATTTTGGCGAACAGAATCTTGCCACAATTCCTTTTCCAACAGACCTCTCCCTTTTCTCTCCGCCGTCTAATCTCATCCCTTTTGCCCTGTTTTCCCTTGCATGCCGTCGAAATATGTCGCTCCATGTCTATGTTGGGATCCTGACCCGGAAGCGAAGATATTGGGGTTGAGCATAGCGGACACAAGGGAGCGATCCGGTTCAAAGTGTATTCTGGTGGGCGATTTGGGCAAGTATGTTGATCTAATTGGAAATGTGAGCCACAATATGGTTGTTGGCAGTATTGACACTGAAAAGTCAAAGGGTAGCAGAGGAGGGTGAGCTTGACTATCCGCACAAGAACGAGTCCATACAGGCAGTCTTACCTTGAGAGGCAAAAAGTCGACCAAGTTGCATGCATCATGGGAACATCGCTGTCCAATGAACAAGAGTTCGTCTGACGTTCTTGCTGAGCCTCCAGGGCTTGGTGTGGCGACTTGAATCCTTCCCGACATATTCCGAATGAGACTGTACTGGCTGCAATGCGAAGAATCTATAGTTGCCACTTGAATATTACACCTCGCAACTCGTATCTCTTGTATATCTTGTACTTGTACTGGACTGCTGGGCATGACAAAGACAACAAAAGGCCGCGCGTGCGTGCGTTGATTGCATGTTCGGGCACTTTCCACCAGCTCGACGGTGACCGAGGTTGGGATGGATGGAATATGGAGTAGACAAATAATGTAACAATGATATAATCATCATACAGCCATGACTAACCCTGCAACAGACGCAATGCCAAAGCTTCCTCGTCCTCGTCATCCACTGGCGACGGCGCATGCTTGACCTTTTTGGCAGCGCGAGGGGGAGTGCCTCGACCCTCTGACAGATCATCGTCATCGAATTCGTCACTGTACCCATAGCCATCCTCGGTCGCACCTCCTCCTCCAAGCGTCACTTGACCGTACCCGTCTTCACTGTCCATATCATCGCCCATCTGTTTTTATCGCAAACACAAAAAAGGAATGCACGTCAGGATGCTGTGAACCAGATGAATCCATTGGTCAAGTGAAAGACCAAAACTTGCCTCTTGCCTCTCCCTCTCCTTTCGCTTTCGCTTCTTTTCTTGCCTCTTTTCCTTGGCCACCCGTCTATCCTCTACATCGGCCATCTTCATTGCCTCTCTGTTCTTCTCTACATAGAGCTTTCGTTGCTCTTCAGCTTCACCCTCCTTGTCATAATCATCCAGACCTTGCATTTCGTACATCTCGTGAGCTTCGCCCTGATCATCAAAGACGACCTTGTGGCCGGCTTGTTTCATCTTGAGCATTGCCTTTTTCGATTCACCCATCTTCAACTTTCGCTTTGACATGTCCGCCGCCGTTGGGGTCGTGCCGGGAAGCTCTTGATCGTCGAGACCGATATCCTTTAGTGTGTGATCTCGTTGGGCAAGTGTCAAAAAGTCATCGTCATCGCCTCCGTTGGTCTGGACGTCATGCTCGACAAGAGCTGAAAAGTGGGGCGCTAGTACACCTTGATTCTTTCGCTCAAACATTCGATCGTACTTTGTTCGCACCCGGTTTGGATCCTTTGGTTTAACAGATTCTTCCACTGATTGATTGGTAGGTTGTGGCTGCTCGTCGACCGGTGCAGTCTCCAACTCGTCCTGATCTTGCTCGGATTCTTCTGGCTCATCATCTGTCGACGCCTCGCGCTCATCTCCTGTCTCCGCTTCACTCTCATCGCTTTCGCTCTCTTCCGCCCCACGATCGGCTGCTTGTTTGAGATCTGTCTGCACCTCTTTTTCGCCAGCCATGTTAGGCTCAGCCTTGTTCAAGCTCGACGTGCCCTGAACGGTGGCGGTAGAGGCAGTTGTCGCCTTGACAGCAGACTTGGACGCCGCCTTGGCTTGAGCTTGAGAGACGAATCGAATCTGTGGCGCTCCAGGAAGACCGAGACTGGAAGCAAACGCTTCTACAGGTAAGGCCGAGAGGTCAAAGATTGACTTGTCTTTTTGAAGGTACACCGATTTGAGGTAAGAAACAAAGGCCTGGCAGGAAGCAACGGGATCAATATCGATGGAAAATCCTTGCTTTCAATCACGCAAAACTTACTCTCTGCCCCATGTACTTGATCTCGGGATCTCTGAAAGCAAAATTTTGCATCATTTGCTTCAAATCTCCCATCTTGCTATCCTTGATTCTGATCTTCTCCACCGAGATCCCCTTCTCCTCCCACCGTCTCTTCATCCCTTCCTCTTCACTGGGTAATAACAAACACAGACCCTTACCTCCCGACTTGTACCGGGCCGTACGTCCGACTCGATGGATGTACATGTCGACATCTTCTGGACAATCGAGTTGAATGACCCAGTCGACCGAGGGAAAATCGAGACCACGAGAAGCAATATCCGTGCATATCAGCAAGGCAACATTGGCAGACGAGAACTTCTGGAAAATGTCGAGCCGCGTGGGTTGTTTTTGTTTTCCGTGCAAGTGCATCAAAGGCAAACCAGGGTGCAGTTTCCGGAACGTTTCAAAGATGAACCGCACTTGTTTGCACGAAGAAACAAATACGACCCCCTTCATTTTCAAGTGAGTCTTGACAAATCCCCATAGTGCGTCCAACTTTCGGTCTAATGGCACAGTGGCATAGTATTGCTCAAGACCCGCGGGCATGATATTGCCAGCTGATGACGATTCACCTGATTGTGCTTGATCAACATTGATGTAGACTGGGTCATTGAGTGAAAGTTTTGCGAGCTGGACGAGGTTGGGGGATTGAGTGGCGGAAAACAAGAGCGTTTGTCTTGATGATGAGGGTGAAGGCGCAGTTGACGACGATGATGGCACAAATGGAGAAATGTGTTGAATGATCGCTCGTAGGGTAGGCAGGAAACCGAGGTCCAACAATCGGTCGGCTTCGTCGAGAACCAAGAATTTGACAGACGAGGCGTCTAGCCCGACCGTACTGTCAAAATGTTGCAGCAACCTTCCAGGCGTAGCAATCAAGATATTCATCCGTGCAAGTCGGTCCTGCTCATCTTTTAAGCTCTTGCCTCCAATCACTAGTCCAGCTGAGAACGTATGATGACCTCCAATCGACCGAAGCGCATTAAAAGTCTGAATAGCTAGCTCTCGAGTTGGGGACAAGACGACGGCTCCGAGTCCATCCATAGGACCCCATCGATTGAGGTACAGTTTTTCGAGGAGCGGAATGAGAAACGCCAGTGTCTTTCCGCTGCCCGTTCGGGCCGATCCTAAAACATCCTTGCCCCGGAGGGATTCGGGAACTGATAACGCCTGAATAGGCGTGGGGTGAGTAAAATGAGCCGATCTCAATCCTCGAAGCGTCTTGGACGAAAGCGGAAGTTGGTCAAACGACTCGATGGGACTTGGTCCTGGGGTATATTCTTGAACCCGTTTCTCGAGATCCTTGAGTTCGTCGTCTTGAACCTTTCTCTTGACCGCATTAGTCTTGACCCTCTGTTTGACGTGTGGGTCGCGCTGGCGCTGTTTCTTTGTTGTTTCCGGCATGCTGTGATAAAGTCACAGGTGAGTCTACTATACTCGAGGGGTCCTACAATGGTAAATCGTTTTGCGTACTCACTGCTCACCTTTGGACTGGTCGCTGTTCAGTAGGATGTGCTCCTCGTCAAAATAATTAAATCTGCTTTAAGCCGGATAAAACATTTCTTGAATGGGGTTAGATCTGGCTGTTTATCCGCACGGCGCATTAAGCCGACCTTAGTTTGACTTTAAAAACTTAAAGTTGGATCGCTCTCGATTATCCGCTCTAGCGTCACCTACCTTGTGAACACACCAGAGTTTCTCGTTTCCTCATTCCCAGTGGTCACCCGTTCACTCAATCTCGTATCAAAACTCCAAAATGTTTTCAACCAGATTAGCGACTCGGACTCTTGGAAGAGTATCTGCTTCGAATGCAGCGGCTCCCATGAGGTTCAGGACCCTCGCATCCGTCTCCACGCCACCTCCACCTGCGGATCAAGGCAAAAAATCGGCTGCTTCGTCGAATGCCTCGGACAATATCTCCATTTCACCAGAGGAACGGTTAGAGGGGGCCGTCGGAAAGAATGCAGGCCAAGGCTTGTTGTCGAAAGCTGGTGGCGAGACTACGCACCTGGCCGGATTTGAGGTGACTCAAAAAGACAGCACGGCGATTGGTGGCGGTAAAGACAAGGTCGATGGACGGCCCATCTATCTCGACGCTCAGGCTACGACACCGATGGACCCTCGAGTATTGGACACGATCCTCCCTTACCTTACTGACCTTTACGGAAACCCCCACTCGCGAACCCATGCGTATGGTTGGGAGGCTGAGACTGCGGTCGAAAAGGCTCGTGGTCAAGTGGCGAGCTTGATTGGTGCAAGTGCCAAGGATATCATCTTCACCAGTGGTGCCACCGAGGCCAACAACATGTTGATCAAGGGAATTGGAAGATTCTACAAGTCCAAGCGTAACCACATTATCACTACCCAAACTGAGCACAAGTGCGTGCTGGACTCTTGCCGATACCTTTCCGAGCAAGGGTTTGAAGTCACGTATCTTCCCGTTCAATCCAATGGTCTCGTCGACCTCGAGGTTCTCAAGGCCGCCATCAAGCCAACGACTTCACTCGTTTCCATCATGGCCGTCAACAATGAGATTGGTGTCATTCAACCCCTTGCTGAGATTGGTCAATTGCTCAAAGACTTGCACAAACAAAACGGAGGCTCCAAGGTGCTTTTCCATTCTGACATTGCTCAGGCCACTGGAAAGATCCCCATCGATGTCGAAGCCATGGGTCTCGATGCCGCTTCCATTTCAGGACACAAGATTTACGGTCCCAAAGGTGTCGGAGCTGCGTACGTGAGGCGACGACCTAGGGTCAGGTTGGAACCGCTCATGCACGGTGGTGGTCAAGAACGAGGATTGAGAAGTGGAACTGTCCCTACCTTTTTGACTGTTGGACTCGGTGAGGCGTGCAGGCTCGCCGCGACGGAAATGGAGGTGAGCTTGGTTGCTTTTTTCGGTTACATTGTCGGTAGCGTGGAAAAACGACATGACGAAGGCGCACATGTAAAAAATTGCCACTTTGTTTTTAAAGTGAAAGCACCGCAATGTCCGGGTCGATCACACTCGATCGTCGCCGGACACGAGAGCGAATTGTATTGTGCAGGGGTACTGAGCGACGTTTTCCTCAACACCGACATTTCATCCGAGGAGTTTTGCGCAAAATGAGACGCAAAGACGCTGACCATTTTTGCACTGCTTTTTGAAAACAGTCTGACCACGCTCGAGTCAAAGCCTTGGCAGACCGACTCATCCACGGCATCACCTCTCAAGTCGACATGGTCGTTCGAAACGGCGATATCAACGGCTACCCTGGCTGCGTCAACCTCTCCTTTTCCTACGTCGAGGGTGAATCCCTCTTGATGGCACTAAAGTCCATTGCCCTCTCCTCGGGATCAGCCTGTACCTCTGCTTCCCTCGAACCATCGTACGTCTTGCGATCGCTGGGTGCAGATGAGGCCATGGCGCATTCGTCATTGAGGTTTGGAATCGGACGGTTCACGACGGAAGAGGAGATTGATTATGTGATTGAACGAATTGTTGCGGTCGTCAACAAGTTGAGGGACTTGAGCCCATTGTGGGAGATGGTTCAAGAGGGCATTGACATTAACACGATTGAATGGAGCCAGTGAGTTTTTGTTTTTCCTGTAATACAATGCGGCGGGCGGGGGCTCGTTGACCAGAGCATGTTGTGCTCACCACGTTTTTTTTCTTTTGCTCGTGTTTAGACACTGATTTCATCAAAGAGTGTCACGCTTTCTATTTGCGAATTGATAGTTTGGAAAGATCCAACGTCTCGCTTGTATATACTAGCTCATGGTGTGTGGTCAAAAGATACCGAATGTCAACCATTATTGTGAATCATTCAAAGGCTTTGGCTTTCCCTGCATCGCCCCGGCGAACATGTCGCGCTGTGACCGAGAGCCAAAGGTTTGCTCGAGCGAAACGAAACGTGATGAAATCATCTACAACGTCATTTACAACCCTGTTCATTGCACCTCCCCGCGTTGGATACAATGGCCCATCTACTGTATATACCCTCAACCACCGGAACAAGAAAAAAAATAAAAAAGACTGAAAAAAGGCAGTTCGTTCACTCGCTCGCTTGACCCCCAATGACCGTCCGACTCGTATTATCCCTACACATTTTCAAAAACTTGATCAACGACGTCCCACCCGTCCCTCGAATCTCGCTATTCTCCTGTTGCGTCTTGCGTTCGACTTCATGAATGAATTCACTCAAGTCTAGTTTTTGTTTCTGGTGCTGCTGGGCGGATTCGGTGGCGATGCTAGTGACGGAGCGCAACGTTTCCGATTGCTCCTGTTCGGGTCGGGCGGCCCCGAGTCGAATCAATTCGTCCGTCGGAGGTCGTCGAGCTTGTTGAATAATGTACATGGTTGCGATTCTCATGTGCTTTGTGCGGAGTTCCTTGAGCGCTTCAATCGCCCGGTCGTACGCTTGAACGAGCAACGGTCGGTCGTGCTTGTGCGCCAAAACGAGTGAACGGACCGGATGGGGGTGGGTGCCCAGGTGGTCGAGGAAGGCTCGGTGGGGGGCGGGCATGTAGGCCAACATTCGGGTCATGAACGTTGTTTCGGCCGTCTTCTTTTTCTGGCCGACATTGTCAGTATTGGTAGGGGTGGTTTCATCCGAGGTGCCATCGGGGTGGTCCTGTTCGACGGGCGAGTGCTCGACATTGAGAAAGACGTCGAGAGCGTGAATGAGTGTACTCTGACCAGCACTTGGTCCCGAGATCTTCCTTGCCTGACGACGTTCCCTCTGTTGCTCCCGTTTCTCTTCTTCCGTAATAAACTCGGCCTCCCGACCGCTGCTCGACAATGAATCTTGTTCGATATCGTCAATGCCTATAAACATCCATCCTGCGCTTCCGGGACCATCAGCGTCCCCACCCTTGAACCAGGGGCGAATGACATGGTAAAACACGCCGGGATCACATCCGGTTCGCATCTCGAGAATGATTTCCCCGATTTCCTGGATCCGAACGGCCAAGTCGTCGAGGTAAGCAGTCAATCGTGTGAGACCGAGTCCGTCGGCCATGAACGCTTCGTCAAGACAGGCTCGCATGAGCGAGAGGGCTTCGACACCAGCGAGTTCACATCGAGATGACGTGAGGTAAAAGTGAGCTTCGTCGGGCGTGTTGGTGAATGACTCGAGCGCTCGGGTGTACGGGTTGTGGACTAGATGAGGAGGTTGGGATGGGTTGGTCGGATGAGAGTTGTAGAGCACTGTGTCTGCATAGGTCAAGACGGGGGGTAGACCGAGCATCGGGCAGACTTGAAACAGGGGAATTGAGATGGATGCAGGGATGGTGATGGGCGACGACGATGTCGACGACTGGGATTGTGGTCCACAATGAACATAAAAGTGGAGCAAAAATGTCAAGACCTGGTGTGCTCTTCTCAGCAATGGCAACGAGTGTTCCATGGGCGCTTGATGAACGGACAAGACGGGCATTTCCTCGATTCCTCGTCGCCATGCCTGCTCTTTGGGGCCTCCTCCGAGCGATAGCCCGTTTCCAGCAAGTCCACCGCCACGAGCGACCTGAAGAGCTTGTTCCCATACGGCCCAAGCTGATGGTAGTGTGTCGGGAGGGGCGTCAAAGGGCATGAATCCTGTCCGAACGTCGACGTCGAAATCTGCTGACGCTGTCGAGGCGGTATTAACGGCGTGAGTGGACGAGGACGAGCGAGTGGTGGTGGTGGCGCCATGCTGCGAGTCGTTGCCCAAGGAGGGCAGCAGATTGAGAAAGTGGCCTGGAGGTAGTGAGACAGTCATGGTGGTGTGGATGTCAATGGTGAAAAAGGTGCACCACTGTCCAAGTCGAATGTACGTTTTGTCAAGAGGCAAAAGAGTCAAAGTCGCTGCTGCTGCTGCCTAAATACACTTGCTTTGCCTATCACAGCAGCCAGGAGCACGCAACTATCCATCGGCTTTCGCGGTACCGAGGGGCTTTTCTACAGATTTTACAATGCGAGATTGCCCGCACAGGCACGTTGAATGGACAAAGTGGTGGCAAGATGGCAAGCAAGCAGGCATGGCAAGTGGCGAGGGGACGATGCGATAGATGGATGATCAGATTAAACAAATGCAAGGACTGAAAGGAGGGCAAGGGTTACAGTAGTATCTAGCACGCACGTCTGTTGATGGCAAGCATTTCAACACTGCCCTGGCTGAAACAATGGAGCATGTCGTAACAATACATGCCAATCTGACTGATACAAAGGAGCAAATGTGCAACGAGATATGACCAAGTGACGACAAGTATAGACTATTAATGGGCATGCATTGGGAAAGGGCTGACATCTGCAAGACGTGGTGTCACTACAATAACCCCGCTGTATCACGATGACTCGAGCCATCTCCACTCTTGCCATACTGGCAACAATGACCCACTCGAATCCCAACTCAGTGATGCCTGGTGTATTGAGAGTGTTGACTCTTTGCTACATATTCATGCTTTCCCAGGTCATGTCCTTTTGCTTCATCCCAACTTGGTAGCCTGTCATATCATACGATGCTAGCTACTTGGCGCGCGCAGTGGTCGATGGGAGATAAGAGTGAGCGATATAGGGGTAATCATCATCTGAATGTCCACAGCAGTCCCTCACTGAGCTCAAGTCAGACACCACCCATACTCCACAAGATGGAATTCTCTGCGGAGACCGCATTCGTCACTGACACGCCTGGGCCAGGTACACCCAAGCCTGAGCAACAGACGACCGACAAAAGTGGTCCCACATCTTCAAGCTCAAGCTCTAGCAAGGACAAGGACACTGTGAAGCCGCCCGAGACGAATCAGTCCGTCGAACAAAACTCTTTAAATGAACCCAAGACAGATTCCCCAACACCCCAGTCAACCCAGCAAGACGAAGTGACTCAAGTCGTCTCTCAACTTTCAACATGGGGCGGATCACTCTGGGGAGGTTTCAAGAAACAGGCTGACTCTGCATTGGATGCCGTCAAAAAGGACTTTGCAAGGACGGTTTCGGAAGCTCAAGATGAGATCAAGATGCTCCAAGACCAGACTGCTTCTTTCCAAGTCAAGGCCCCTGACTTGAGCGGATTGGGGGCCGCGGTCAGCAGATCCGACACAAAGTCGTCATCATCAGCAACAGACAAAGGCAAGGGAAAAGACCCGTCGGAGAACGGACCAGCACCATCCACTGCCGAATCCGAATCAGCCCCTTCCGCCAATCAACTAGGTGGTTTCTTCAAGACATTGCAGTCGACGTTGGCAGCTGAAGCCAGTCAGCTGAATGCTAATCTGAGCACTCAATTCCATTCGTTGCAATCTTCGCTCTCGGAATCCATCGCCAACAACCCATCTTTGGCCCAACTCAACACTAGAAACATCTCAACCCTGTCTTCCACGATCCAACAAAACCTCGAACAAGCAGGGACCAAGATCAACCTCAAACAAGCCGAGAAGCTGGCTGAAGAATACTTGAAGCGAGGCGAAAGTCTATTGGGTGAGGCTGGTACATTCCTCAAAGACGCCGTCAAGGTCGTTCCTCCCGATCAGCAATCTTCCGTAGTATGGGATGGATCCGATATCGGCATGTACGCCGAGCAATTGGGAGGAGTGTCAGCAGCGACAGCAGCAGGCGGAGCTGGATCAAGCCGATCTCCGAGCTCAGACCTAGCCCGCTCTCAACTTCGCCTCAACGCACTCTTGCGCCGGCTCAAGGGCGATACCGAACTCCTCTCCCTCGATCCTCTCTCAGAAACCTCTGAAATGAGCTCATCTCGCCAGGAAATGTACAAGACACTCCAAGGACAGCACCTCGCGCTCGACGAGCCCAACTTTCAAAAACTCGTATGGGTCGAGATGGGTCCGGGAGGCTCGGACGAAAAGGCAGCCGTCACGGATGGAGCAGATGTCGAGGTTCTCAAGGCGACCAAGGAGGCGCTCGTACCCTCTCAAATCACGGAACGCGAATTTTGGTCTCGATACTTTTTCCACAAGCAGGTAATCCAGGACGAGGAGAAGAAGAGACAAGCCTTGTTGCAGGGTAAGCGATCTTGTAATGAGCCGTGTGAACATTCTATTGACCTGTTTTTTCTTCTGTTCTTCTCAATAGCAGCTCAACAGCCAAAAGAAGATGATGAAGACTTTACCTGGGACGATGCAGATGCCGAGGACGACACTACCACCAAGACATTGGCGAAACCACCGACTGAACCCGCCAGCAACACGGTCCAACCTGATTCGTCCACCACCAACGACGCTTCAAAGACCCCATCTCAACCCAAGACGAGCACTACAGCCGCCGCCTCCACCACCACCACCACCACCTTGCCGTCTCACACCCCAACGACAGCGCAAAGTACCGATACCAGTCGCAGAGAGAGTGAAGAGAGCTATGATATCATCAGTAAAGAGCAATCAGGTAAACCAGCAAAGAAGCAGGAACAGCAGCAGCAGGCCGATGAGGAGGAGGACAGTGACTGGGAGTAGGCTGCATATGCGGATACATGCCGTGTGACTTGTATACAATGGAGAGTGCAACGGTCTCAACTTTTGTAACACTTGTAATGGGATTTTGTCCATGTCTACGTCGTCGAAATTGTCAAAAAGATGACCTGCTACTCTTGGCATGCTTTCACTTGAGCCTATTCCATGATCTATCATCGATCCGACATTATCGACAGTATCGATCTAATGACACCATCATCATCATCAGAGGAGGAAGGAGACGCGGGCGGCAGCGGAACTTGTGCGAGTTTGGTTGCGCAAGCATGTCGCACCCCATCTCAACTCGACGACCTTTCCAGCCCCAACGCTTGTTGCATGCAGGTATGAGTGTCAAAAGGGCAAGGTCGACAGCAACCATGGATGCCATCCGGGTGGCCAAGGTGAGTCGTACATGGTTCATCTCCAATCAAACCTACTGACTCAGCCGTTTCGATTGTTTCTCTGTGCAAACCAACGACTAGGTGGACCAGGTGTCCCTTGAAAAGAATGGGGTTACAAGTCAAGGGGTCCTACACCTCACACCTCATCATCTCATTTTTACCGTCTCAGATGGTCATGAGGAATGGGTGAGTGAAATCGATGACACCCTGAAAGCTACAAGTTGTATGTGTGTGTGTGTGTGACTCTGACCATGCTATCCTTTTCGCTTTACTCAATATCAATCAGATTCCATACCCCCACATTACCGTCCTACATCGTCTAGGGATGACATTGACGGGATTGTCACCCATTTACATCCGAACGAGAATGTTTGAAACATTTCTGTTCTCGTTTGTCAAGGAACGAGATGCAGAGGATGTATGGACATCGGTCAAGGACCTCGCTCTCGTCTGTGAGTCGAAAGGTGCTTTGTTACAGCTCTGGGAGATTTACGAGCTGGTTGATTGACTGTCTTCTCTTGACATGGCGGATTGTCAGCTTCAATGGAACAGCTCTACGCCTTTCATTACAGACTAGAGACACCGAGCGAGGACAGACCAAACGACAAGGCGGAGTCATCCTCCAAGCTCGAACCATCAGCAAGTGTATCAGCAGGTTCAATCAGTGACCCATTGGCGAATGTACCGTCACCCGTACTGAATGTTGGTCATGCGGTCTCTTCGGTCACAGAGGGTCATACGGGTTGGGACGTTTACTCGCCGCGAGAAGAATTTCTCAGGATGGGCGTGGGTTCCAAACACAAGGGCTGGAGATTTACTGATATCAATAAAGACTATAGCGTGAGTTTTTTCACTCCTTTCCCACCACATTTTGTTCGAGTCTTTACAACGAGCAGTGACTGAGTACGAGCTCTCGTGTCCATGATATAGATTTCACCGACATACCCGTCCAAACTCGTGGTTCCTTCCAAGATTTCAGATTCAGTGTTGGCTTATGGGTGCAAGTACCGAAGTAAAGCGAGGATCCCGGCCTTGGCATATCTCCATTGGGCCAACCAGGCTTCCATCACACGGTGTAGCCAGCCTCTTGTCGGACTGAAAAACAATAGATCCAACCAGGATGAACGATTAATTGAAGCCATCTTCACCACCCACCATGCATTGGACAATGTTCACGGGCCTACAGGGAACGATTTTGGTGCTGGAGGATACGGTTCCAACCCTTTTGGCTCGAGTCAACCCTTGTCAGGCCCACCAGGGTCATCATCGTCATCTTCATCCACAGCCGTCTATGGCGCCACAGCGACCAATCTGATCGTCGATGCCCGACCGACTGCTAATGCAATGGCCAACGTCGCCACAGGTGCAGGGACTGAAAACATGGAATATTATAAATCGGCTCGAAAGGCGTATCTAGGCATCGAAAATATCCACGTCATGCGTGATTCCTTGAAAAAGGTGGAGACCGCACTTCAAAAGGCCGAAAGCACGGGTGTCTTGGATCGACACTTGTTGAAACGATCAAATTGGCTTAAACACATCTCCGTCTTGCTTGACGGCACCTTGCTGATTGTTCGAAACATCCACATCAACTCGTCTCATGTCCTTATACATTGCTCCGACGGATGGGATCGGACGTCCCAATTATCAGCCTTGGCGCAAATCTGCCTCGACCCCTACTTTCGTACGATCAAGGGGTTCCAAGTCCTCGTCGAAAAGGATTGGGTCTCTTTTGGACACAAGTTTATGGACCGATGTGGGTTCCTGTCCCCTGATAAGCTCGATTTAGATTCCGGGATCAAGCCCGATGATGAGGATGAGGAACGTAACGAGGCGACAAGGGCGGCTCAAGCCCTATTCGGAGCGTTTCAAAAGCATCTCACCCCGTCCTCACACCATGTCAAGGAAACGTCCCCCGTCTTTCACCAATTCCTGGATTGCATTCATCAGTTGCAGCAGCAATACCCCACTCGATTCGAGTACAATAGCAAGTTTTTGGAGGACTTGTATTATCACCTCTACTCTTGCCAGTTTGGCACGTTTATCGGGAATACCGAAAAGGCCAGACGGACGCCGGGCGGCACGGATGAAGATGGTGCCAGTGTCTTGGTAGCCTCCAAAGCACCTGTATGCGAACGAACAGTCTCCATTTGGGACTTTGTCAACAACCCCGATCAGCTCATCAAGTACAAGAACCCCGAATACGACCCATCCCAGGATGACGCCACCAAGACTGGCCCAGATGGTGACATGGGCGTTCTTTTCCCCAACCCCAAGCAAGTCCGATTCTGGTCCCAGCTGTTCAAATGCGGTGACGAGCAAATGAATGGCTCCAAGCAATTTATCCAGGACCAGACCCAAGATGCGACCAGTGCTATCACGACCACTGCTACAGGGGACCCCGTCATTGACCGGGACCCTGAAACGGCGGCAAGAGCAGCTGCGATCCTCAAGACGGACGGAAGTGCGCTTTTGCATTCGCCCGTACACACTCCCGCTCGGGCTGAATCTCCCGGACGCTCCACTACTACGCGTGCGACGATGGGGGACTCGTGGCACAATGTCGAATCTTCTCCTCGATCGGACCATGCGACCCTCAAGACGACAGTAG
Organism: Filobasidium uniguttulatum; assembly: GCA_039545395.1. Classification (NCBI taxonomy): domain Eukaryota; kingdom Fungi; phylum Basidiomycota; class Tremellomycetes; order Filobasidiales; family Filobasidiaceae; genus Filobasidium; species Filobasidium uniguttulatum. The sequence goes on along the minus strand of BCJK01000002.1, from coordinate 1,218,778 downwards.
CGACATCATCATCATCAACAACATCGAGTGATCCGACACAAGGGACCGCAAGCCCAACGAGACGGACAACCCGCACAGTCAATCCCACGTTGGCATCGGGAAGTGCGTCTGGCTCTTGGGGGTGGTCCAACTTTTCTTCAGGCGCTCTCAACGTCTTGTCCGGTGCAGCCAAAGAACTCTCGGGAGCTGCCAAGGAGATTCGTACGTTGGGTGCGGATGCGTATACTACCTTTACCGCTCCGCCTCCAACAACAGCACCGACTATGGGATCCTCAGAGGGCGGTCGAGAAGGGAGCGGCATCTGGGACCGATCATCCGCAGTGAACGGGTCTGGTAGTGGTGGTAGTGGTGGTGGTGGTGGTGGTGGTGGTGGTGGCGGTGGTGGTGCAAACTATCCGTCAACGCTGGGCGCCAGGTATACGCGGACCGGCTCAAGCGGCGGCGGCGAGAGCGCACGAGGTGGATGGTCAAACGGAGTGGAAAGCACTCACTACTCTTCTGGCCCCACACGACCTGGTGGTCAGACGGTCGGTCGTATACCCTCCGAGTCTAATCCATGGGCGACAACAAGCTCGTCCACGGCGCCTCTGGGTGATGAGAGGTCGAGCGGTGTTGAGCGCAAGACTCGATTGACGAATGATCTTGCCAAACCAGCGGGCGCTGCTGCTGTACCACAAGACGCCAATACGTATCTGCAATCTCCTGCTGAGACGTGGGGTAGCGTTGCGGACCAGAAACACGGCGGCAACGGCCAACGGAGACCCCAGCCAATGGCCTCTTCTTTGACCACGCAAGATACTCGCTCCATGGGTCTGACTGATACCTATGGACGACTTGATCTGAACGGACAGAAAGAGGACAAGGATCAAGCGGCACGAGATCAAAAGCAATCATCGTCATGGGATCCCTTGGGAGCACTGTGAATAGTTGGCACCATGCGCACCATGTAAAGCCTCATATGTCGCATTCGTTGTACATCAAATGATACCCGAGCTCAAACATGTACAAAGTATTCTGGCTAGACGATGCATCGATTCACCCCGTTGGCAATTCAATCCCTTTTACAAGACACACGCATCACATTCTTTATCCGCTATGCTCGACAATGGAAGAGACCAGCTTTCCATCCTTGACGACCGACTTGATTTGCTCTGGTACGGGCTTTTCCTCAAAGTCACCCTCTTCCTCGCCAACAGGTACACTAATGTTGATGGCACTCGTCTTGCTCGTAATGACTTCGACATTGTCGACGCAAGTCTTGGAGAGGTAGACTTGGCCCGAGTCGGTATTGTCAATCTGAATAGTAGGGACTTGACCAAGGATTTGGACGGTAAAGGATGGGGATGAGGTGATGCTGAGACCTGATACGACTGAATCGAGAAGGATAGATGTCTTTGAGCAGTTGACCATGGAAATCGCATTGACTTTGCCCTTGATTTGGACCACGGAGTTTTTGCAGCCAAAGAGATGCACAGTGTGATTGATTTCGGTCTCCTCAATCATGATTTGACGATTGTCTTGGTGATATTCGACGATCCATTTGGTACCGTCAAGTCGAGTCTCTGCTGGTCGTTGCTGTTGGGTCTTTGAGGGCTGACTGCCTCCATTGCTGCTCAAAGATGAAGGCTTGGGTTTGGTGGTTGGAGGAGGCGCCTTGGAAGCAGCTTTCAACTCGGGGTTCTTGTGGTTTTGCATGCTAGCGTCTACCTTTTTGAGCTTGCTTGTGACACTGGAGCCTTGATTGATTTCAGAGAGGAAAGCGTTTGGTCCAGTAGCCTTTGAGGCTGAAGGTGCAGACTTGCTGGCATCCTCAAAATTGGTCTCTGGTGGGGGTGGGGGACCGGGAGGAGGGGGAGGTGGCGGCGCATCACCGGAAGCTTCGGCACCTCCTTGAGCCCCCGACTTGAATGCAGCAGGGTCCTGACCTTTAGGATTCCAGGTCAGGCCAGTAGTGTGCCATTGCTTGACGTACTTTTGCAAGGCGTCGATCAGACCAATGTAGGAGTTTGCCCAGTCGACGTGCTTCTTGTCCGAATCCTTGAACTCTTTGATCACACGATTCGCCCAAAATTGTGCGGAATCTTTCATTTCACCAACGTATGGCGCGGGTGTAGGTTCCTAGAGCTCAATGATCAGTGGATTGCCGCATATGCCCCCGGACACGAGACACTCACCACTGCAACCCAGCCCCAAGCTGACGCGCCCTCTCCAACGGTACTCAAGTGATTGGCCCAGTTTCTCCCTTCTTTGCCCCTTGAGGCCTTGTCTTTAAAATCCCCGACTTGTCCCAGTGCATTCTGGATAGGGGCAAGCACCTGGATGGTAACTTGGTTAGAGGCAGGTTTGGTGCATTTTGAGGCCAACACAATAGTTTCGAGTTGGGCAGAGGTCAGCGCTGAGATGAAATCAGCCTGTATTTCGAGGACAGAAAAGGTCAGCTTTTTGTTCCCATTTCAAGTGATGATCACTACTTGCATGCTCGGCAACGGGTCCTCCCAACTCTTTACTCTTGGCGATGTAATCTTGCAAGGCGCCCTGGACAATGTCACTTTCATAGGCTTTGACGGCTGGCGAAGCTGGCATTTGATCAGAACTGGAAGAAGGAACTGGTGCTGAGACAGGAGTGGCGGTAGTGGCAGCGGCAGGTGCAGTCGGAATGCTGTTGCTAGAAGGCTGGGCGGGAGATGAACCAGCCAAACCCAAGGATGCAACGTCTTCAAGCCTGGATGTGGCAGCTGTCACCGTGATAAAGATTAAAATGAGGCTTGTCGAATCTGAGGCCTTTCAGATGCTGATAGCTCACCTTCAAGCCGTTTGCTGTGTAAATGTCAAGCCACAAATGGTCTTAGCACATGTGTACGATCATGGGGCAGCTGACCAGCCAGACTTTTGTGGATAGATGGATCAACGAAAGATTGACCGAGTACACTCACATGATGGTGGCCAAGCTATGCATACCCTGCTGAGACGTCATTTTGGATATGGTATCAATCTCGCTGTCTCCTTTGTGCTGGTGTAACTCTTGAATAGGGGTCGCTACTCGTCGCCTTGCTTGTCCAGCTCATCAACGAATGTCAACAATCACCCGCCTACTACTCCTAACGCCTGCTTGTATGGGTTGTTATCAGTTTTGTACACGTCATGCATTGATCCACGGATGAGCGGACATGGGGACATTGCGGACATTCACCAAACTACTACGGTGAAGCTCACGGACATCCGCCACAACCAGCTAACCATGTCCGTTGTTGGGGATGTCCGTGATTCCAGCACTCCCCTCGAAACGAGGGACCGGAGCTGGCTGACCGCAGTAAAGCGGATTTAGGATCTGCGTTCCATGCCTTGCGTCATCATCGCTTGCAGCATTTAGCCTCTTTCCCCAGCAGTGGCCCAGTCTCTACATAAGCTCTCACTCAACCCACCTAGCAAACAACTCGACGCAAAAAAACGAGAAATAGAGCACCGCAGCAGCAGTCGTCTCTAAGCAATTTTTGAAATTCCTCTGAATCAAACCTGGAACTTGCCCAACATGCCTCCCTCACCAAGTCTCGAGCCTCAGGATCACAGGTTGATTGTAGTGTCTAATCGGCTGCCGGTCACCATCAAAAAAGATGCAAGTGGCAAGTACACTTATAAAATGTCTTCGGGAGGACTCGTGTCTGCCTTGTCTGGCTGCAAAAAGACGATGCAATTCACTTGGATTGGATGGCCCGGTCAAGACGTGAGTTTTCTTTTTCATCTTTTTAAATCCAACCGCGAGAAATCTGGCCTTTCTGCATTTTGGAGAGCGAGATGAGAAATCCAGTGACTGATGTCATCTCGCGTCCGACACGCTCACACACATGTAGATCCCTCTCAAGGACAGAGAAGAGGTCAACGCCCACTTGCTATCTGAATTCAACTGTTATCCCGTCTACCTCTCCGACGAACTCGCCGACAGACACTACAATGGTTTCTCAAACTCTATTCTTTGGCCATTGTTTCACTACCACCCTGGTGAGATGAACTTTGACGAAGATCACTGGCTAGCCTACCGTGAAGCCAACATGCGATTTGCCGAGGTCGTCAATGGATTCGTCAATGCAGGGGACATGGTATGGGTTCAGGACTATCACTTGATGCTCTTGCCTATGTTGCTGAGGACCCTAATGTCCGGAGGCACCTCAGCCCATGGAGAAACGACTCGCAAAGAACTTTCACGGGTTGCTGTCGGCGTCCCCGAAGAAATCAATCAAGTCATGGGAATCAAAGCAGCCGATCTACCGTCCCAGGATCTCCCGCACCCAGCACCTGATGTACCTGGTCTGGACGAAGGTGTCGCTGATGTGGAATCAGATGAGCGAGCCGACCAATTTGACCAAGATTCATCTTTGACGAAGAATTCTACCGTTGAAGAAGCCGCAGCAGCCAACGGCAAAGGTGGTGTCAAGATTGGATTCTTCCTTCATACCCCTTTCCCCAGTAGCGAAATCTACCGAATCTTGCCTGTGCGACGAGAGATCCTATTAGGAGTGTTGCAATGTGACTTGATTGGTTTCCACACATACGACTATGCCCGACACTTTTTGTCTTCCTGCACCCGAATCCTTGGACTCGCCACCATGCCCAACGGTCTCTCCTTTGAAGGCCGATATACCCACGTGGGAACATTCCCTATTGGTATCGAGCCCATGCAATTCGTCGATGGTCTCGAGAAACCCGCGGTCGCGGACAGATTGTCTCAGCTCGAAAAACGATTCGAGGGCGTCAAAGTCATCATTGGTGTCGATCGACTCGATTACATCAAGGGTGTCCCTCAAAAACTCCACGCACTCGAAACATTTTTGCATCAACATCCTGAATGGATCGGTAAAGTCGTCCTCGTCCAATTGGCTATCCCGTCTCGTCAAGACGTTGAAGAGTACCAAAACCTTCGAAGCATGACGGAACAACTCGTGGGCCGGATCAATGGCCAATTCGGTACCGTCGAATTCATGCCCATCCACTTTATGCACACGTCCGTGCCCCCCGACGAACTCACGGCCATGTACGCCCTCTCGGACGCCTGTCTCGTCACCTCCACTCGGGACGGAATGAACTTGGTCGCCTACGAATACATTTCCTCCCAAGTCAAGCGCCATGGCGTCATGATCTTGTCTGAATTCGCAGGCGCTGCTCAAAGCTTGAACGGAAGTCTCATCATCAACCCGTGGGATGTTCAATCGACGGCAGATGCCATTTACGATGCCGTCACCATGGATGACGAGACGAGGACGAGTAATCACGAAAAGCTGTGGAAGTATGTATCTACACATACGAGTGAAAAGTGGGGGACTGATTTCGTGAGCGAACGTGAGTCTTGTGGCAACCCATTCATTGATCCACCTTGTAATACTCGACTGATCGCCTTGCACACATACACGCGCTCTAGTGAAACGCATTCAGGGTGCTCCTCCTGTCGTACCAATCCCAGGTCAACGCAACAGGCGAAAGAGCATGGCCGATAGTATTCTTTCCAGTCGACACGGCAGAAGGCATTCCTCAATTGCTGGCATCATATAACACAAACAAGACGCCGTACGATTGTGCCAGCAGCAAAAACTTTTTTCATGAACACATTTCCCATCTTTCATCTAGACGTATCAGATTTTAGAATCAAAGTAGAGCCCGAGACTGAGCGACAACAAGTCTATCAAACACAAAACAATGAACACGAGGCAAAGATGAACGAATACGAGTCTGTACAGTCACCGGCCGTCCACATGTATTTTACACATGACATGATTACATGTTTTCACCCTGAAATCGGACTTTTTGCCAGCTGACAAGTCTAGCACGCTGTGTCTGGAGGGACGTTGTCTGACATACAAGGCATCTATCCACTAATCAATTTCGAGCACTACGCCTCGTTGATCGTCTAACAGGCTTTTCCGAGCCAACATCGTCCTGCTCTTGCTGCTGCCGCTGCTCATCTCTTTTTGCACCGTCATGTTCTTGCTCGACCGGCCCTCTTTGGCCACTCTTTGTCTCTTGGTCCACCATCTCAACATCTTCATGCTGCTGCGGTTGTCGTTGCTGTTGTGATGGTTGTGACTGTTGCTGCTCGTGAACCGCAAAACCTCGTCCACGTCGAACGATTTGCGCAGGGGCCGGGGGTGAGACAGTTGTTCTCGCTTGGGCTACGTCTTGGTCCATTCCTTTGTCCTCTGCTGCTGTTGTACCTACTGTAGTCGTGGTGGGCTGCTCAGGACCGGCTGACGCCCTCGACGGTGATTCACGTGGTGGTGCAGCCCCCTTGTACCCCGATTTGATTTGCATCCCTTCTGCTGGCCTGACAGATGATGGTCTTGAGGGAGCGTCAATGTCAATGGGTTCACTGGCATCCCCACCCCTTGCGTCTTGTCTCGATGATGGTCTAGTCGAAGCGGACCGCGCGTCATTATGATCATGTCGAACTGATGGTGATGGAGCTTGTCCTTGCTGCTGCTGTTGCTCGTTTCGGCGTGACGTGGGTGGTTGCATAGGGGCCTGCATTCGAGCTAATAGACTAGGGACGTGTCGAGCTGAATCCCTGGACGGTCTGTCCGAGGACGACCACCCGGCACCCCGGCCAGGTTCACGCTCACGATCAGCTTGACTGCCACCACCTTCGCCCCATCGTCGTCGATCATCTCGGTCATGGTTGTAGCGGTCATACGCACCGCCGCCGTCATCTCGTCGATTGCTTGCCGGCGATGAAGAGTGCCCATCTCGGTCTCGATCACTGACATTGCTGTTCCCGAGACCTAATCGACTAGCCAAAGACGGTGTAGAGGGTTTGGAAGGACCGGAATGAGAGCCCGGTGGTGGTGGAGCTATTGAAGATGATGATGAGGATACCAAAGGTGGTGGTCGACTATCTGGTGTGGACACAGCGTGGTCGTCGTCGTCACGTTTACGTTTGGAACCTTGCTCATCGGACAAACGACGTGAGCCTTGATGACGCTGATGCTCCTGGGCTGGCACCTCCCATGAAGGGACGACGAGTGGAGGGCGCTCTCTCGGCGTAAACATGAAATTCTGAGAGGACACATGCGGTTTTCCGTCAGCTCGACTTGTCGGTTTTGTGTTCCACGCTTTCGGATTCGGGACTCAGTACTCACCTTGGTCATAATTTCAACATTGATCCACTGAGCTCTCTCTACAGGATCCATGTTCCTGATGTCGACAGTCTCACCGTTCAATGTCCGTTCACAGACATGCCATACCTGATGCATCGTCTTGCGTATTGATGGGCCCATGAGGTAATTCACCCGTGCTCGCAATTTTGTAAACAGGTAATAGGCGATCACGAGACGGTACTCGAGCTCAGGCAAGACGGGCGGGATAGTGCTCGAGGAAATCACATAGGGAAAAACGCGAGGAAGGCCACCAATCGTCTTTTGAATAACATTGACGGCGAGTCGTTGGAGTGTCAAGCGTTCTTGATCCGTCTCAGTCCCCGTCATGATTTCGTGTTTCCATGTCTGCCAACTGCGAATCGTCCATTGCAAGAGTCTCGACAATGTATTGGGACGCCACGGACCGGGCGGCGACGGCGCCGCTGATGTCGAGGCAGCTTGATTTTGTCGCTGGAGATCGTATCGACGAGTCCAATCATTGACGAGGCCAGGTTGGTGACAGTAGAGGTATAGTAGCCACCGGTAATCAGGCTCGACTTTGCCCGGTTTGACGCAATCGAGAAGCACATCAATCTTTTCCAGATACGTTTGGATGATGGATGGATCCGTTCGTGCGAGTGCACAGTCAATGATGGCAGCGAGCAACACTGTCATGGATCGATTTGTGGCCAACGGTCCCCGCACCTGATCACTCGCGAGTAACAGGTCGGCTGCCTTGAGACTGGTCTCGAGGTCTCTTGTCTGAGTCAACAATGCGTACAGGTTGTCGATTGTCGTCTTGGAATCGCTTCTTGAGTCATCGTCGTCGTTGTCCTCAAGACAAGGCTGAGGTCGTTTCCACCAGCGTTGTATATCTTGTTCGAGAGGTCCTTGAAGCAGATTCCACACAATTGAGGCCGGAATCGTGCATGATGAACCCTTTTTCAAAAGCGTGGTGAGGAGACCAACTGAAGCGCCAGGATCAAGATTCACGAGCGACTGAATGCATTCTTCAAGTGTACTGATTTCCTCGGCCGAGTTTTCAGCATGAGAAGAGTTTAGCATTTGCATCAGGACATCAGTCATGGTGCCCACATGCTCATCCAGGCCGACCGTGGCGAGTTCGACGACAAGCTTGTATCCTTGCACCCTGACGGCCGCTTGATCATGCTCGACGACATCGTAAGCTGCATCGAGGGCAGTTTGGGCGTGGTGAGGGAAATCGGCGATTAAAGACGGAAGGTATCGAGGAAGCAAGAGAACGAGATCCTCCGAGTCTGATTTGGAGGATTCGAGGAGTGCTTGCAGGGCAATTTCACGCTGGACACACATGCACATACATCCACCGTCACAAGATAAATTAGCAGTCAGTCAACGTGATGTCACGGTCATACTCACTGATTCTGAATCATCTGTCGCATTCAAACCCTGTTCCACCAGGTCACGAATGTCTTCCAGAGACATTTTGTGTGTGTAATGATGGATTAGGTAGTTGGTAGTTGATCGTTGAGGTCTATTGACAAAACAGGTTCAAAATGAACGTTGGAGACAAAAGTCGCGCAGTCTACTCGACCTCGACTACTACTACTCGAGTACTACTGCCATTTACTAACACGCTTCTGATGTTACTGCCAGTCATCGACCACTTGAGCAAAGCAGTCAAGCAAAATCATGGACATTGTTGCATGTATTGCCACATGTCATACAGATATACAACATACAGAAAATCGTGTCCGACAAGAACTTGCCCCGCTTGCTTACTAGTTTAAACAAAACAGCACGGCACCCAAGACTCATCGACAAAAAAGTTTGTCTGCACCAAGTATGACGGTTCGCGGCTCCGTGCAAGTCAAACCCTTTTACAGGCCGGCGTACAGAGCCCACCAGCTCAGTCCCCTTACCCCCACCTTGCGCCCAGTCCAACCATGTCCATGATTCCCCCATCGGGGCCAGCTCAACCAAACACTGGGCTCAGGAGCGGCGCGAAAAGGGGTAGACAAGTGTCAGACAGGCACAGGGTGGGTGAAAAGGAACCAGAGAAGCGGGAGTTTACGCCAAGTGAGCCGCGAATGCTTTTGAAAATGGTGGTTTAAAGTCTTGTAGACTTTAAGCGTTGAGAAAAAAGAAGAAGAGGTCGACAAGGAGAAGGAGTGTATGAAACTTTTGATGATGGCTCTTTGTAGGGGCCACGGCAGCGGGCGAGCGAGGTGTTCACGTGAAACTTGCCCGCGCGCCGTAGTGGGAAACGATCATTAAGCGTCCTGGACAAGCAAGTGGAGAGAAAATATCAAAATAGGGGTTCATGCGTTCATGCATGCATATTGATAGACCATTCACCATGCCATGACATGCGAGTAGTATATACGATAACCATACATTACACTCATGCAGCCATGAGCTTTCTTCGTCCGACTTGAGCCTGGAAACCAGTCTTGATGGCGGCCACGGATCGTCGAGACCCACACGATTCACACGTGATAAAGTAGAGTCGGTTCTCCTTGTTCAACAATGTGTCGGGAGATTTACACGTCTTGCAGACCACGTACTCGACTGAAAAAGAGTAAAAGCGCACGTCAGTCCAGGTCCTTGGTAAATCTAGGATTCAGCAACAAAATACCTACCAATGTACCGTCGCAAGACGTTCTCCATACTCTTTTGCGTATACCTTCCCTTGATGATCAATCGCTGCTGAGCATCCACACTTCCGCTCGTTCCCAATTCGGCAAACAAAAACTCCATCAAATGCTTTGGCTGCCTGTGCATTCTCCGGCAAATCTCGGCCAAGTTGGCAAACATGGTCTTTTTCGTTCCTTCACGGGTGACTTGAGGCGGAACCAAGGTGAGTTTCTTCTTGTCCCCAGCCAACTCGGGGTTGTGCGAGTGAAGAAGGGTGTAGAATCGAGTCAAGAGTTCGGGGTAAGTGTAGTCCCGAGACGTGCCGACCCAAGATTCTTCGCCGATTTTTGTAGATGTAGAGTCGTTGCCCTGGGTGGTCGAAGATGCAAACACGTCGTCCCCGAGGTCACCAGCTCCGTCTTCGTGTTCTTGCTGTTCAGCAGCTTCAGCTTGTCCAATCTTTAGAATAGTCAAAGCAAGTCAGAATCGCGACGTTAGAGTGATTCAACAAACCTTTGAAACACACCTCCTTTTCAAACGCCTCGAGATCAAACGCTGCCTTCTTCTTGCTAGACTTTTTCTTCTTCTTTAAATCCCCAAATTCTCCCATGTCAGCATCTGCAGAAGCAGCAGGTGTCGCATCCGCCTCTCCGGTAGAACCCATGACCTCCTCCAAATCCATGGGAATAGCCTTCTTCTTCTTGCTCTTCTTCTTCAAGTCTGCAAACATGTCTCCATCGGCAGGAGCCTCGTCTGTAGCGACAGCAGCGGGGGCCTCATCACCAGGCTTGGCAATTCCGGTGTCCAATTCATCTTCTTCCCGCTTGATTGAATCAGATCCGAGAGACTGGGTTGTCGTGCCAGCATTGCCTTCAAGTTCAATGTCTTCGAAATTGACACGGGTCTTTTTTGACTTTTTCTTGAGACCTGCAAACATGGGTTCTTCGGACATGGTGGGCAGTGGTCTGGTGTGTATGTGTGCGTGTTGTTTCCGGTCAAATGTAAGTGTGATGGACAACGGTCGTCTCCTATCGTGTGCGCTGTATAGAGATGGGTGGATGGGTGACGGGTGACTCGAGGTGCGACTGGCGAAGACAAAAGAGCGCGCGGGTTTAAGCAATTAAGAGGACTTTAAGCTCTTAAGCCGGGTTCCTGCATGGCCAGTATTTCCACCTGCCTGCATCTCCTACTCGCACAGTCACTCGCTCTGGAACCATTGCTCACACTCTCTTTGGATGGGTCCTCCACATTCACACTGATTGACGAGCTTGGAGCCACACCAGACAAGAGCCATCCGGTTGAACTGTCGTGTTGTCCATTGCCCGCCATGCAAGTCGCTTTTCTCGGTCCATCCTATTCGTATTCTCACAAGGCGAGTTTTCCCAGCTTGGGTCTGATTGCGTCATCGAATGATCAAGACTGTTCTGACTCGGGCGAGTGCCTGTCTTGTGGAATCTCTAGGCAACACTCGACGTATTCGAGGGACAGGATGTCAATGTACTACCTTGTGATACGATAACGAGTCGGTCAGCTTCTCTCGCTCACGGGGTGGTGCGACGAGTGACGTTTGCTAAACCTGACGACTTTCATTGCGCCATCTCATGAATTCTCTACTGGCTTGCTCTGCATCGTGACTCGTGGTGTCTATCAATTACACATGGTTACAACAGGAGTCTTGGCCAGCCATACGCCATTTGCCGTTGTTCCTCTGTCTAATACAATCCAAGGGGTTGTTCATGAAACCCTCTACAATCTCTTGTGTCCACATCATACAACGCAAGACACACGATCCGACGACTGGCAAATCATTGGCTCCTATCACCTCCCCATCCAACATGCCTTGGTGGTGCGTCGAGGCACATCGATGGAGCAGATCGAATGGGTTGGCAGCCACGAGCAAGCCTTGGGTCAATGTTCGGCCCACTTGAAAGCCAACTTGCCGAATGCACGCCAGGTCCAGTTTGACTCGACAGCAAGAGCAGCAGAAACGTTGGCAGCGGGTCATGGTGACAGTCCAGGAGCAGCAATCTGTTCCAAGGATTTAGGTGATCGGATGAATGAGCTCGAGGTGATGGCGACAGGGATCCAAAACGTTCAAGGTGAGTCTTTCAGTTTTTTGTCCTGTGATGATACGAGGCCAACTCCGTTGCATGTTACGCCATTAGACAACTACACTCGATTCCTCGTCCTCCGTCGTCGATCACACGAACCGTCACTGCCGAACCCCCCTAGGTTGACTCGACAGCTGAACACGACGGCTGCAACAACCACATCCAGCGCCTCCGATAGCCTCCCGCCCCATCCACTTGTTGGCGCTGCACAGTCGCGACCGGAATCGACTTTTCTGGCTGTTCACTCGGCAGCGGTATTGCAGGATTTGCCTTCGAATCTTCAAATTGTCGCTGTGCATTCTCTGGCACAGGTTCCCGACGAGGTCAAGGGTTCCGGGGCGAGCGGTAAAGCCGAGGATGAACGGTATCTTGTCGAGGCAGCTGGCCAGGTCGAAGAGGATGAATCCAAGTGGATCGTTCTTGGTTCATCGTGAGGCCGTGACCCGAGATGGCACTTGTTGTATTCATGTCGTTAGATGGCACTCTGATTGTGCTTGATGCCCACGGCATGTTACCAACTTTGCCCCCTCACTCGATAGGTCGAGCTTCCTTGACCCTAAGGTACAACCAATTGACGGCTTCCTTGACCCCGTCTCCTGTCAGCGCTGAGATCCCGAGCACGTCGAGACTGGCCATGCGATCTGCCTTGGCGCCATCAAAATCAGCAAATCTGGTAGCCGAGTGTTGCTCGTCGTCGTCATTGCGGCCACCTTGTCCGTCACGAGCATCATCGTTTACAAGGTCCATCCTTGCACGATGCCATGCATCAAACGATTCGCGGATCTCAGCTGGCGACAAGGCATTCGTCGAATCCTGCTTGTTGGCGACGAGCAGCAAAGGTAGGTTCAATAACCGCGGGGACGTCAAGACGCTGTCAAACACGCTCCATCCTTCCCCGAGTCTGGCTTGATCAGAGGAATCGAGAACAAACACGACGGCGTGACACTCGTCGTAGTACTTGGGCCAGATTTGGCGAATATCGCGTTGACCGCCTAGATCGAAGAAATGGAGGGTCGTTTGAGGTAGGTTGATTTTCCCGACTGATGGGCCAGGAAATCAGCATGCTGTTTTCTTGTCACCCACACTTAGAAGCAGACTTACTGTTTTGTCCCACGGTTGGCCCGATTTTGTCTGGATGCATCCCAGGGATAGCATTATACAGGGTCTTGATCTTTTCGAGCATAGTCGTCTTGCCTGCATTGTCAAGACCGATAATCACCACCGAATACTCGTCCTTTCTAGTCCAGTAGTCGTAGAGACCTGTCAACAAGTGGTACATGGTGTGTAATGGTGCTGAACGATCTGGATAGTGTTGATAGATTGGTCCCTTTGGATTTGGATGCTTTGTACTTTATTCGCTTTATTCGCTTTATTCTGTTCGAAATGACGAGTGTGCGCCCGCTCGTAATCAGATTGAATTGTGAATCTTGCCTGACCTTGCTTTCTCCATCCTACTTTTGATGAATCTGCCACTTGTCGTGGATCTACCACTGTAGAAGCAGCACACATCGATTGTAACACTATCATGTCTCTATTCGGAGCAAAGGTAAGCTGATTCCATGGCATATCCGTCCAGTCCGTCCAACAAATTGATATCGACAATTTGCCTGCGATAGCCCGCTGGTACAGGTTTCAGCTTTGGTCAACCTGCTCCAGCTGGCGCAACAGCTCCTGGCGCTGGAAACACGGCAACAGGCTCATTGTTTGGTGGGTTTGGAGCCAAGCCAACTGCCTCGACCGCCTCTGCACCAGCCTCGGGGTCGTTGTTTGGTCAACAACCGCAGCAACAACAACAGCAGCAGTCGGGGACGAGTCTGTTTGGTCAGCCTCAGCAGCAGCAGCAGCCAGCAGCGGGAAATACTGGTAGTCTGTTTGGGCAAGGGTTCGGAGGCTCCACTGCCACTGCACCAAAACCTGCGACCGGTGGGTTGTTTGGCACGGGTACAACTACAGGGGCTACTTCAACAGGTGGTGGATTGTTTGGAAACACCTCGACGACGACTGCACAACAGCCTGCCAGTACAACGTTTGGAGGGTTTGGGACAAACAAGGTCGGCGGAGCTCCCTCGTTTGGGCTAGGTCAGTCGAGTACACAACCATTTCAGCAGCAACAACAACAACAGCAATCGCAACAATCACAGCAACAACCACAGCAGCTGCCTCCTTGGTCGAGTGGATCAGGCATTCAGTTAGAACAGGTTTTCCAGGTTGACATTCCCGGTGACATGCTGTTTGAAGACATTGAAAAGAAATTCCCCGGGACTGCAAAGGCCATTCTCATGATTGAGTGAGTCTTCTGGCCCCTTTTCTCGATGCCTGCTCACAGTCGACTGATCACGCCTAATGGCATTATGTTTTAGAGAGGCACTTCAAAAGGAGCGCAAGGTCAAGGAGAGTATCGATGTCAAGGAGTTGGGCAACAAGTTGACCCAAGACCGCACAGATATCAACATTCTGTCTTCGGCAAGTCTCATCCACCATCAAGCTATCTATGTCCACTCCGCTGACCTCCTTCCTTGTCTTGCATGTTATTATCCCCGCTTATTCAGGGCATGCAAGTGCATCAACACGCCATCAAATCCCTCCGAACCCGAGTCGATCTGTTGAACTCTTCCACAGAGGAAATCCTGAATGTCTGGCAGACATGCGTCGAAGTCCTCAAGACTGCCCACGAGCAAAAAGCGTCGGGTGGTAGCATGATGCCGCAACATGCAACTTTCTATCGAGAGTGAGTCTGAGCATCTCGGTAATTTATTAGGTCTAGCAATAGGATTTGACAATGCCTTGGCATTATAGATTCTTTTCTAAATTGGCTGTGCGGCTAAAGGGAGAAATGGATCAGTACAGGCGTACGATCGAGGTGAGTCAACGGTCAGATGCTTCGCCCCAGCCCCCAGTGCTGGAAACTGAACGCGAATTGCCTATATAGCAAATCGAACGCCAACTCATTGGCATGTCACGAACCTCTCATGTACCTTCGCCTCAAGGTAAGCAGCCGCTCGCTGAGCTTACTACGCTCTCCAGGCGCGATCCCAATTCTGACGATCATATTCATCTTGTTATTTCAGCCGTCGCCCAAACCGTGTCAAACAATCAAAACACCATTCTCGGGCTCGCAAGTGACTTGTCGGGTCTTGAAGAACGCATCCGTTCATTGGCGGATTACTATCGGTAAGTATCCCTATCTCTCTCCTTTTTTCATAACAACAATTCCGGCTGACAGCCGTTCACTGTTTAATCTAAACTACGCTCCTCTAGACAAACATACAGATCCAAGATGAACACCGTCGTTGATCCCTTTGTGATCGCCCGGGCAGAGGCGGGTCAACCTCCATTGGGTTACAGTGGGAAAAGGGGTGAAAGAGGTTTGACTGATGATATTGGAGGTTTGAAGATGGGTTGATGGGGCGGCCTCGGCGATCTGACTTGACATGTGTACTTTGTATCGCAAAAGTGTGCATTCATTTTTGGATTGACTAGGCTGGAGAAGAGGAAGTGAAATTGGTCATTCAATCTTTCTTTTTTGGTTTCACGTTGCACGATTCTGGTTGGGTGTGTAATGGTCGAGCTATGATATCAATGTCGACAGCATCGCAGCATCATCCTTGATTCATGGTCTGGCACTTTCCATCCAGTATTCATCGTCATCGTGCTTGGTATGATAGATGACATTTGAAGGCTTTGAGCAGCTCTGTATCAATCTCAGTCATTTGCTCGTCATGTCATCTTAGTACACTCTGCCAATGTGATATGTGATACCTGACAAGATGACCAACTCGACACTCGCAGTGTTTAGCCTTGTGTGAACACAACTCACAACAGCTTACCATCTCTTTTGCAACGTTCACGGCGACCTCTCGATACCCGACCTCGACATCGCAAAGAAGGTACTGCAAACAAGGTCGTCTCTGCTTGCCCGCGCTTGCCCGTCCAGCCCGTTTGCCCGTTTGCCCGCAAGAAAGAAATACTTCCGTCGCCACCAGACGCATAACCGAGAGCTCCAACTTCGTTGTAGTCATGTGCACGTAAGCAGAGACGACAAACTGAGCTGGTGCAGATGGACAATTCTTGACAATCGCAAAGACATTTTGGAGCTCAATTGTGACAAGGTCGGAAGACTAAAGTACAGTACTTATACTGCAGCCAGTGGGCAGAATCGAATGTCATTTTGTTGAACTCACACAATCACATCACCATTGACTCCAAGCCAAAGTTTGAAACAACTCAAGTCACCTCATTCACAAGACTTGCTTCTTCAACATGTCCTCCTCTACTACGTCACTCGATGTTCCTCAAACGGGAAAGAGTAAGTGCTAATTACGATTTGCGCACACATTGTTAAACGACTGTGAAAACCGACGCAATTTACAATTCGCTACAGCCTGGCTTCAAACGACTCGAGGAAAGCCTCGTGATGTTCTCGTTCTCAAAGAGAATCATCCAGTCCCAACCCCCGGCCCAGGAGAAGTCATTGTCAAAGGTCAGTCTCGAGGAGGGTGAACGAGACGTCCATCTGTCAGAGTAGAGTGGCTGACGAGATCCGCTCTTCCACTGATTGTCCAGTCCACTCTGTGGCTCTGAATCCCGTCGGGTACAAGATGATGGGCCTTCTTCCATGGCCTTTGGTCAAGTTGCCTATTATCCCAGAGCAAGACTTTTCTGGTACCGTGGCCGATCCCAACGGCAGCTCCTCTTGGAAGAAGGGTGATCGTAAGTGCTCTCTCATCTCTCGAATCGATCAAGGGCTCTAGACCCGAAGAACGTCCAATCATCTGACATTGTCTTGTGTGCACACGCAGAGGTTCTCGGTTTGATCGAAGCTTCCCTCCGATTCAAGCAGGGTAAAGGCACCATGAGCGAGTACATTGTCGTGGGAGCCGACAAGATCGTCCCCAAGCCCGACAACATTCCATTCGAAGAAGCTGCCGGGATCGTCACCGTCGGGTTGACAGCCTTCCAGGTCCTCTCTCTTCCCGACCACGAAATCAAACCAGGTCAATCCATCTTCATCAACGGAGGCGCTACTGCCGTTGGTCAAGCTGCTATTCAAATCGCCAAACGATTGGGACTTTCTGAAATTGAGGCTAGTTGCAGTTCTGAAAAGTCCGACTTTGTCAAAGGGTTCGGCGCTTCCAAAACATACGACTATAGGAAAGCACCCCTCATTGACCAACTCAAGGCGGAGCGAGCGGGAAAACCCTATGATCTCTTTTTTGACGCCGTTGGCGCTCCCGACTTGTTTTGCGAGGAGTTGCTCAAACCTACGGGAATCTTTGCGACCATTACTGCCACGGCTAGTACACTTATTCCTACCATTAGTGCAGCATGGTGCCCAAAGTACTTGGGAGGAGCAGCAAGAGCGTTCAAGGTTGTCTCCAAGCGGTGGAACGAAAAGCAACTGAGGCAATTGGTTGACTGGATGGAGCAGGGTAAGCCAAGATGGTGTTTCTCCAAGGTCCAGAGCTATGACTGACAGGCTGCCCGTGAATAGATCTTATGAAACTGCCCATTGACCAAGTCTACACCTCGGACCGGGAAGGCGTCATGGCCGCTTACGACAAGCAAATGTCAGGCAGAGTAAGTGGGCTCAGCCATTCCTTACTAAAACATCAATCGCTGACGCCTTTTCGCTATTCAGGCCAAGGGAAAGGTGATCGTGAATATGGAGTGATTGAATATGTAGCCGATAGAATACTTGTCTTGTTTGTGCTCTTGTCCCAGTTGTCAGATTATGCTCATCGTATCCCAGTCCCATACCACGCAAGCTTAGCACAGATCGATTGCGCCCTTCTGTTGGGCCATATATGATCGTGTGAGAAAGGAGCAGTCGCTCTGGTGTCTTTGTGAAATCGATTTGATGTGGGGTTGATATACATGCCGCATATGTGCAGATTCTCTCACTCGCCGCTTTGGTGTCTTGACTTGAACTACTCGTCATCGCCTTTGGCGGCGGCCTCTAATGCGGCGGCCTTTTGTTTCTGGAGCTCCTTGGTTCGTCGAATGAAGCTGGGGGGGAACAGGTGAATCAAAGTGTGAGAAAAGGGGCCAAGAGGGTCAATGTGACAGTCAGCATCCAAAAACTGACATCGATTTGATAAGACCCAGGAGAAAACTCACTCGTCATACTGACACCTGAGAACGACCACGCAAAGATCAGAACACAAAAGTAAAAGATTCCGGTCAGCGTTCAAACTCTCTCCCACATCAATTCGCCTTCCCGTCCGGAAACCCTTTGCTGTCTCGCCGCACAAAGGAGCTTTGTCTTACTTTTCGTACGAGTGCCTGACCATGTTGTGGAGACCAAAAAGTATGAGCAGTCAGCATTCGCTTCACACCCTGCGAGGAGGCATTGTTTAAAGGACGTCGACCCACCTCTCATCCTCACACTTCCAGGGCAGAAAGGCAGACTTTTGTCGACACTTGTTCAAAGGGATGAGGAGTCTGGGCCAGGCAAGTAGCCATCCGTACCGTTGAAAGACGACAAGGCCACAAGTTGATCAGCCTTCGTTTGCACTCGAGCGAGTTATCAAAACAGCAGTCGACTCACGCAGAACACTGATCCCGCCAAGCGAGGGGTACTCGCTCAGCGTCCAATTCAGATTGAGATGCCGTGGTCGAGGAAGCCATGTTTGTTAAGTGTTGTCAAGTAGAGAAGGCTAGAGATGACTGGGGAGACTTGAACCGTCGGGTTTGGTCCAATGGAGAGGTGTGGATTCCCCTCTGCTGGTTTAGGGGTGCGCGCAGAAAGCGGATCCAAAATGTTGGGCGGCAAGCCGGTAGTTGGTTGGTTTGGTATACCACTGAACTTATCGTCAAAGGATTGAAGAGGTATGAAGTTTTCAAAATCACATCCTGAATTACACTCAAAAGTTCTGGTAGTTTGCAAAATCTGTTCGATCGATGTGTTCTGAACGAGGGTTTACGATCACTCGAAGCCAGCAAGCAATCTCCAGGAATTATTATCCTTGCGACTTTTGTCAAACCTTTTGCATCTGCTTCAACACCACTGTGCCGCTGCCACAATACTCAGAAAGGCTCTGGGTCACCCCGGAGACTTATTTAACATAGCTTTGGAGAATGCTGGGTGTTTGTTTAGAGTTGCTCCCTCGCTCAGTCACAACAGCACTTGTCTGTTGACAAACGCTCAATGCTCTTTCAAAGTTCAACTAGCTTGAAGCCAAAAAAAGTTTCTCTGAAAGCTTTTGTTTCTCGTGCATTCTTGACGGGAGGTGCTAAGCAAACTCGCTTTTCTGGGTGTTCGCTGAACTGAGAGAAAATTGACTTTCGAATTCTCGCGAAATTCTTTCGAAATTCTTCCCTCTCATATAGACCGACTCTGTGCTATCTGCATCGTCGAATCTGCAATTCAAGTCCACAAATCTGCTGACACAAGAAAAAGAACCCACAGACTTTCTATGGCATGAGTTATCGTTCACTCCAGCTTACACTACAACTCGGTTTCACATTCAGACTCTCATAAACAGTCCATTCCGTCGGGCGTGATCACGTGCAGTCGTTCAGTCGTTGGCTCTCTGCTCATCTGCTCAACGCTCGCAACGCTCATCGCCTGCCTATACTGCTCGAGTGCTTGACCCATATCTTTCCCCCTTACACCCTACTTCATGGGACCGTGGGTGTCCAGCCTAGTTGACACGAATTCAGTAGGACAATACATCGACCCCTTACTCTACCGAGATCTGGCAAAAAGTGAAACAGCCGTTGTAAACTCAGAGCTTGGTATTTCAGTGCTCACATCTATCTCACAGTCAGCTCGTCGATGAATCAAGTTGTCCACATCAATGACTAGTCGTCGATCGACCGGTCACCAGTCAAGCCTTGTCTGTCTCGCTACACCTCGAATCTAGTGAGTACTACTCTGCCGTCATCCTTGAGTCTGACATCGAGGCACCACTACGACTGCATATGGAGAGTCCTCAAGTGTTCACTCACGGGTGAAATGGTTGACCAGTCAGGCAAATTCTTTCATCGAGTTACAACTGTGGTAGCTAATCCAATCGCTTCCATTCTTGATGAATACTGCGTACAAAGTCTTCAACTTCATGTCCCTCCTATGTGTCGAATTGAAGGTGATCAGCTTCAAGAAGCCGGGTTCAATGGGCGAGCTGATCAAAACTCACGTCGCAATCATACCAACTGCCATCATGCACGCATCGAACTTTTCCTTGGAGCAGGATAGTGCAGCTTTTCTTTGCGTTGAGCTCATTCGAGGTACGCTTGATGCTGTTTCTCAACAAAGTCTTGCCCTCCTTTCCGATTGACTGGTCATCGCTGTTGTCATCGTCTTGACCATTCTCGACTCCACTGACACAATGCTCGACACCTGATTCGGTCCACGAGTGGCCGATCGATTCCAAGCTCTTTCGGGCATAGGCATCCGACCCAATCTGATGCGGGTCAAAGTAATTTTGAGCTTGGATGAAGGCCAGCGTTGGGTGCTTGTTTCCGATGAATGCTTCGCTATCATCTGGACTGGCATCGGAGGCGAGAGATTTGGGAGTGCCTGGAGGAATGTGTGCTTGTACACAAAGCTGTTGAACGTTGCCTCGACATTCCGCGTCACCGTGCATACATTTGACTCCATAAGGCGACCGTTTTGATTGTCTGACAGCGCAAGAAGCAATGGGAATGATTCGCTCGATAAGATGAATGACTCGAACGCAGGTAATGCGAGCGCCGCGACTTACGACCCAATATAATTGAACGTCAAGTCGACCTTGTCGATGATGCCTGGGGACATCAAAACCTTTTCAATGGTCGATTCACAAAGCCTCTGATAGTATATGTTGGACGATCATCAGTCCAAAGGTGGTTTGAATAAGTGAGCGAGCGGTTGAGATGATCCTATTTGCCTCGGTCAATACTTACAGCGTCAGGACACAGACTCATCACTGCCAAGTCCAGCTGGACTTTTTTGTGACCAGCATCTGCTTGGCCGTTGTACGACTCGTATTCTGTCTCATCATTGTCTGTCTGCTCGTCGGTCGCTGGATGATGCTGGTCGTCTTGATCCTCTGATGCCCCTGATGTGGGGTAGAGAGCCGCCAGTGATGAATCCGGTCTTTGGTGAAAGAAGAGGAATATGAAGCCGAGGATGAAGGCAGGAACGATGAACACGTATATCGGGAAGCGTTGTGGTGGCATGTTGCGGTGTGATTTTGTCACTGTCTGACTTGGGGTAGTTGATTTGTCTATAGTCGTAACTTGTCTTGTCATCCACCAATTCATCTTGACATCTTGCTATGCTGAAGTTGCAGCCGTTATCAGTTGGATTAGCGCGCGCGCGTCACTTTGTTATCTCTTTCGCGGCTTATCGCCTGGGCCATCCAGACTTTCAACTGGAGAATCAACTACTATTCAGTGTCGACCGGTGTTGTCGAATACGTCCTAGAGACAGCTCACCACCATGTTCAAATCTACGACAAATCCAGCGCCACGCAAAACAGCGCCAGTAACCCTGCGGTATGCTTCAACAGCGAGTTCCATCAAAGGCTCTGCGCAAGAGTACAAGCTACTTGAATTGTCGAATGAACTTTTAAAAGAAATCGAGCAGACAGACGGAGACTTGTCGTGAGTTTTGGTCCCACAGCATGAGTCTGGACAACGTTGAGTTTGTCGATTGCATACGGTACATAGGCTGCAAGTCAAGGGCAAACCATCGGATGACGCCGTGATATGCACACCAACTGCGACATATCAACTGCGGTCGATATCTCTGTCAAATTCGCTCATCCTTTTCGAGCCACCTGCAATATCTTCAGCTTCGACTTCCTCATCAGTCGAAGAAGTACCCCCACCAGAACTTCAAGTCCAGGACACCCTCCATGAAATCCTCGAGTTGCTGCCCATTGTACCGAGGGTTGGACGGATTGAGAAGATCTTAAAAGACAGCGCGTGGGAGGGCATCAGTCCTTTCCCATCAGTGAGTACTGCGGTGGTCAAGTCGGTGTTGTTACAAGTGTGTGATTGCTAATGTATCATTGCGTGGTGTATGTTCTAGGAAGCACGAAAACGATATACACGAGCTCAACTACGCTCCGTCATCCAGGCTTCAGATGTCGAACTGGATCAAGGTCTGCAAGACCAAAATGTCATTGAGATTGACCGTGAGTAACTCAATGTCATTTCGAACCGATCTAAACTCCAACATACCATTTTCTTTGCCAGGACACTTGCTGTACCTACCACTTCCCGAATTACTCCCACTCCTGAGTTTGCTCCTCTCTCTCATCACTCTTCATTCGCTCTCCGCCTCCGAACTCCCACCATTTGAATTCGATAGTCTCCCTTCCATGACGCTGAGCTCCGGCTCAGCAGGAGTACAGCCCCCATCTCCCCCTCTAGCAGATCCAGAACCGATTCTCAAGCGTTTGGCCGAGGAACACGCTGTTCCTTCTGATCTTGCTTTGGGTGTGATGGATCTGTTTGGAAAAATCATCGAAGTGGACACGCAGGAAGAAGACGGAAAAAGGGTGTGGATTGTCGATGTGCCAAGGATTGTCAAAGAGATGGGCAAGGGAATGCTGTTGGCCGAGAATGTGAGTCATTCGGCCGCCTCCACCTGCTCCACCTCTTGGCCGTACTCGAACCGTGTTGATCGGGTATTCTTCATTCTTCTGGTGCTGGACATAGAGGGATGACCCCAATACGGTTGCCGACTTCATGAGCCGTTGGAAAATGGAAGTCGGGGAGGACTTTGGTGACCAAATAAGCCTCGAGTCTCTCAAGGTAGGTGACGTAACACCCGTTTCCCATCGTTGTTCGCCATCTGTCGATCGTAATCTGACACCTTGCACCTATTATACACCTCCCAGGGTTTCTATCTCGTCGAGAAGCCTCACTTGCTGATCGGCAACAACCGTTCTGCCAACGATGAAATGACCTCCCTCCTCTACTCTTACCCTCACTCCTCTCTTCCTCTCGATCCTGCGGCTCGATTTAGTGAGCTTTTCTTGACACGGTCCAAATGGCGAGCAGAGGACATGGATCCGTTCTTGAGGACGCTGGTAAAGGATGGAGACAGCAAAGCCAAAGATAAGATGACGGCTAAATTTGTCAGGATCGTCAAGGAACGGGATGGGACGTGGTGGTATCCGCGAAGGCTGAATGCCTAGCTAGAAATGACTAGTTTGAAAGCTGTCTATATGTTGTATCTGGGCTCTACGAAATTATGCATTTCGAGTCTAACGCACACTGCATGCTGCATGGATAAAAGCTAGGACGAGAATCTATTCTATCCACCTCTCGGTTTGCAGGTGGCCAGAGAGAAGCCATGTTAACAGATTGAGGGTGTGATAGTGGTGGTAGCATCGATACTTGTAGTGCTATTCAGCTTGAGCGATTTCGAGAATCCGATTGATTGCCAAACGCGGGAACTGGTGGGTGATGCGTGCGAGCGATTGGCTGATCTAGCTCGTGCAATCGTCAGGAACTCAAAGTTTGAGCTGTGCAGCCAGAATTTTCCAAGATAATGAATCAAAAAGAGTGTCATTTATGTTTCTCCAATCAGGCTGGTGCTGTTTCAAAATCATTTCTCTGCATTTTCGTCTCAAAACATCAAGATCTCTCAAAAGGTGAACATTTCAGCTCCAAAAGGTGAACCTTTTGACCTCACACAATTTACAAGATTGAAAACGAGTTTTAACAGCACTTGAAACATTGGATTATAGATCGGCTCACCAGAACAAATTTCGGGCTCTCAAAAGTTATTCAATTTGAAGTTGAAGATCAAATCCTCAGAGCGGGTCGAGATTTTGCCAAAGATTTGCTGCTCGCTAGATTGGTCGGTGCGACGACCTATCTGGAATCTTGAGATCTTGATACGTCGACCCGGATATCCTGCTTTTAGATATGTATCTTGTACTCTATACTCTACATGCATACATCATACATACTTGTGTTCATTCATGCAGCGACTGAATATGATGCTCAAGATGTAGAGACGTAACGCAGCATGCTACTGTCCAGGAAGCACTTGCAAAGATGACGGTACTCCGTCAATCAGCTAGCTAGTTGCATCTTACACTTTTCTGATCGTTTTTGTAGATACCAAGTTATCCGGATTATGCGCCTGGCTTCTAGTGGCTTCAATCGTCTTTCAGTCAGCAATACAAGTTCATTTGCTTTCCCTGATCCCCTAAAGCTTCTAATAATTTACAACCCCCAATTCACTACACTCTGTCATTGTCCATACCCTTCTCTGTCCATCTAGCTTCGACGAGTGGGATAACTACTACTACTACTCGTCTTGGCCCGTCCAGAAGGGCTTTTCGGGCGATTCACGATCAAAGGTCCCGATGTGCCCATGCCTGGTTGTATACTGCTGGCAAAGGGCGCTCCGAGGGACATGGCCGTCATGTGACCCGTGTTACTCATCAATGGACTCGCGACCGAACTGGTGATTCCACTATGTGTACCTGTCGCACTTGACCCCACGCCTCGACGAGGGTTCAGTGGAGACAGTGTCGAACTGACCTTGGTGACACTGTTGATAGACCCTTGGCCACCACCGCTGTCTTTGCGAGAGCCATTGACATGTTTACGCCGGGTGGGTATACCGATTCCGCTCCCTGAAGATGCTCCAGGGTGGTGACCCATGGGACTGTTTGTATTGTAGAAAGAAGAACCAGATTGGCCGTGACCATTGTCGTGGATTTGATCCAACCGTCGAGCTCGCTCGTGGCGGTGTTGAATGGTTCGAAAGTCTAAGGCGAGCAGTAACATTGAGTCAGCGGTGGTCCTTGAACAGCAGTGTAGCTACAACTGAACGACTCACGTCGGAGCAGTTCATCCCATTTGATCTCGTCACGACCAGCCATCTTGGCTCGAGAGGATGCGACGTTGGTGTAGGTTCTGCGGAGAACGCACGGTAAACGATATGAGATGAGCTACTGTAAATGGGAGCGAAAGTGTTCAAACCTACGGTTTCGGGATGGATAAGAATCCCATGGAGCTCACAGCATTGAGCCGATTGCGCAGGGAGACAAAGGCGCTGCTCTGTGGAAGGAGCATCAGTAGCCCGTAGAGACATTTGAACAGGTAGGGGTATTTCTCTGGCTCTAAAAGTTGAAGGCGTAGAGCTATGACCACAGAATGATATGTTTGTTAGCAGTCCATGAGATTCTTAGAATGCAGTTCGGCGACTTACACGTAAACACTGGGCTTTCAATCAACATGACCAGCTTGTCAATCTGTACCAGTAAAGGGACAGTCATCTCCAGTTCCGCGCTATCAGGTGGACATGAAGCTCACGTCAGTCAGTCCTTACTCAAGCCGAAATGACTAACAACACTCACAAAGTTTGCAACAGTGTTGAAGCGTGCTCATAAGCTTGTGCCAACAGACAAAGGGCGAAAACCGCAACGGCATTGTGGCACCAGGATTTGTAAATGGAAGTGAAAAGAATTTGACCGTCCTGATGCAAAGAAGCCTCTTCGTTATGATCACAACTTTTTTCACACGAGGCAGCACAAAGCGCTCACCTTGGATTCGATATTCTTCAACCTTTTTCGAAACTCAGAGAGTTCCGGCGAGGTAATCAATATCATATTCAGCTTGATTACCATCAAACTTGCAAACTCGAGATCCTGCGTGACATGAGGGCTGGTCAGTACTGTGTTTGTCGTCCCTACGACGAGTAAGCATGTCCTTACATCGTCCTTTTCTAGAATCTCAGCCAATGTTCGGAAGATCCTTTCTGTGTTGAGGTTCAGACACAACTGACGAATGATCAAGCTGCCCCTGGTTTCCAATAGACGTCTGTCTGTGCTAAACAATTCAAGAAGGTTGACGAGGAAAGACGAAAAGTAACTATCATCCGAGTTTGCCGAGATCTGAGCCAGTAGTTGAAGATCGTGTTTGACGACGTCTTCCGAAGGATCTGAGAGAGTCTTGAGCAAGGCCGGAAACGTTCCGTCGTCCCGAGCCAGAGTCTGCCAAGAGGATAATAATCAGATCTGAATTCACGCTGAAACAGGCCGGAGTCCAGACTGACATTACTGGGTGACTTTTGGTGTAGCATGGAAAGCCACTCCAGGGCTGCGATACGAGTCTCCTCATGTTCGCTGAGGAATTGAAGGGTCAATTGATTGACCGTCTCGCGTGCATCAAACGGATCATCCTCGCTCGTGACAATATTGTTTGATATATCCGACTTTTGAGCATGCTGTTGCGCTGCTGTGGACATGCCAGGGGCTGTGACGGGGATGGAAATGTTGGAAGGGAGGTCAGATGGGCTCTGACGAGGGAATTCGAATGCCAGTGGGCTTTGCGAGTCTCCCGGTGCTGTGTGCACGGCGATGCCCTTGGGCTTGACGGCGCTGCTGCCCAATGTCTTCATGGCAGACGGTTGAATATCACTAGATTTAGGGCCAGGTTCGCTGCCCTTGCGTCCAGTATCTGTTTGAGAGTCTCCCACTGCGGTGTCCCGCCTCGAGGCAGTCTGTGATTGAGTAGCTGCTGGTGAGTCGGTCGATGATGATGGATTTGCTTGGGCCCCATTTCCGTGATTAGCCTGGCCGCCTGCGGAAGCTGCACCAACGGTGCCGACACTGGAATGTCCTGAAGGACCTGGGGTGATGGCGAGATTCTGGATCACTCTGTAGAGAAGCTGGTTGGTTTCGTTGGCCATACTCTGAATGTACGGGCTATGAATGAGAGCAAGATGTGAGCCTGCGAAATCTAGACAGGCGTAGATCCCGACGTCAACTTACACATGATGTGCCAAATTGGGTAGGATAGCCGCGATGAGTCGTGGGGTAAAAGGGACTACTACGTCTTGAACAAATGTCAAAAAGCTAGCAATCCATTTCAAAGCGATTGATTGAATCTGCTCATCTGCTCAGACCGGGTCGTTTGAGCCTTCCAGTCATCTGATCCAAGAGCTTTGAGTCCAACTTACCAGGATAGGACAAATGTTGAATCATCAAGTCCATGATGGCGGAATAATCCACCAGCACACCTTGTCCGGGTATCCAAGCTTCGTGCTCCTCTAGATCATCATCCTGGTATTCTTCATCGGCGGCTTGACTCGTCATCATTGAGGTGTTCCCAACATCCCCGTCACCACTTCCGGACACTTGAGTGAGCCGCTTATCTCGAATACTGTCATGCTCATCTTCTTCCTCTCGGAGATCGTCGAGTGGGCCCAAGTCTGGGCTGCCGACGACGTTATCCCCCGTCCGTTCCCCGTCGGCACCGGCAGCTGTTCCAGTGCCCGTGTAAAGGCTGTCCATCTCGCTAGTATCGGTATTCATCGTCAACTTGCTCTCTCTTCTCCGAAGAGGTAGACCACCGCTTCCCGACCCGCCGTGCATATCCGAGATTCTTCGTGCATGTCCGTATTGGAACGGGTAAGCAGAAGGACGGGAGGTGGTGGGGACGCTTCCTCCAGTGAAAGCGCCACCCTGTTGAGCTTGCACCCGAGCAATGTGTTTGATTTCTCTCAAGAAATCATTCAATACGTTTTCCGTCGCAATCTTGACGTCTGGATTGGGGTCGGACAAGTACTTGAGCAACCCGTCTAGAAATTCGGGTAGATAGCTCACGAGCTCTAGATCGGGTATGGAGTCGAGGATCATGATCCAGCTGATCAAGTGACTCCTTGTGAATGGAGATATTACGTATATCCTTTCCGCCAAAAGTGGAACAAATTTGGCCAATGAGAATGCAGGTCTGAGTCTTGTTTCATGCCCTGGAACGGGCGATAATGAGGTGGGAGCATCTTGACGATGATGATGATAAGACTGGGTTGGGTGTGGGGATGCAGTCGTGGTAACAGATGCTGTGGATGATGGAATGACCACGCTCAGATGTTGGTCTCGTGTGGAGGAAGCAGCAGCTTGCGAAGATCCTGCCCGGGGTTGAGAGGCCGATGGATCTCTGAGAGATCGTGAGACTGAATTAGGTGAGGGATCTCTCAGTGATGGTTCTTTGGCCCCATCGGACTGTTCATTCTTGCCTTCTGCTCCTTTGGTCGACGCTTTTGTGGAAAGCCCAGGGAGTTCCATTGACTTTGACACGGGGCTGTCTTCAAGAGGGTGACTGATCCCCTTGTCTCGATAGTCCTTGTTACTTCTGTCGTGCTCTCGTTGCTTTCTCTCCGCTCGACGCTGTTCAAACCAAGACTCTGCTTCCCAATCCCCAAATGTCCTGTCTACGTTCTCTGGGTATTTGGAGACATAATTCAGGGCAGTCTCTGCAACGATATCTTTGAGCAGACGATCTAGCAGCTCAGCACCGTTTTTGACAGAAGCTTCCGAGTCGGCCGAAAGCTGATGGGGAGAGTGTATGGAAGAGAGAGAGAGACATGGTCGTTAGTCTTGAATTCGCTATGACGAGCGGCCAGTGGCGTACCTTGCTTAGAGAATCAAATATTCCATTAAAGTGGACAAGGACCTCACCCTTGCACACCTTGGCGATATTATAAAGACTTTCACATGCATAATATCTGGGGAAGAAGGTGTGTTCGGATCAGGCATGGGTCCTATTGTTATCGCTCGGTATTCCGACATCACTCACCGAACTCTGCTTTCCGGGTTGCTGAAACATGCGAGCACCCTTGGTATCACGATACCCAACCATTTTGAGAAATCCTGACCGAGAGCGATTGCAGTCGCAGCCAATCCAATCAGTCCTCCATTCCTGGTATGCAAAGGCGAAGCCTGCGATGTGAACATTTGACATAGCTGATTGATGATCTGGGTGATTTTGGGAACATCGGCATTGGCGACGACTTTTTCCAGCTCAAGAGCTGCTGCCTTGCGGCGGTCGTACAGCTTGTCATTGAGCCCTTTGAGGATGGGCGGATCCATGTTGATGTGCCCTAACGATGGTCTGTCGTGCCACCACTATGGTTAATGTGGAGGATGGTGACTCCCAGCAAAGGTGGTTATAATCACCGACTCGAAGCCTGTTCGTCGTTCTGGTTGTATATCGCCTGGAGCGAACACTTGCCTGTGATCTTGCCAGTGTTATTGGCCACTCTTGGAATAGCCACGATGGACAGAGTGAAGAGAGTGAACGAGGTTCAAGCAAGTAATATAATGTTTACAATGCTGTGATGATGCCAACAAGTGATGATGCGTAATCTGCAACATGGGTTCAAGCTACCTTGCTTGATAGCTTGAAATCGCTTATTGCTTGCTTCTCCTGCCTGCGCTGCCGCTCTCTCTGACCAGTTGAGTGCATGTACTCGAGTATGTGACAATGAAACTGGTGAAGCACGCAAGGAAACGGATGTCCTCATCGGAGCATTAGATGCAACTTTTTGAGACGTCCTGGCTCAGTGCAGACTGAGACTCGAAGTTCCGACAATATCGCTTCCTCTAAGGACAGGGAGATAGCAGTCAGCTAATCAGCACTGCATCATTGCATCGATCTCATCACTAGACTTCTTTCTCCTGATCACTTGGTAGAAGGGTGGACATGGGACGATGCGATGCTGTCTGACGATATCCGGTACACGCCTACCGGTCTACCGGTATGTACGTAGGTCAGATGCGATATGGTTGAAGTGGATGCATGTATCAGCGAGACACACTCCTTGACAGCGAGGTCACCATGCACCATGAACCCTACCAGCTGCATGATGGTCAAGGTTATCTGAGAGGTACATGGAATTCCGAATTCTCACTAGCCTTGAGCTCCCGTATCCCATATTACTCCCGCAGTGTCACATTTCAGCTGCTGCTGCTAGCTACGAGCACTGCATGCCACCCGATGCGGTACAGTCCATACGGCCGCCCAGTGTTTCGTCTGATCAAAACACCATTGAATGTCCATGACCTTGCTCTCTGCAACTATCTGCTCATCCTGGCCATTTCCATCTGTCCACATCAGTCTTGCATGTTTGATTGGCCAAAGGATCCGCGGGCCAAAAAGGTGGAAACCTTGAAAGGACACAAAAGCAACAAAGCAAAAGCCAAGAACAATCTCAAAGGATACAAAGCAAAGGATGTAAATGGGACCAGCGCAGGGGCGGTCAGGTGGGCACATGCATGCAAGAAATGAGAGTACAGATCTCGAGATCATGCGGCCAGGTTCAGACTCGAATTCCGAATTTAAACTACACTAGGTCGACTACACTCACACTACCCTGAGTCCCTGACACACAAGGCAGATTATAAGTGACAGGGCTTGCTCCATCTGATCATGAGCACACCTCTTTTAAACAAGTACGGCTTCCCAACAGAGCCAGAAAGAGTCACTCCCTTGCATGCTTTGAGTCCCAAGAGTGGCAACAACAGATCAGTTCCAGATTCAGACAACCCAGCGAGCCAGAAGAAGCGTCACCCAATCATCTCGAACAAGGATACACAGAGGCACGCGACCAGGTGTACCATGGTACCCATGTATAGCAAGCGTGACAGAGGCGGACACCACTCGATCCAATGTCAGAGGCGAGTCTCGGACGACCAACGAGATGCTACTGCTCCGAACAAGTACTCGACGCATCACCCAGCCACCTCCTCGGATAAAGTAGCGACTTTGACCTTTGTCGCGAATGATGGCCCATCACCACTGGCTCAAGGTTATCATCGTCCCCAAACATCGCTTCCTCATGGATCGCGACAGACAAGTGTCAAGGTGTCGACTCCCCTTTGGACATCACTATATCATGACCGGAATAACGCAAGGCATTACCGATCGCAGGTACCTCATTCTTGCTCTCTAGAGCGAGCACCAAATCGAGATGAACGGCAAGCCCAACGACATGATCCCCGAGCTTCTGGTGATGATGTCATCACTCAATCCGGCACTACCGACGATGCTTTACGTTCGCCCGCCTCGCCCTTTGCAAGTCGTACTGCCACTGTCCCGACATCACCGGCCATTCGGTACAGCCGATCTCGAGAGGGAGCGGATGGTGAGGCGACAACCAAGACGTACTCGGAGGGACGCACGAGGTCGAGGTATCCTCCTATCGGAAACCGATACAAGAGTCATGAACTCTCTCCAAGGCCGCTTCAAGGTGGAGATGCTCAGCGTGTCCACTACCAGCAAAGCGCAGTGCAAGTGGGTGATAGTCGCCAGCAAGTACACCTATATCACAAAGAGCCCGCTCTAGCAGAGACTGGACGGTATCGACCATCTCGTTCTTCAAAAAGAGTGACATTTCAGTCCTCACTGGATCGTCATTCCTACCCGCATGATTCGGTTCACCCTACCCAGTATGAGAGCAATCAACGACCCCCGAGGATTCAGGTTGGGACACACCAAGATGCCGTTCGTCCATCTTGTGTCGAGAAAGACCTCCCAGCACCTCCCATAGACCATTCACCGCGGGTAGAGACCTCTGAGCCGAACACGACTAGAGACTATACTCGTCAAAGACACCCATACAGTCATGGCTCAACAGGACAGCCAAAAGCACAACGCAGATCTCCAGCCAATGAAATGATCCAAGATCCGTCGTATCATGTCCAACGAGTTGACCAACCTCTAAACGAAACACAGGGCCCAAGATTGTCTGAGCCTCCCTATGACAAGCACACTACCAGTCGATTCCCGAGGACTGGGTCTCGCCAAAAGACACTTGACACCCCCCGGGAAACCCAGGATGAAGCTTCCAGGGTGCCTCGTACTCTTGATGAACCGAAAACTCAAGTCAATGGGGACGATATGGAGCAAGAAATGGTCTGTCCCATGTGAGTTCTTACCGTTCTTTTTCGTTTCTTGCTTCCCATGCTGATCTCACTCGAACTATATTGGAAAAGCTGCATGTCAATCATGGCTGCTGTCCATGCTGTTGCTCCTTGTGGTCATACATTGTGTGGTGAGTTGATTGATCTCCCCCATGTCTTCATCAAAACACCATCATGACTGAAGCTTATTTCATCCGGACGTGACCAGGCGGCTGTGGCTACGAGTGGTTGCGAGAACATGTAAGCATTTGTGACTGATACTTGAGCATCAAATCTGGTCAGCCAACGCGATGGATTCTTGGCAGGACAAGTGCCCCATCTGTAGAGCGGCCATCACCATTGAGCCTCCCTGTGCCGCGCTGGTTCCTCTTTTGCCCATGGACAGATTGATCGAGGTCTGGGTCCGGGCCAAGGGTTCTACATGGGACGGGTTGGAGGGATTCAATGATCGAAAAAGGTTGGTCTGGGTTGGGAATTCAATGACTTGTGGCAAGTTTGTGCTTACCCATGTTCTTGTTTGTGATTCATTCTAGTGCATGGGAAGCCCAAAAGATTGTCATTCGGGAGGAGGAGCAAGCAACAGCAGCTCGTAGGACCGAGGCGCACCAGACTCCTAGCCCTACCCCTTTTGTCCCATCAGACCCACTCTTCTCCCTATTCGATGGTTTCTTTGGTGGTGAAGACGAATACCGGCTCCGTGATCACGAGTACGTTTGCCAAAATTGATCGGTTTTGCTCCCTTGTCTCATTTTGATCGTTTCGACTCGAGAAACCATTGGGACTGACTCGATGCCGCCTCCTCTCTCCCCCTCTTCTTTGGTGGGTGAAGACCTGTGATCGCTAGTCAAGAGTATCACACATCTTCATTCTCGGACATTCACACGACCACTCCTCTAATGCCTGGAAGAGCAAGCCTTGGGCATGGGTCGCCGTTTCACCCTTCAAGACCGGTGCATCACCCAAGAGCTCCTCCCCTCGGCAGATCGGTGTCCGGTTTCGAGACCCTCGAGTTTCCTGAACACGGCGTTAATCCTATCATGGACGCCTTTGGCTGTAAGTTCCCGCATCGCGGACCTCTTTTGACTCCTTGCCCGCTCTCGATGAGATGTGGCGTACTGATCTTCATAGCCTCTCTGGCATTTGCAGACTCGAGACCACCGGACCGTTCATCCTCATCTCCTCGACCACCACCACCACCTCCAGCCCACCGATCGTTTTCCCTCCCCGGCCGGACCCGCACGCACGGGCCCTCGTCAACCAGGGACCACAACAGCCCGTTTGCTTGGATCTCGGATGTCATGGGTTTGGTCGACACATTTACTCGACATCATGTACATCATCAGCCGCCCCTAGGAGCCCATAGCGGGTACTCGACGGGAAGGGACCACGGGTCGTCACCTCTTGGACAATGGACAAGGGGGAACGAGGGGCAGCATCGCCCCGGACAACAAGATTTGACAGGGTTGGAAGATGGGATGGCTAGGTTGTTTGCCGAATTGAGACGTGCACGAGGGTCCTAGGGATTATATGCCCTTGTAATGGACATGTCAAGATGACAAGGACCCAGATTGGTTTCTTGAATGCCATGCGATTCATCATTGATTTCGGAAAAGCCCTGCTACAAACCCATAGAAACGTCTCTTTCCGTCTCAATATCACCATCAAGGTCCCCGCTCTCCTTTCCAGTCCCCTCGACTGTTTTCCCGGCCTTTGATCGTAACCGCTTGACATCGATTCCCTTGGCCTTGAGTCTCCCCAACGCACGCTTTCGGTTGTTGCCATGCTGGTCGGCCATGACTGTTTGCGAAAGATCGACATCGGCGGTTTCGTCCTCGTCTTCTTCGCTTTGCCATTTGGGGAAAAAGGCGAGGTTGTTGTACATGGGGATAGCAAGGGCTTGGTCCATCGGGACTGTCGATTTGCGTTTGGGAGGCGTCAGCAAGCACAGAGCTTTGAAATTTTTTGTATGAATAAAACTTACTCGTTGGAAGGATAAACTTTTCCAAATAAGTCTGATACTGACTCGAAACGTCCTCAAACTGTAATCCAAATGCTCCATGATGAGTCTCGGGCAGCGTAAAGCAACGGCCCTCGAATAGAACTTACAGCTCCGTTCCGATGTATCCGTAAAACACGCAGAGGCGACGCTTTGATCTGTTCCATCTCGACTGCACTGGGGCCCTCTGCTTCCTCCTTTGCTGCATCCTGCGTGGTGTCCATGGCAACGGCGTCTTGCGTTGACTTGTTAGCCTCCTTTTTCTGCCTCTTTTCTCTTCGCTTTGATTTTGTCCAAGCATTGGTACCTTGGCTTGGGAAGAAACTTTGTCCGCCATCTTGTCGATACTTCCACGCTGGGTCGAGACTGACCAAAACGTCTCGCGAAGGAGGATCGAGGGCTTCGTTTGACGTCGTTGTCGTTTCCGTTGGGGGTGGGGCGATGGGAAGCGGGCAGAAATCAAGCACGGGGTAGGGGAGTTGATGAGAATGGACGGCTGAGAGGACGCTGACCGGGGCGACAATGTGCTCAATAGGAACAGTGTGGAGGGATGAACAGCCCTCAGAGTAAAAGACTAGGTTCTCGTGAACGACTTGCATGTTTGCCACGCAAAGGCCGTCACCTTCAGGCAAGACGTATCCACGGATCGGGGTCGTCCACTCCTGTGCTGTCAAATGCTCCAACTTGACGCCTTGTCCCTGCAGGGCCAGTTCTGTTGCCTTTCTGAGTTGATCGACCTTGTCTTGCTGGCCTTGTGCAATCCACTCCTCTTCCTCAACCCTCAGTGCTTCTCGCACTCGTTTCCCGCCACGACGCATGGCTGAACGGACGGTTCGGAAGGGAGACAGGGTCGGAAGTATGGGGATCTGACGAAGGAGATGACCAGTTTGCCAGTTGTGAACGAGAAGGTTGGGATCACCTCCACCAGATACGAGGATCTCGGGTTGAGAGGGCAAGACACATAGAGAGGAGACGAATCTATCGACAAGTAAATAAGATGTAGTTTTGGACTTGATCGGCAAGAGACCAAACTCAAGACTCACTGTTTGTGACCAAACAAGTAGCGAACAATGACATACGACTCTGGGTATTTGCTGACCCTGATATGCTCGTCTCTGTCCGCGGTGATGATATGTCCACCATCGAGAGTGACCAAATGGTCGAGGTTGGCAGAGACATGTCCCAGAAGCAAGTTGGCATCCGGGTTGAGCGAAGGGTCACCGGCAAGGGCGACTGGATCCGGTCGAGGTTTCGCTGCGGTCTTGGGGACATTGGCAGACTCAAATGAATCATCAACAAAGGGGTATCTGGAGGCAAGACATGTGAGAGGTTAATGGTTGAGGTGAGAATTGCGATGAATTATGGCTTCACACACTCACGCAAAGACGTCACCATTCTTGTCGGAAACGATTACCGTTCCATCGTCTTCGACAGAAATCTTGCTAGCCTTTTTTATCAAGTTTCTGTCGCAAAAAAGCATGGAAAACCAGCTGAGCAATGTCGTCCAAAATCATATAGACACTTTGTCATACCTCTCGTAAAAGACCTTGCCAGTGTCAGCTTGGAACAGCTTCAACACCTTGTCTTCGGAAACCGTCGCTACGACAGGCTCTACACTCTGTTCTCCCCCCAGCGGCTTTCCATAAGGTGCGTATCCAGTCGACACAAGTCGAATCACTTTGGACTTGACGTCTTTCAGCGCCCGGGGATCCTTTGCAGATTCCATGGTCTCAAGTCGAGTGCCCGATGCTGCATCCTGAGAGCCAGCCTGAGTCGCAGCGATCCACGCTACGATATCCGCTGAAGACGAGAGCTTGGCCAAAGGTGCCGGCACCAACACAGCTTCCATGATGTTTTGTAATTCTTGTCGCTGGATGGTCTCTGCGTGCCACTTTTTAAACAGGTCAGTTGAGATGACAAAATCGAGGAAATTATGAATTCAATTCCTGGGAGTTGCGAGGTGGAAATAACAAGATGCTTGTTTCATTCATCACAATCACTTTGCAGCCTTCATTTGCACTTTTGACCATGAATGAATCCTGGAGAGAGGGAGAGACACCAATTCTACGTCTAAATGGGAGTGTCATGAGGGTCTCGTGGATCAATCAATTTCAAGCAATATCAAGATGTTTCAATATTCACCGCGATGTCCCTTCAACACAGGTGGTCAGACTGGACAATATGCCACCACGGAACAACCGGAAATCGTACAAGGTGAGCCATATCTCGTTCTAGTCAACCCTATTCAATAGTCTCATTCGACTGTGGTCACTTGAAAAACAGTATTACAATGTTCCCCACGACGAAGCATTCGAGGCAGCATACCATAGCGCTGCCAAACGAAAATTCACGGTCCATTACCGCGGCGACTTATTTCACATACGAGCCTTTCCCCGGACCATGATCCGACGGACACCCCCACCAGGAAGACCCGAGTTGAAGTACATTCCTCCAGACGCCAACTCGTTCACCCTGGCGGCGACCATCAAGAATGTCTCGAAACGAGCGGTTGAGCGGAGTCGTGTCAACTCGAGATTCAGGGCTGCGCTGAAACTCGTTATGGAAAGAGATGCAAAACCGGTCAATTTCTTGCAACCTGACGGTGATCTGTTGCAAGTATCTAACATCCCTCCGGATGCGGATGAATTCTCCAAAGGTGTGTCGATAATTTCAGTTCCCCGCGTTCATTTGGTACGAGTACAAGTGCTCATCACATACACCATGCAACAACACACTCACTTACTCAAAGGTTACCACTACAATGTCATGCTCGGGGTAGAATTATATGCCGCATCCTTGCCTGAGATCATCAAAGAAGTACGCATTGCCCTAGAATTTGTCAAGACCAAGTCGGAATCACCGCATCGACAGATGTACTGGGCGAAACTCCCCCCACGGGTCCATTCCGAGTGGATACCGCAATTTGCGTTACCGGAAGACTCTAAAAGATTCCGTAGAACCTTGAGACAAGAATGGGCAAAACAAGAAGCGGCACAACGAGAATGGGCAGCACGAGAAGCATCAAGTCCTCTCGTCAAAATCGTTCGAGCGGAACCTGGCTCAAGCTCAAGCGTGGCAACACAAGAAAGTCCGAATGGGCGCAATCTCAAGGTCACCAATCGGCGCAATCCAAAGGACGTCGCCAATGAGCCCAGCACGAAAGACATTGTCAATGGAACCGATCCCAAGACCATCGTCACCGGGCCCAAATCAAAAATCCAAGCCAATCTGCAGCATCGCCCCCAAAAAAACCATCAACACCCGGTCAAAAATGGAAAGCTCCGGGTGGCCAAATCAGACGGCCCAACAAGCACACAGAGAATATCCACTTGACGACACACACACACATTGCATTATTGCATTCCAAGGTTCAGTATAAACCAGTTGTATATGCCCTATGCGGTTTCATGCATTTCATGATGAATAACAATGTTGTTCTCTAGTACACAGCGAAGCTGTCCCTCTTATAGTCCCGGTCGCTCATTTTTTTTCTTCTTCATACCCTCTCTAGTTCTTCTTACCCTTCTTCTTGACAACCTTGAACCCAAAGTCGTTGCCCGGTGCCTTGGGTTGAGTCTTGACAATATCCGCCAACGAGGTTACCTTGGCACCTCCAGCAGACTTGCCGTTTGAAGAAAGCCTCTCCTTGGCGTCCTCCTTGCGGCGAGTGTAAAAGTTGTTGGCGAATCGTCGGCCGTCCAAAGTGGAAGAATTGGCATACACTGATTCGGCAATAATCTCGAGCATCTCGTCCTTTTGAGGGGGTTCGACAGGGAACGTCAAGAGCATTTGAATAAACTCGTCGACTGCAAAGAATCAATAATCTCTGTCAGTGAGAATGCCCGCTTCACGACGTCAAACGAGTACCATGACTCACCGTTGGCTCCAGTCAATCCCTTCAATTGCTCCTTGGTCCACCTGATCAACTCGATGGAAGGACTGACTTCATTGAGAGACTGTGCCTTGGGAGCTGGTGCGGAACTCTTGGATCCTGAGGTCGCGCTTGTAATGACCATAGGCTTGGCTTTGGGAGCAGCGGAGACGGGCATGGCCACGGGCGTGACCGATTTTCCGCCAGCACCAACAGTAGACCATCCACCGCCAGTGGGTGGAGAAGGAGCCACAGCAGCCAAATCAGCATATCCACGTCGCGTACCGGCGGACTGCGCAGACTCGTGGTTGACGGCAGAGGAAGCTTTGGCTTGGGCCAGCTATTCATTGCCAAATTGATGAGTTAGCCGGACCATGACTACCAACAACAAACGTAGACTCACCTTTTTCGCCCGTTCTTCGTCTTGAATCTGTTGCAGAGTCTTTTTGGGCATTTGCTTCTTGGAGCCGGTGGAAGTAGCGCCCCAAACAGGTGCACCCGAGGCGGAGCTAGTGACGGAAACCGTCGAAGGTCGAGACGCAAGACCAAATGACATGGGTTGAGGGGCCTCGGCGGGCTGACTTGCAGCCTGAGCAGCCGCAGCTGCTGCCTTGGCCTTGGCTTCGACCGCCTTGCGCTGTGCCAAAGCTCGAGCCTCAGCCTCTTGAATCTCCTTCAAGGAAGTAGACTTGACATTCTTGGACTTGTCGTCAGCCCAAGGGGCGACACTGGGGGTAGAGGCGCGAGCGGGAGATGCAGTCTCTTCGCCCCATCCACCCAGGTTGGAAGTCTGGGTCGCAGGTTCCTCGCCCCAAGCATCAGCCTCAGGCTTGACCTCTGGTGCAGGAGCCGGTGATGGAGACCGACGAGCCGCCTGCTCGGCTAGAGCAGCGGCCGTGGCTTCAGCGGCGGCTCGGGCTGTCTTGCGAGCCTGACTCTTGAGCTGCTTGGCGGTCATGACAGGAGCAGGCGACGCCTCGACGCTGGCAGGATCTTCGGCAGGAGGAGCAGGAGCTTCCTCTTGTTGATTTTGCGCGGAATCAGCAACTTGAGACGGCTCATCTTTGACCTGTTCAGCAGCAGAGAAAGGCACTTGAGCTTGGGCAACAACCGGAGGCGACTGGACAGTCTCAGGTTCAGGTTGAGCCGCATGTACTGCCGGAGATTGGAGTGGCTCTTGAGTGAAAGGTTGCTGAGAAAAGTGCTGGGCATCTTGAAGAGGCTGTTGTTGCTGCTGGTGAGGCTGAGCCATCGAAGCAGATGGCCCCACGGGTGCCAGGTTTTGCTGATATTGAGGCTGCGTGTATTGCATCTGCTGCTGCTGGGGTGGTTGCTGCCACGGCTGAGCCATTTGCTGGGGAGGATAAGGCGCATACGACTGTTGTTGAGGTACTTGCCCATATTGACTAACATTGAAAGATTGGTGGGGAATTTGATGGGACATTTGAGCGGGCGCAGCAGATCCCATAGGGCTGTACGGGCTACTGTTCCACTGATTACCACCAAAAGGAGAGCCTCGGGAAGGTTCCATTGAAGGAACGTCAAAGATTGACCTGTGCTGCTGTTGGTTAAAGTGTGGTTGAGGGAATCCGCCCATGTGCTGCATACCAGGAATGACTTCAGGCGCAAAGGGCGTGGAAGGTTGCGAAGTCCTGGCAATAGCAGGGGAACCGCCAGTGTTTTCCCAAACGTTTCGGGTAGGAATCGTATGCTGGGACGCTGGGGAAGAGGTGTAGCTTGCAGTACGACCAATAGGGGCGGGTGAGGTCGATCCGAGAGCGCCATTGCGAAGAGGAGCGTGAATGCTCTTGGACAAGTCTCCATACATCATACTAGGGCTTTGGGGTGTTTGATGCATCTCAGCAAGCATTTGGCGAAGGCTGTCGTGCTGGGGAGCAGGCGAAGAATGACCACTGCGCAAAGCTTGAGGTTTGAACAAGTCAGCAATAGGAAGGTTGGGAGGGTATTTGGGCACCGGACGAGTCAGGAAAGGCAAGGAGTCACTCTGAGTTTCTTGCTTGATGACATGAAGCGAACGGAAATTGGATTCCGACGAACGCCTCAGAGGAAGATGATCCTTGAAGAAGTCGGCAGTGAACCATTCCTGCATTT
Organism: Filobasidium uniguttulatum; assembly: GCA_039545395.1. Lineage (NCBI taxonomy): Eukaryota > Fungi > Basidiomycota > Tremellomycetes > Filobasidiales > Filobasidiaceae > Filobasidium > Filobasidium uniguttulatum. The sequence goes on along the minus strand of BCJK01000002.1, from coordinate 1,179,293 downwards.
GGCTGGCCTTGAACGGACCTTGCTCATTGCCATCCGGGTCTTTGTAGTACCAGTCCACGTCAGCGAGGGACGGCGCCTGACTGTCGAGGGACTCTGAAGTGATCGAGGAAACCATCTGTTCAGCGTTTCCGTAAACGGCGTCACCAAGCTGCTCCTCACGCTGTACGACGGGGGTAGCGGTGGGGATGGTCCTCGTAGAATCTGTCAACCGATGGGTGGAGTCCTTGCGCGAAAATTGTTCCAGACTGGGACGTTTGTCGTCTTGTGCATCTTCACCATAAAACTTTTGCTTAGTAGAAGCAGAAGCGCCAAAGTTGCCCAAGACACCTTCAAAAGATCCTGAGGCAGAGGAGGGCGTGTGTCGAAGATTGGGGCGCCAAGTGGAAGAAGACTGATTGACGGTACGTCCGGTCGCAGCTCCTTCTTTCTCGACATCCCCCTCTTTCCTGGTGGTCAAGACACTCTTGAAACCTCTCTTCTCGGCTAGAGCTGATCTATCTCCTGCGGGGGCAGCACCGTTGGCGGGGATATAGCGTCCTCCACCACTCATACCACCCTCCTTATCACCTCGATCCTTGTCTCTGAATCCAGTCTCTGCGTCTCTCCATGGGTTCCTTTCCTTTTTCTCTCGATGAGGCTCGTTCCCATCTCCTTCCAGGATACCATACCTGTTGGCATTCTTGGTGACCGGTGATTCACCTCCGCCAAAAGCGCCTCCACCTTCTCCGCGACCGAAACCAAGAGACCGACCGGCGGGGCGACCTCCTTCAACCCCGTTGGCGTTTCCTGTGGTCGAATTACCACGGCGGAAAGAAGGGCTGCTGAAATCCGGGCGATCACGACTGAATCGCTTGTTGAGGTATGGCTGCAATAGGGGCGAATCGAGAAATGATCCGTCAGCACTACGGGCGAGAACTGGCAGACTATTCAACCGTCTACTCACCCTTCGATCCTCTTCCATTGAAGCATTCGGGTCGGCTTGGCCATCCGGACCATCGGCACTCGAACTTCCATGCTGCCCAGCGGCATTCGCTACGCTATTGATGCGCAATTGAACAGTCCAGTCCAGTAATTCCGGGGGACATTGCTGAGACCTTTCCGACTCTGATATGGACATCATTTGGTCCTTGGTGTAACGTTGAGGTCTCGAGCCTTTTGGTTGCCATCCTCTAGTAGGCTCAGACTCGGCGTGTCCTTCGTCTCGAACACCACCACCACCAGCCGCAGATGGCATCTGGAGTGAAAACGCTTCATTCTCATGGTGAGAGGCCTGGCCATGACCGCCTGGAACTTGACGAGGGGATGCGGGCCCTTTTCCAAACGCAAATGCAGATTGGCTTGCTGGATCACCTCCAGGGGTCGTGGGCTTCTTGAGCCATTGAGGCACGAATTGCAAAGATGGGGATGTCATCGTATCTATGCATTAACAAGACCAACATCATTGAGGATCAGTCACGAGACGGTTCTTTTGAGGTGAGGAAGACCACCAGAATAGCTCCATGTGGCTGAGATCAATGTGCGCATTGAGACGTATGATTTGACCGCTCACAATCCATCGAAGGAATGAGCGCACGACTCGATGCACACAGTTTGCATTCCACAAAGCTATTGCCTCAGACCGCCCACAAAGCATGAATCAATGCGACACTCACAATGCGTGGGTAGCGTTTGCCGTGAGCTGAGAGAGACTGCAAAGGACGGGAAGAGGACTTGTCAAGTAGAAATAAAGAATACTTTGCTTGGCCAATGCTGTCCATCGACGACTAAATGCTCTCTCACTTTTGTGCAAAAGATGCAAAGCCTGGCAGGCGTGCCCGGAATTCGCGCTAATTCGCTAATCAAATTAATGAGATCCATACCGCGCCGCATCAGCTTGACGTCTTGACAAGTAGACATGACGTGTCAAATGAAATGACACCATCATCGCATATCGCATCATCCTCAAGAGTATTAAAGTACTCTGCTCGAGTACTGAGTACTGTAGTCAATCGGTGAACCTCTCATCACTATGTTTCAAATCTACGCAAGAGTTGATTTCTATACAAGTCTTTATCACAGCGGCACTCGCTCCAGAAACTGCAAAACGGCAGCATTGTTCAAAACGACTTGGAATCAACCACAAGCTTGCCTTTGGCCTTTCTCTCGTACAAATTCTTGGTCTATCATTTCATTTCGAGAATCAGCTACCAACGTTCTCAACGAGAGACCAAAACCCCCCCTTTGCTCACCTCGTTCCATATATTGTTCCTGAGCTTCTTCAAATCTGTCCCTTGGTCTGGTTTCCATCCCAACAAGAGATTTCGCGCACATTTAGCAGCCATCAATGCATTGTCGTTTTTGGTGGACTCGGGGGTGATACACCGTTGCAACTTTTGCGTGAGATGGTCAGGGTGAGCAATGTTCCACTCTGGCCAAGCGTCTCGGATAGCAAACCACCCTGTACAACGATAATGTCAATTGATTTAGCAAAGTAGTTTGCTTGTCAGATGATTGATCCCGATGGGCACATACACATAAAAGGGCCTGGAGTCGGGGGAGAGAAGCGATTGAGATATCAGAACCAGGCTATGAATGAGTGGAATTGATTAATCGCAACTCACGGCCATCCACAAGACTCTTTTCTTCCGTCGAAAACGAAAAAGAGACTAGTCTGCCTGTCGGAAGATCGAATCTGATTGAAGAAAAAAAAAGGTCAGGAGCGCCCCTTTCAACGTGAGTGGCACTAGACTAGATGGCTCACCGGTGAGCACTCCAGTGACTTGCATCATTCCGATGCTTGCCGAGTGCAACAATCACTCGAGGGGCTTCAGTGAATCCAAATGCTGTATACAATCATGTCCGTCAAGACTACCAGTGCACATCAAAGACTCTGGGCCAATGTACTCACGATACCATAGCTCTTGAAGTAGATTCTTGGCATCAACAAACCGTTTCTAAACGTTCATGAGACGTACACGTCAGTGACGGCTTCCCCGAATGTGACGGCAAGTACAACGACTCACGGCATGGACGGCGCGGTTTATACTGTCAGTCAGGTTGGGCGGGACGTACTGGGCGGACCATGGTAAACATCAGCGTTGTCACCCCTTTCCCCACGGAGGGCGACAGAATCACTCTCTACTTACAAGCTTGTCACATGGCAAAGGTGGAACCGACGTCATGCGATGCCGAATATTGCTATATGGTGGCAAACAAAACGGACGGATCAGCCATTGCCTCGGAGCAGCCTCCCAAGTGACATCAACGCGTACCGCTTGAAAATGACCATGGTATAAATGGTCAAGGCAAATTCATCCACTTGCAATCCTAGCGCAGTAGCCTCGAGACTTCGAACAAAATCTTCAGGTGGCCAGACGAGAGCCCACGAATAGAGTCGTTGGGTGATGAGATCCCATGGACGAGGTGTCGGCAGTGTCGGCATCAACGGATCTTGATGTCCCCCAAAAGGAACTGGTGCAGGCTGACCCATAGTCTGTTGGTACGGCATCTGCGACATGCGTTGGGGCGGAGGCACCGAAACTCTCGGTTGGATAGGGGCCTTGATAGTGGAATTGCCACCCTGCGACTTTTTCGAGTGAAGAGATAATGGTTTAACAGTCGGTGCGACAGATGAATCTTTCTGGGACGGGTTCGCATTGGTATGCTCGGCAGTAGGAGGCTGGACCCGTATGGTTGGCATAGCACCGATGGGCGCAGTTGGTACCGAATTGCCATCAGGAATCTCAACAGACGAACCCCATTCGGGAAGAATCCCGCCATAGCTACGAGCGGTGGCGGTTCCAGAGGTCACACGAGGGGTTGGAGACTGCTGCCTGTTTCCGAATCCACTGCCATCAAATGGAACATCTGGGAACAAGAGTTTGTGCAATGCGGCTCGAGCGGCCATTTCCTCTTCCGAGTCTGGGGAAACGGTGGATTGGCCTATGCGGTGGTCATCCTTTGATTTGATCTCGAGTGCATCCAATCTAGCGTTGGTCTGGTCCAGCATACGAAACAGCTGCATTACAGACAAATCACCATCAGGAATGTCAAGAATAAATCCCTTTCATATCATGACGTACCGCTTTGGACCAGGCTGGAGGTTCATCGTCCTATTGCGACAAAACTCAGTGAGCCGAGTACATGACCCGTCAAAAGACGTCCGCTAGCTACTTACGGCTTGAACAGCCTCAACGGCTCGAGACTCTGCACGGCCGCTTGGCGCTTTCGGGGCATTCTTGACCTTTGATGATTGTTCGTCGGTACCCGTCAGCACCATCACCCTCTCCCTTGCCGCCTTTCGAACAGCTTTTCGGGCGGCTTCACCCATACCTTCGTCCCGTGCAGCTTTGAGCAAATCGCATAGAGCATCGTCATGGAACCTGCTGTCCGAGACAATACGATCGACCAAGGACATGGTAGTGGTGGCGACGGACATGCGATTGTCACTGTGGCGATGGGGAAGGGGTGGTCTGACCCTGTGATAATTCTCGGGCGGGATGGTCATGCTAGGGGCGGCGGCAACGGCGGGGGCAGCCATGACGCTTCCCACAGTCTCCGACGATGGGACCTCGAATGTCGACTCTTGAGGGACCTGACGGGGTTCGGTCCGGGTCCCATTAATCGAAGTGGCGGAATCGTGGATCGGCCCAGAGACGTTTCTCAATGTCCTTTCCGGAGATGCAGTGTTGCTACTCGCGGCGACTCGTGGATCGTTGGAATGACTGTATCCATGAGATCGAGACATGTCCTGTCAAAAGACAAAGTCTGGCAATTCAGTAAATGGTCCGTCAGTTGCCCAGTATTGCTTGAACCCGACTCACGTCTTCGTCAACGACTGTTTCGACATAGGCGGACCTCTGATCCTTGGGTTTCATATGCAAACCCATCAGACCCCCTATACCCATTCCCAATCCAAGACCCATGGGTACTCCCGGTGTATCAGTCCCGACTCTTCGCATGACGAAAATCGGTTGTGCACCATTCATGGGCGATGCAAGGTCGTCTTCATCAAACAAGGCATTGGGGTCGAACAAGTCGGTCACGCCGCCACTGGGAGGCATCTGGTGGGAAAAGGGGCGTCCGAAATGGCCAAAGGACGGTCCAGAGGTTTCAGTCACAAACGTTTCTTTGGTCTCCCGCTTGGGCGATGGGACAGCAGGTACCTTGGTGCCCGTCTCATTGTCGAGATCCGGATCCCCAAGCTGATGGACTTTTTCAAACGTCTTGATTCCGCCCATGTTGGTCTGTATGTACGCAGGTTGAGGGCAAGAAGTTCCAGCAGTGGCACTAGACTTGCTGGGATCGTCATCATGTCGCGACGATCCTCGAGCAGAAGTCCCATTTTGCTTGCCTCCTTTGGCTAGAGTATCCAAGGCAGCTTTTCTTGCCTCGTCCCTCTCTTCTCGTTCCCGTTCTTCCCGTTCCTGTATCATGGCCAGACGGCTTTGTTGGGCGGAAGCAGCCATTTGCTTTTGAAGGGTGGCCAATCTTGCCATGGTGGCAGCGTACTCTGCTTCGGGGCTGTTCTCTTTCATACTTGCATCGGGGGCCACAGCAGCGGCTGATCCTTGCTGTGGTTGTACGGAAGATGGTGGTTGAGTTGCGGTAAACGGCATATGAGTATTAGCAGATGCATAAGAGGTATTACCCATCGTCGGCAAGGGTCCTACCACTTCGGGAGTTGCGTGAGAAGGTGCCGTGTGAAAACCTGTCCGATCCTCGTATACAGAGTCGCCTAGGCCCGGGGCAGACTGGTGAGGTGGGCGGGCACCATTGGGCTGCTGAAATTCGCCATGCAAAAAGCTATCGCTTAACCCCTTTTCACCATGTGATGCCGAATTATCAGGTGGATGTTGACCAACTCGCTGATCGAGCATCGTATGTATGGCTTGTCCCCATGGCATTCCACGATCCAAACCATCGCCAAAAGGTTCCATTCCGGGGTTCATCGTGTCCTGCGCAACAAACGCATGTACGGGCGGGAAGCCATGTCTAGCATCGTTGGATGGATGAGTGAACACGGGTTCAGCTGATCTCTGTCCAGCGAATGGATGAACTTTAGCATTTGGACCCATGCCTAATCCTGCCATGTGATGGAGCGGAATGCCTGCATGGAGCATTTCCTTGAGTTCGGCCTCCCTTTGATTCGGATGCACAGGTACAGGTGTGTCTGCTCCTAGAGCGCCCGTTTGGACATGGTCCGTAGCACCATCCACTGTCTTGGCTGTGTCAGTAAGGACATTTGTCTTTGAGTCCAAAGAGCTAGATTTGGCGTCGGTTTCCTTTTTCCGACGATGCTTTGGGGTGTGCTTGTGTGACTTTGATTTCTTGTCTTTGCGGCTGTGGCCGTGCTTATGTTTACGATGCCCTGTGCTCTTGTTTTTAGCTGTACTCTTGTCCTTGACCTCTTCGTCTCCATCCACACTGCTATGCTCGTACTCGTCTTTCAGTCTCTGCCTCTCGGCACTCTGTTCGTCCAACCAAGTCTCTCTCTTGGTATTGGCAGAAGCTGCTTGTGGGTTCGAGATGGGAAGAGAAGTAGGCCTGACGCCTTGCTTGGCCCTTGCCAGCTCGGCAGCGGAACTCGGCTCATCCATTACCTGTTCGACCGAGGCTCCTTGAGCTTGGGCAAAGGCATGTACCTCGTCGGGAGTATGAGAAGCATGTAGATCCGTCATCCAAGGCAGAACCTTGGCCTTTGCGCTGTTGAAAATTCGACATCATGGTGTCAATACTGATCAATGGTCATCATTCATCCCTGAAACTTGCCTAGGTGTGAGTTCAGGGTTTATCTCGGAGACCGCTTGAGACGCTGCTGGTCCTCCTGGAGCCATGTTGAAATACTGATCGTCTTGTTGTGGCGGAGTGACGTTGGATACCCCAAGCGGATGACCTGGCAAAGGTTTTTGCATGGCTGGCAGTGAAGCCCGTTGATGATGGCCACCTCGACTCGTTTGAGAGTCCGCTGCCGTGCTGCCAAACAAGTGACCGAATCGCATTGAATCGTGCTGAGCGTCTTTGGCACTCGAGGGCTTGCCTTCCTTGGTCCGTGAAAACAGTTTACTTGGCGACATGAAGCGCTGAAGTCGAGAAATGGGTTTGTTTGTGTCACCGAATTCCGTCGTACCTACGACTGGCCAATCTGGGTATGCAATGGGACTCGGGACTGGTGGTTTTTTAAGGACCGATGAGAGAGGTACAAAGGACTCGGATTCCTTTGGAGCAGGATAGAACATGGACATTGGTGATAGTCTAGGTGGTCGTGGGCAGAACAGGCGTATAAAGGATTCAAAGTAGCCGTCTTTCCCTCCTTTGTTCCATGTCCACTCCTGTAAAGCTCCAAGCCAGGGATCCCTAAGCCCCAGCCATTATGCTCCCTTTGGCCTGTTTGTTGGTGTCGATCCGCGCTGACTCGACATTGTGAAACGCAACAGTTGATGGATCTTGCTGCCAGCCGTTGGATGACGTTGTTGCTTCATATTCGTCATCGCAATACACTCAAGTGAATGTGGATTCCAAGTAAAAGGTCAAGACAGCCAACGACGAATCGACAGACTTGTAACTGGAGTGGTCAACCCTCTAGACATCCCAAATGTCAACAAACCGAGGGCGTTGCACACACAGCTTGACAGTTTGGCCCCGCGTCGTCGCGCTAAAAATAACGCGACAAACATGTTGCTGCTGCTGGGACCATTTCACGCATTTCACGTCAAAGCAAGCAAGAGAGAGAGACGACAGACAGAAAGAACAAGGACAAGATCTCTGGCAGGTCTTGCACTTTAGACCAGGTATACATTAGACAAATCCATGGCCTCTTGGGTTCTGGCACAACTCGCTCGTTCAAGAAGCGAATAGATGGTTCAGCACAATGCCATATCATCGAGACTTGACCTCAACAAGACGACATTATCCTCCACGCCGGCCAACCAGTTCGGCGTCCTCGAGCGAAAACAACTTTTCCGATGCAGAAGAAACCACTCGCCTGAGGACGGAAACCAATACCTCGAATGCTTCATTGACGGTTCCCGTCCCGTTTGATCATGGTGCTCGGTCAGACGCTTCATCGCCTTCTTCATCGGTGGGTTATACCACCTCTGCTTCACCCATTCTCAACTCGTTGGCGAACCTGCGAGCGCGATTAGGAGGTTCACCACGTCCGCTAGAGAATGATTCATCCACAGCGGGGAGTGATACCGAGGCTACACCTCGACCTCATGGACACCACAGTGAACAAGAGGATGACGGGGATACCGGCAAAATTAAACCAAGAAAAGACGGACGGCTCGAGAATGCGAGAGACATGTACCCCACTCGGACCAACTCACTCGGCAACAAGTATATAGAGCGAAGAGAAGCTCAAAAACGTGAAACCCTCGACAAACCTCTACCTTATCCTCCAACAATACGCCAGACCGGATTCGATGCTCGAGGTTATCCAATCAAGGTGACCCCAACGGCAAGTCCTCAGGTACCAGACCATTCATATCCTCCAAGCTCTAGCTCACACAAGACGACATCGAGTGGCGGCGGTGGTGGAGGTGTCTCCGGAATCTATGGCCTCGGGTCCGACCCTCTGATGGGAGCGTCAAGATCGTCTTTTCAATCGCTCGCGCCTTCATATCACAATAGTACCATTGGGGGCCACTCCTCCACTTCACACCTCATCCCTCCAGTCCCCTCGTTGACACCTTCTCCGAGATCTCCCAATGACAAGCAATCTTCAAACCTTGACGGCTTCCAGCTCTTTGGAACAGGTTACGGAGCTCCACAGCCTGGACCAAGTCGACCTGCAAGTATAAATCAAAGTCTGCACAGCCCCACACCGAGTTGGAGTTCAGATCAGGCATTTGGAGTCCAAAATAGTTGGACATGGGGTCAACCGGCGCAAAACGATGACGAAGAAGAGGATCTTTACTGGGACAAGCGGAGCCAAAAGACACGTTGGAATGGCCCAGCCGACAGTACTTTTACACTAGGCACAGTCGAATCAAAATTGGCCATGGGACGAGAGATTGGCGGTGCCAGGGGTTTTGCAGAATTGGGAGATCCATATACCTTGCCTCTTGATACGTCAGTATGGGCTCATGCTGGACCTGAAGCCGATGACGACCTCCATCAACCCTCAAAATCAGATTTCACCCGGTATAAGCCCGGTGTACGTCAGACTTTGACCGACATGTTTAGCGTGAGAGGTATAGGAAATTTGGGATGCGTACTATTGCTCGCCCTCGCGTTGACCGCTCTGTTTGCCATTTGGCCAATCGCTCAAAGTCAAGTAGATGCAAGAAGAGAGAGGGAGATGAGTCATTCGGGGTACAATATGGGCGGGATCAACGCTTCGGGGCAGGTCCCCGAAATCTCGACGGGGAAATTGACACTGGTCGATCCTGATACCCCTGAAGACGCTCTGCGATGGAAAAGTGTGGAAACGGGCAAAGAATGGGATCTCGTCTTTTCAGACGAATTCAATGTCGAAGGTCGAACCTTTTGGCCTGGAGATGACGCGTTTTGGACAGCCGAAGACTTGCACTATTGGCAAACCAATAACCTCGAATGGTACGACCCTCGAATGTTGACGACCAAGAATGGGCATTTGCAAATCACGCTCGACAAGATCCCAACTCACAATATGGACTACACGGGAGGCATGATGAATACCTGGAACAAGTTTTGTTATACCGGTGGTTACTTTGAAGCGAGCATCAGTTTGCCCGGGACGTCTGATGTGTACGGACTCTGGCCAGCTGCATGGACGTTGGGAAATCTGGGGAGAGCAGGGTACGGTGGAACGTTGGATGGCATGTGGCCGTATTCGTATGACTCGTGTGATGTTGGAACCCTCAAGAACCAAAGTTTGGATGGTAAGTCTTGCGCACTCTTTGCGCGTTTCTTCTTATCCTTCTTTTGGCCACCACCCTAGACAAGGAACTCATCTATTGTACCGTCAGGCCTTCCCGAGGTGGCATTCACAACGGGTGACCCCAAGTACAACGACACTTTATCATACCTCCCCGGCCAGCGACTATCCGCTTGTACCTGCTCCGACGACCCCACTCACCCGGGACCCCGTCATGCCGACGGTACATTTGTCGGTCGATCAGCTCCGGAAATCGACATGATTGAAGCTCAGGTCGATGCGGGAACCCGGACAGGTCATGTTTCCCAATCAGCCCAATGGGCGCCTTATAACCCCCATTACCACTGGATCAATACATCGTCTACGTACAAGATTCACGATGATGAAATGACGTATCTCAATTCGTATCAGGGTGGTGTTTACCAACAAGCTACTTCGGGTATTGCCTATACGGATCAAAACTGCTAGTGCGTCTTTTTTTTTCAATCTCCACAAATGAACAAACGCCGTGAGACTGACGTGTGCTTTTGGTGTGATTGGCATAGTACTGGCAATACGGGATGTCTTTCCGTTTACGGTTTCGAGTACCAGCGGGGAGAGTGAGTGTCGCTTTCATCTCTTCATTTGCCTTTTGTAGGCACTCAAAACTGATGAATCGTTGCATTAGTGACGGCTACATTACCTGGATCAACGACAACAAACTCTCATGGACCATCCGACCCGGTGCTCTAGCCCCCAACGAACCCGCTGGAGTCGGACAGCGACCTATCCCCAACGAACCCATGTACCTCATCCTCAACTTGGGTATTTCGGAAAACTTTGGTGCGATTGATTATGAAGGTCTCGAAAAGCTTTGGCCAGTGACCATGTTGGTCGATTACGTCCGGGTGTATCAGGACCCTGACAACATTAATATCGGCTGCGACCCACCTGATTTCCCAACGTATGATTATATTGAACGTTGGAAGGATGTGTATTACAATCCCAATATTGTGAGTTTCGTTTTGGTGTCATCAAGACCGCGTCCCAGGGAGGGAAGAGATATTGACGCGTCCGTTTATGTGCATCGATTAGACAACGTATGATGAAGTGGCCAAAGACGATGGTTGGCCCAAGAATCGATTGACTGTGAGTAGGACGGACCGATGTTTTCAGTTTTGGGGGGACAATGATTGATCTCAGTGGCCTATCTCGCTTTGACGTACAGGACACGTGCTAGTCTCAGAAAGCACTCTCCCCCGCTTCTTCACCTCATCATGTTGGTATACGCATTGAACACGGTGCACGAACATTTTTTCTCATCATCATCATCGACACCATTGCACTGCATTTTATACCCCCCCCCCTCATGTACTTGTTTCACTGGGCTTCATTGGGAAGATTTTCGTGTCAGCCTCGAGCGTGGGTGCCGCCTAGACTATTGGCTTGTCTGTTTAGATTGCGGCCGAGTGGACATGCACAGTACATGTCTAGACATGCAAGACGACCAGTTTATGGATCTGGTTGTTCATGGATGGGCGTTGATCGCTTTGTATCGAGCATGTTTATATGATGACTGTCATGACCTCAAGAACCAAACACCTTTTTCTTCGCGTGGAGCCACAAGCGACCAGAATGTACAAAGTCAACTCTGAATGATGGGGGGTTGGATGGCGTCTAATCAAGAATAATGTCCTTTGGTATATCTATTCGACGTGAAAACGTCTTTGACATCTTGCTGCGAGGTACTCGTGCCAAATTCAATATGAATTTCAACGCTGTGCTCTTCATGCCGTGATTATTGAGCAAGGTCGGCCAAGACTTTGAGATCACCAATGCTGTCCATGATGTACTCTGGAACAGTACTCGACTTTTTGGGTCCAGACAAATGGGACTCATTTGTTACGCCTGATGGACAAAATATCGTTAGCTTGCATTACACACACAGATGAGAATCGACAAGGGTCAAAAACATTGCGCATTGTGCTCTCTCTTTTCTCACCTGTCATGACCAATAGTGTCTCGATTCCCGAATTTTGACCAAACAAGATATCAGTTTCCAGGTTGTCTCCAATCATCAGGGTCGTTTTAGGGTCAAAGTCGTTTGACGCCAGGATAGCGTCCATCATGTGCTTGTTGGGTTTACCAATCACGGTAGGTGTCACCTTGGAAGAGTAGACGAGTGGTGCAGACATGGCACCCGAACCTGGGTACAATTCACCGCCCGAGGGAAAAGTGCCATCCGTGTTGGTCAGCAGGAAATGACATCCAGGGTTCTTGGTCAAGTACATGTGAGCTTTGCAGTACTTTTTGTAATTCACATAGGCGTCAAACCCGCAGAGCACGGCGCCGATGGTAGGGTCTTCTGTTACTGAAGAGTAGTCACGTGGGGGGATAAAGACATTGTCTGCTGGGTCTGAGCCTCCACAGTGGGCGATGCCGACATTGTCGAGTTCCTCTTCGAGACCTTGCATACCTATCACATATACGCGCTTGTCCTTGGGGAATTGAAGAATCTTGGAAAGGTACTGCGCTGAAGCGTACCCCGAGTTGAAGAGTTCGTCCTGACGGTCAAGCGAGACGTCAGATATCTAGTTACGTTGTCGCATACGTTGATGATGTACTCACTTCTGTGGTCTCGATCCCGAAACCATCAAATGTTTTCTTGTACATTTGTCGGCTCTTGCTTGCATTATTTGACACAAACAAGACCTTTTTCCCTTGGATGCGAAAGACGACATGCCATGTCAAATGCTGACGACAAGCACCACCATTGACTCGTACAAACTCACCCTTGGATCTCAACCATGCAATGACTTCCTTTACTCCAGGGACGAGATGGGGACCTTTCCAAATGACACCATCGCAGTCAAAAAGAAATGTCTCAAACTTGTCAATGAGAGCGGTGTAATCGTCCGGAGAGGTTAACCGTTTGCTTTGTGCCATGGTAGTGTTTTTGACGTTGCAATAGTCTCCGAATGTTTTGAACAAGCTCTGCTATACAAGACTGCTTGTTATCACCAAGCTTGACGACTCTCTCTCTCTCTCTACTCCTGACTGACTCGAGATACAAAGTTTTGTAGATGAGCAAAGCAAGCGCTGAATTCCAGCTTTTGCATGTCATCAGCGTCGCGCGTCTCGCTCGTGCGTGGGCCTTCGCAGCCGAATCTAAATTGGTTTTGGAGATGACACATCGAGTTTAGAGCCTAAAACGAGTTTAGCTTGTAAAGTCGATTTGGGACACTGTCAACACGGACATTCACCCATTTTCTGGCCTGGGCAAATGTCCGAAGCGCGCGATTTTCGAGACACCTGGGCAAAGATTCTCTGGTCGAGCGAGCGTCTGTTTGGCAAAGGAAATTATCACCTTGTACCGCCAGCTGCAATCCACAACCAGTAGCCTCCCACCACCTCGTATCTGAATACTTGGCAAGTTCTCGTCAAGTCGGTAAATTTTGGTGGCCAGGAATATACTATCCCGACGACGACGACGATTGAATTAAATCATAGATACAAGACAAAAAATGTTGGTGCTAGCTGAAACTTCTGTTGGTGAGTCGAATGCAAGTCTAGGTGTCAGTCGGCCGCAGCCATGCTGACTTGCAATACGACCGTTCTCAAGGATTCTGCTTGTTCAAGTTGAACGATGATGCCAAACTGGAGAGCAAGGACTTGTACAAGTCTTTCGAGTCCCCCGAATCGGCTACTGCTGCGTTAGTTTTGGAGCTTCTCAGCATCACGAGTCTGTTGAGTCAAGTACTAACACCCAGTGTCCCCTCAACATAGTTTGAACCTCCAGGCAATCCACCGATTCCAATCGACTGCGTCTGCTGTCGAGGATATTACTGCTCTTCAGGATGGACGACTTTCCGACGCCCTCAAGACATTCCTCTCCAGCTCCATGCCTTCGTCTGAAGCCGAGTCCAGCAAGAAGAGCAAAAAGTCAAAGAGCTCGCTCGAAGAAAAGTTGATTGTCTCTGACCCCAAGTTGGCCGGTACCATCTCCAAGGCTTTGAGCATTCCTGTCCACAGTGACACCAGCTCTGGTCTGCAAGACTTGTACCGTGGTATCAGGACCCAATTGTCAGCGCTTTTGGGAGGTGTTCAAGAGTCTGATCTCGGAACAATGCGATTGGGTTTGGGACACAGTCTCTCCAGGTTCAAGCTCCAATTCTCTACCGACCGAGTCGACACCATGGTCATTCAAGCTATTGCCCTCCTCGATGACCTCGACAAGGAAATCAACATTTACAGCATGCGAGTCAAGGAATGGTACGGATGGCATTTCCCTGAAATGGGCAAGATCATTGTTGACAACTTGGCTTATGCCAAGTGTGTCAAGGAGATGGGTTTCCGTACAAATGCCTCTTCCACCGACTTTGGTCTCATTCTCCCCGAGGAACTCGAAAACACCTTGAAGGCTGCCGCCGAAATTTCCATGGGAACTGAAATCTCTGACTCGGATATCGAACACATTCACTCCCTTTGTGACCAAGTCATCTCCATCACCGAGTACAGAAAAGAGCTTGCCAGTTACTTGACCAACCGAATGGAGGCCATGGCTCCCAACTTGACTGCCATCGTTGGCGAGTTGGTCGGTGCTCGTTTGATTAGCCACGCCGGAAGTCTCAACAACTTGGCCAAGTTCCCTGCCTCCACGATTCAAATCTTGGGTGCTGAAAAGGCCCTCTTCAGAGCACTCAAGACCAAGCACGACACCCCCAAATACGGTTTGATTTACCACGCTTCTTTGATTGGTGGTGCTCCTCAAAAGCTCAAGGGAAAGATGGCACGAATGGTCGCTACCAAGACTGCACTCTCCATCCGTGTTGATGCCCTTGCCGACGCCGAGACCAAGTCAAACCCTGCGGCTGCTCGAATCGGTTCCGACAACCGAGACAAGCTCGCTTCCCGTCTTCGAGCTCTCGAGCGCTCTTTGGGACTGCCCCCTACTTACATCCGAGCAGACCGAAGAGAGACCGCCAAGTTTGACCTTTCAGAAACTCCTGGTGCCTACAACACTGCCGCTGACGAGCAACTTATCGGTACTCAACCCGCTCAGGATGCTCAAGAAGCTGCTATGGAAGTGGTCAAGGAAGTCAAGGAGGAGAAGTCCGCCGACAAGAAGGACAAGAAGAAGAAGCGAAAGTCGGAAGCTGCGGCCGTTCCCGGTGATGTGACCATGGAGATGGATGCCGAGGGCGATGTAGAGGGAGAGACCAAGGAACAACGAAAAGCACGAAAGGAGGCCAAGAAGCAAGCAAAGGCTTTGGCAAAGTCTCAAGCCGAGCTTGCCTCATCAACAGCCGTCCTTCCTCAAACACCCGCGGTGACAACTGAGACAAACGGTGTCGCCGACGAGGAGAGCAAAAAGGACAAGAAGAGCAAGAAGAGGCGGGCAAGCGAGGTCGACGGTGGAGCAGCAACGAACGGGGACAAGGAGAAGAAGAAGAAGAAGAAGAGCAAGGATTAGACAGGGGAAAGACCCGAACATTGGATTTCCAGAGACACCCATACAGCAACTAGAGACGACGGCGAGCGTGGGTTGTTGTAGCACAACCATGTACACTACACTATTCTGTCTTATGAGACTTTGCCCTGCATTCACATTTGGCATGTAGACTGTGCGTCTGTCCATGATCAGGAGCAGCTAGGAGCGAGACAGGTTTATATGCCGCAAGTTCGTCTTCATGCTAATCCAGACATTTCACCAAAAAAATCCAATCATCAGAACAGCTTTGTGCTTTGTTCTCCATCAGTGTCACCTGCGTCACTTGCTACTGGATGCTCCAGTACTGGCACACATGGCTTGTCACATTTAGGACATCGAAATCTGAGAATGATGACATTGACATGATGACATTGAACATGGCATTCGTCATCAATTGATTTCTTATGCTCTTATGTGCGATCATACCATACGATACGATTTGTCAATACGTACTGGCAGAAAAGTCTTTTGCCTTGTCAGATTGTGGACTAAACGATACCAAAGTGTATCATCTGGATCACTTCAAATAGCAGCTGGCCACGAGCTGACTGGACAAATGACCACTCCACTTCTCCCTCCCCCTCCTCGGTCAGCCGGAGCAACGCCCGTTCCTCGTACGAGAGACCAACCCGGCCAAGACCTTCTCTCATCTTCACCCACAGAACTCGACAATCCTCTTTTTCCAGTGCAAGCTCCCCAAGAAAAGTCGATCAACTCAAAACAAGAGTCACCAGAGGCCGATGTATCGTTTGGCTCTTTTACTTCTGGGAAAAGCATCCCGGTGCCCGGACGACGACCTGTGCTTGACAATCGGCACCAGGCATCGCAAGACCCATTAGACAGTTCTGATCTTCTGGGATCAATGGATGATGGTGAACAGCAAATGACTGTACCTACAGCCCAACAGCATGGGTCTCTCTTGGGCGGATCCACTGGTCCAGCTCGACATCATCTGTCCACTGTTCCACATAATATCCCAATCTCGTCTTTGCACTCTCAAGGATTACACCCTACTACGGGCCTCAGTCGGACCAATTCTTTGGGAATCAACAGCGGATCGTTCTCAGGAGGTGGGGACCATTTGATCAACGAAATCGATGCCTTTCTCAAAGCCGAGCAAACGCATCACGATTCCCCTCCGCCCGCCAAACCGTCGAGCCCGAAAAGTACCAGTCGACCACCGCCACTGTCTTCCTCTCCTACTTCGTCCTATTTTCACAAGCACGGACAGTCGCCGCCTCATCGACCTCCTCGCCGTCTGAGTTATGTTCATTCGTCCGCCGGCCCTTCGTCGCCGCCGGCTGTCTCGCCCATCTCTAGTCTGAGGCATCATGGCAATGACCCTGTGCATACCCACTCACACAAGCCCCCCAACAGCTCCGTCCATCCTTACGAGGGGCTTGATCACCTCGACAACCTGGATGAGTTTGGACAATGGCATGTAGGGAGTCCTTCCAAAGATCGCCGGTATGAGTCCTATGACTGGGGCACGCCGGCCAAGGAGGTCGACAACAAGGACGCACCGACGCTTTTTGGTCAGACCGTCGATTTGATGAGGAGCCTTTCAACGAATGACCGCACTAAAGTGTCTGGAAGAAGATCGAGTGAACAGTCTCCAGACAGGCAAAAGCGCCATTCTCCTTCGCAGTCAATGGGGAAAGGGTCTCGAGAATCAAAGTCCAACATGGACAGCGTCAAGGATGGAACGCTCCCAGGTGTGTACCCTGACCCCCGCAAGGCACAGGAAGTACGAGGTACTCAAGACAAACACGGCATAGATCGATCAACATCGAACTCGTCCCAGCCTGAAGACAAGTCGAACCCCTCCCCAGCCAGCCAGTCTCACTCACTCTTGTCAGAGGGCGCCAAGGGAGTCAGTGGAATCGTTAATGCCCTTGGCCACTTGGCAGCCAGGTCCGCTGCGGTGAAACCCAAGTCCAAATGGAGGACGGTCATGGGACCATCTACATTCTCACCCCCGACATCTGCATCCAAAGATCATTGGAACGAGTATGTCACATCAGCCTCAGCCAGTGGTCTTGGGAGTATGCCGGGAACGTTTCCATCAGAACATGCGTTTGATGACAGTGTACACAGGGAAGATAATCGAACCCCCACGTCTCAACCCATCGAGATCACCCACCATACACCTTTTGATCTCAATCCTGCAATCCAAAATAACCAACCCGTGTATATACCCGGTACATCGGTCCCCATACATCCGACAGGATCCTACACTCCAGCGGCACCGACTGGGGCACCTGGCTATAAAAGCGCTGGACATGTTGGTGCTACAAGTGGAAACCGCCCCAGGAATGATTGGGCTGGGACCAAGCTTGTGGGGCGCAGGGAAGGAAACCTCAAAGTGCTGGATGAAAAGGTGGCCGACGTTGTAAGCTTTTCTACGTTCCAATCCACCTCGAGTAGACACTTGTGGCTGACAATAATGTCACTCATAGCTGAGACCGAACTTGCCAGCCCGACAAAGGCTGTCCAACAAATGGACTCTACTTTGTGAGTAGTGCTCATCCCCGATGGATATGGGCTGTGATCTAATTGCCCAGAATCCTTTCTCGCAGTCTCTACGGATCAGCACGGCGGTTCTCTTTCCACTTTTTACCGCCTCATTGAAGCGTATTCCAAAAAGCACCCTCAGTCGGGGAATCTTTTGATCATTCGAGACGAAGATGACAGACGATTTGGGGTGTATATGAACGAGTGGATTAAAAAGGTCGAAGGGGCGTATACTGGAAGTGGAGAGTCGTGAGTTCTGGGAGCGCCAGTGCGATTCATCAACATGAGAGAATTGTCAAGCAACTGACTGTACCGCATTTTCTAGCTGGCTGTTCAAGATCGTCGACAGCCCAGAGGATCCAAGAGTCAAACTGTTCAAATGGACGGGCCGGAATACCTACTTTGCGTTATGCGAGTCTGACTTTATCTCATTCGGTGGCGGGTACGTCTTGTCGCTCTCACATGATGTGTGCATGCTATCCGTTGGCATCTAACTCCACTTTGCTTCCTACCAAACAGTGACGGCAAATACGGTCTTTGGGTCGACAAGAATTTCCAAAACGGTTCTTCTGCCACCTGTCCTGCGTACGCCAATGAGGTACTGTCCGAACCGGAAGGTACCGAGCTTGAGGCAGCGAAGTTCGACTGTATGGTGTTGGAAGTCTGGGCCACGTCGGGGTGATTGGAGATCATGCCATGATTTGTTTGAAATCTCATATATCATACAGGCAAAAGCTAGCATGACCGTATGTCGTCGATTCCTCGGGTCTACCATTTACAACATTCATACCATCCACAATCATGATGACGATTGCACCAGGCTTTGCATTTGGCATAGACGGCCGTGACAGTACCCCGGTAGTACAGTACATGTATACAGTAGTAGCTCGCTCTCCCGTATCATTCTGCGGATGATGATGGGTTCCATTGTTTACTTTGTGGCACAAATCAGACTCACACGAGACTGACGAGATGCAACTCGGTGGTGGAAAGATTCAAGTTCACACTACTGGGCCTGCTCTTTCCACGTCTCTCTGTCTCTCTCTCAAGACAGCGCCCCGCTCTGAAATATGGCGAGGTCTCATTTCGTCATAGACGATGAGTATGCTGATCATCAGCCATTGAACGCATCCGCTAGCACATCCGACCTTTCGCCTCCGAGGTACTCGTCTGAAAGCAGTATCATTCAAGACCATTATGATCGAGAGGGGTTCGAAAAAGATTCTCGATTCCAAGATGAAAGCAAACTTGAGCAAGGTAGTGACGAGCAAACCACTACGTACACTCCCTTGAAAAAGAGCGTCAGTCATTGTTGCGTGCTATCCACAAACTCAACTGATCCGCTCTTCGCTGACTGACTCAATGTCATTCAACAGCATCGACAACTCCCTAGGAAGCCATTTGTGGCATTTCTTGTCGGTCTTTTGACATTGGCAGCCTTGATTGGAGTGCTCTCGGCTCGATCTTTCATCGCACCAGTCTCATTCAGGAAATCAGGACACAAGCATATCTCTTTGGATCATATCTTCAATGGAACTTTTGCTGCACAGTAAGTCGGGAATGCGCAAGTCCGCTTGCTTGTGTGTGTTGCTCACACCATGTCCTACCAGAACGAAACGGATTGACTGGGTAAAGGAAGCGTCAGACGGGGTTTACTCCCATTGGTCTTCATCTGGCGATATCATTCTACAAGATGCCAGTGATCCAGCATACGAACAAGTGCTCCTCAATGCAACAGATGTCAAGAATAGTGCCGGGGAAAGAATTCACTTCCAAGATTGGAAACTGTCTTCCGACAAGCGTTTTGTCGTTTTGAAAGCAGACCATCGAAAACTCTGGAGACACTCTTCGTATGGCAATTACTATATTCACCGTTTCTCAGACCACAAGACGTTTGCTCTTCGTACCCCAGCCATACCCGCAGAGGTCGCCTATGTCGAGTGGTCGCCTACCTCTCATTCTCTTGCTTATGTTTATCAGAATGACTTGTACATTGTGACTGCAGCAACCTTGGATCAGTTGGAAGACATGGACAATGTTCCTGAAGTCATTCGTGTGACGAGTGATGGCAGCGAGACAGTCTTCAACGGGGTTCCAGATTGGGTGTATGAAGAAGAGGTCAGTTTGGACCGAGTCTCAACTATCTTATCGTTTGACTCTTGCATCTTGCTCATTCTTCCTAATATAGGTCTTCAGCACCAATTTCGCGTTGTGGTGGAGTCCCCAGAGCGATGTCATTGCCTATCTTCGAAGTGACGAAACAAAGGTCAAGGACTATACTCTGCAGTACTACAGCTCCACTGGTGACCCCTTCAAGTCCCAGCCGTATCCCAAAAACTTTGTTATGAAGTGCGCATAGAACAAACCTATCTGGTCAGCACCATCTCGCTAACCTATTACTGTTTTTCGCATTTCAGATACCCCAAACCTGGTAGCCCGAACCCCTTGGTGACTGTCCATACGTTCGAGCTCAATGCTCATTTGTCCCAAGCCGCTCCAATCCCCGTCACCAAACGATTGAGATGGGACGGGGAGTTCAAACTCGAAGACCGCGTCATTACCGAGGTTAGCTGGCTCGGAAACGATGACCTCTTGGTCAAAGAAGTCGACCGGGCTGCCAAGAACGGCAATGTTGTCTGGATCAATGGTCATGAGCAGCGTGGAAGTGTTGTGAGGAAATTGGGCAAAAGCGGGGAGGAAGGTGATGATGGTTGGATCGAAAATGTGAGTGTACCCAATAGGCTACATGACGTTGTCCCCTTTGCTGAACTCGTGACACTATCCTGGCAGAGTCTGAGCACTGTACCCGTCAAAGGTACCTTTGGTGGATACCTTGACATTGTTCCTACGTCTGAAGGCTACAACCACGTCGCCTATTTCCCTACGATCAACACGTCGAACCCCGTGTTTTTGAGCTCTGGGCCGTGGGAGGTCTCCAATGGAATCTCAGGTATCGACGAAGAGCGCGGAGTAGTCTACTTTTTGGCAGCTACGCCAAGCACTGAGCGTCACCTGTATCAATCAGAGCTTCCGACGAGAGAAGAAATTGAGAATGGAACGTTTGAGCCGAGGCTGACGGTACTTACGAGCACGGAACGGCCGGGGTACCATTTTGCAAGTTTTTCACCCAAGGCTGGATTTTACGTTCTCGATTACAGAGGACCGGATATTCCGCATCAGACGCTGGTCACGGTAGGAAAACCAGGTGGGTCGCAAATGTGTCATCAACTCTCATTGATGGATGGGCTGAGTAAAAGATTGATTGCCACGGATTCATTCACCAGAACTGGATGTGGTGCTTGAAGATAATGCAAGACTCAACGCAACATCCGCCGAGTATTGCATGCCGATCCGGAGCCATAGCGTTGTCGAGAGCGACGGTATTGGTAGGTCTCGAGTCCTCTTGAATCCCATGCCATATACGGACTCTGAATGTCACATCTTGCGCTTCTCTTAGAGCTCAATGTTGTGGAAACTCTACCACCCAACTTTGAAGCATCTGGCCGCAAACGATATCCGTTGCTATTGAACCCATACGGAGGCCCTGGATCTCAATCTGTTGACCACAAATTCGTCCGAGACTGGCATCACTACCTCGTTTGTGAAAAGGGAATCATCGTTTTAACGGTTGACAACCGAGGTACCGGTTTCAAAGGACGTGGGTTCCGCAATTGGGTGAGAGATCGTTTGGGTCTGTACGAGGTATCGGACCAAGTCAATGTGGCAAGAATGTGGGCCAAGGAAAAATATATTGACACCAAGAAGATCGGTATTTGGGGTTGGGTAAGAGCGGTTGTCTCGTTTGGCCGACGTTGGATTCTGATATTGCCGTATTCGACAGAGCTACGGAGGATTCTTGTCGAGCAAAGTGATCGAATCGGATTCAGGCATCTTTACGCTTGGCAGTAGGTCATCTCATGAGTTGAATCACAGGTCGCAAAGATTGTTGTGACTGAACATTGATTGCTTTGACACACAGTGTCTGTCGCACCAGGTACGCGTATTATTGCCTGACTATTCACGCCACCAATGCTGATGTCTTGAGTCCAATAGTGACTGACTGGCGGTATTACGATTCCGTCTACACGGAACGATACATGAGCACGCCCGAAGACAACCCAATTGGTTATCATGATGCAGCGATCAACAATGTCACCTCGTTCAACCACGCCGACTACCTGCTTGCTCACGGAAGTGGAGATGACAATGTGCATTATGCCAACACGGCCAATCTGCTTGAAAAGTTTACCCAAAACCAAGTGAGAGATTTCAGGTTCAGAATGTTTACCGATTCGTGAGTTGGCGTGCTGTTCTGACCGTTCCAAACCACCATGCTGACTTTGCTGACATGGTCGTATTGTTTTTTTGTCCGTGTAGTGACCATTCTATGTCTGGCAAAGGAGCTTATCGGGAGGTGTACGAATTTATGACTGCCTTTCTCGAGGAAAAATGGGGCAAGGGCAAACGGAGCTTGTAGTTTCCGTTGTACAATAGTGTAGTATCCCTTTCCATCATGTCGAAATGTTGCTTGTTGAATGGTATCAATTGTTGCATTGTTGATTTTGTCCATGTAGGTAGGAACGGAAGGAAGATTTAGCGCGCCAGGCAACGAATTGCCGGATACGGAGCCAACTCTAAATGGCGTCTTGTTCAACATTCGACGTCAACTTTTTTTCTGCCAAACAATCCATACAGTACTCAGACACTCGAAATTAGGCATCTCGGAGGTCAAGGTCTCTGACATTTGCCATGGCATCATTCGACCAGGACGGCTCGCTGTCGTTATCGCTGCCATCTTTGGTCTCCCATACAGCTTCACGCTTCCTTCGACCGCGGACAAGACGAGCTCAGACACTGCTATGTTTCCTGTTACTGCCGTCGTGCATCTGCGTCATGTTTCTGTGGATGGTTCCATTACGGCCACCTTTGCCACCGAGCTATAAGGCTGAATGGACAGAAGAGCGACGCTTACCCCAAGTACACTGGAAGAGCATCGAGGGTGGAGGTGCGGGCAGCTTTGTCAAGTGAGTCCGACCTCCCTTTGTGTTCATGTGCGGAACGAGTGTGCCGATTTTTGTTGAAGCGTTTTTGCTAACCAGTTACATATTGATAGTTTTGTCCCCATCAAGTCCCACTCGTTTCCAACCCAACTTCAATCGCTCCTCCTCTCCCACCATCTCGCTTTCGCTGCCGGTCGATCCCTTGTTTTCCACCCTTACTACCATCATGATACCATTCTTCCTATCTCGCCAAGTCATTGGCCTCTTGAAAGTTCCCGGATACCCATGACGGCGCTCGTTAGCTCAGTCTCAAACGGATGGGAGGGGTTGTGGACGAAAAAGCGTGCTGTACCCATCAATCACTTCAATAGCGTCTGTGCACGACATGAGGTCAAGAAGATCACATTCGACTTGAACGATTTGGCTGCATTCGAAGGAGATGATGTCAATGATGGAGAGGAGAAGGCAGCTCAAGTAATGGAAAAGTGGGCAAACCAACTAAAGGAAGAACAGCTTGGCAAGTGCGTCGAGGTGCAAGTCAACCCATTCGACACTCGGTATGTCCTTGTCGCCATCACGTAGCCCATAGTGTGTCAGTACTCACCTACCTCTCTCTCTCTCCTATCCTTCCCTTCTCACGTTCAACAGTCTTTTCGAATCGCATTTCCCCGAGCACATTTACCCTACACTATCTGTCTCTCCAGTCGTTCGTCAGTTTATTTTTTCGCCCCGCATTCTCTCCATCATCAATCGGTCGCTCGACAAGCTCTCTCCAGAAGCCAAACGATATGAAGTTGACACGGTCCCGGAGCTGGTCAAGAAACCCCGAAGAGCCAACCCTTGGAAAAATGTACTTGCTCTGCATCTTCGAAAATCAGTCGAGACCGAGTACTGCACATCCCTGGCACACCGAGTCGCACCGTTTGTGGGTTTCAACAAGCTTCCCAAACTTCCCGGGAATGAAAACATCCCCCCTACTGGCCAACACACACCGGAATCCTTACTTGGCCTGTACACTGCCAAGTGCGACCCTCCTATTCTCGACCTCATCGCCCGCGCCCGTCGGTTACGGAAGAATCACCCCGAGCTATCGTCCATTTACATCCTCTCCAATGCCGACTTCACCTTTATTAGCGAAGCAAGAAAATGGCTCATGAGCGATGGATGGCACGAAGTCCTGATCGGGAGCGACGTGACGAATGAATGGGCTGATCGGGAAGTGGCAGAAGCAGTCGATATTGAGATTGCCAGACGGGCCGGTGTCTTTGTCGGCAATGGATTCTCTGCGCTCAGTAGTGTGGTCGCGCTTTTGCGAAATGCCGAAGGCAGACATCCCGATTTTACCCAATATTGGTGATGAGGTCAGATAGCTGCAAAAGAGGTTGCACGCTAGAGTTTGATAAATTATTTGCAAGGGTTTCTTGACACGTCGCAGCAGCCTGCGAACAAATGTTGTAACATGTACAGTCTCGGATGCTTCAGGGTGGAAGACGTCGTTCTGGGTGTATGATACCATGTTCATGTCGATCAGGCCACCAGAGACCGAAACCGAGACGAAGATGATTACAAGGGTACATGAAAGCGATGAGCGATTCACAAACGCTGGTCAATGACACATGAGAATAAATATCGACTAGTCAAAGTCACTGCCGTCTGGTTCACCACCATCTGAATCGCTACGATCCGGATCATCGTCATCATCACCTCCCGATACTTGCCGAGCTGGTCTCTTTGTAGCCACTTGCTCAACGCCTACGTCGTCCATGGGCGTGTGCTGATGGTAAGATTCCTCAGGTCCATCCGTCGATCGACTAGACCCGTCTGCTTCCTGCTCAGAGCCTTGGACAACGGTACCGACTTGATCATTCCCCGGCACATCTTCATCCGAGGAATCAATGTAAGCTTTTGACAATTTATGCCTTGTGATATCCCTTTTCTTGGTATCGAGGTGTAGTGACCTGCGACGCAGCGCTGTGAATGCACGCATACGTTCTTTCTTCAACAGATGCATGTACTCTAATATGATATGGGGCGGGCAGGGAGAGACAGGACAACGATCGCCCGTTGATTAGCTTCGGGTGGCTGTGGTTCGAACAAGCAAAGTTTTCCACATACCTCTCTCTAATGTCATCAGGGTCTCGTGGTCTTGTCCAGGCTGCAGCTGGTCCAACGGACATGGTTTATCCTGTAAGTCAATATGCTCGAGGACAGACTGAGCTTCCTCTTCATCAAAGTCACTCAATTCGTGGTCTTGTTCCCTCTCGTTCGCCAGCATTGGGCTCGTGTGTGTCCCTTTTGAGGTCCGAGGCCAACCTTGATCGAGCATCCATTCTCGTTTGAGTTGTCGTACAAACACGCTATTGCCTTCGAATGTTGACCAATCAAAACGTTCTCCAAACCACGGCCGGTCCGCCAGATGAGACGTAGAGCTCAGTGTGGCTTGATCAGTCAGGTTGTATCTTGCCTGTAAATGCACTTGACACTGTCGATCACGCAGATTGTCCATTTTGTCTTGAAGCTGCTCAAGTTGCTCAGCTGCCCTGTCGGCTTCGAGATCTTCACCATCCGTTTCCAAACCATCGTCATCGTGGTCCCCTTCCACGTTGCGGTCCACTTCACCATGCAGAGCTTTGCCGTACGCCGGATCGACGATCCACTGAGACACACTTGGTTCCACCTCGTCTGCCCATTTGAAACCAAGAGGACATGTTCCATCGTCTCTCATAGTGCTGTATTGAGGTAATAGATGCCGGGTCGGAAATGGCTCAAGGGAGCGAAATCTGTTTTGCTTGTTGGGTATCAAATCAACCAAACCAATCTGTTCCATGGCAGTGTGCACTAAATGCGCGTTGACCTGTATGCGAGTGTCATCGGTGGGGTTCTCGGAGACGTGAGCTTCACCTAGATATATGACGCGGGAGAGGAGGTCGTGTAAAAACACGTCTAGGTGGGCGTAAAGTAGTCGTAGTACGGAAACGGATACTGCCTGGAGACCGGACCCGCCAGTAGCTTGCTTGCCTTTGGGAAATCGTCGCCTATTGTACAGAGGGTCAGTCCAATCGATGGTAACATTTAGGAAACCAACTGTGTATCCATCAGACTCACATGTCATTGATCTTGTCGAGGTTGAAAATGTCCATATGTTGGTCATTCAATTTCTTGACACTATCTTGCAAGATTTGCGGCCATTCAGAGCGAGGAATCTGTCTAAGACGCTCGGTCTTAGTTCTATCAAGTCGGGTTATTTGGTGGTTCCAATCGAGTCTTTGTGCCTGCACGGCAGCATCCAGTTGAGCTTGAAACTGCTTCATGGCTTCATGAGCTTGCTCGCGAGTGAACCGGAGGTCGCTGAGCCTGGACATAGCCGTGGGTTCGTCTACTTCATGGGGCTCACTTGCGATGGGTATGTTTTTTCGCCTCTTACGTCTTTTTCGATACGAGACTTGTTGAACAGTGTCATCTTCGGATTCTCTCTGCTTGCGTTTTCTGCTCTCGTCACTCGTCTCTTGGGCTTCGTTGGCCTGTTTCTGGACATGTGCACTATCAAACGAATTTTCAACTTCTGAACGCTCGATCTTGGCAGTGTCGTCAGCCTCGACCGTCGTCTTGTCATTCTTTCTGGACCTGACCAACTTGCGCAGCGTTTCGAGCTCAAGAGATTGTTCCAGCGTCATACCAAGAAACTCTCGAGCTTTTGAATGATTCAGCCTTGCCTCATCCTGTTGCCAGATGTCAGCGAGAGCTTGATGCGCTTCGAGAGAGATGGTGCCATCAGTCCCTACTGGATCAAGCATAGGCTGCTCTCCCTCTTGATCTTTCAATGCAGCCGCGAGATGCTTTAATCTCTTGTCATTCAGAAAGGACAGGTAGTGCTCAGTCTGAGATTCCTGTTCATCCTGGAGAACTCCTTTCGCTTTTTCGAATCGCTCTTCCAGGTCGGCCATCCGCAAGGTGCTCTTGGTAATGACTGAATCTGGACCTTTGATCTCTGGATAAGTTGGCAGCGATCCGAGTTGATGAATGGCTTTATGATTTTGCTTCATAGACTCCGCTTGATGCCTCTTATCTATCGTTTCGGCTTCCCGAGCCATGCATTGTGCACCCAAATGGTCTTCCAAAGCGACTATCGAATCGTCGACTTGTCGAGCTGCGGGAGCGAGGCCAGGCTGCCAAACCGAATGTTCTTGCTTGTATCTACCCGGTACTTTTGCCATCCTGGACTCGCTCATATATGCAAGTGTATTCAGGTACCATTGGACCTGGGCATCAGACTTGGTGCCGACATCTTGTGCAATCAGGTCCGGCCGCCATCTCGATC
The DNA here is from genome assembly GCA_039545395.1 of Filobasidium uniguttulatum. Taxonomy (NCBI): domain Eukaryota; kingdom Fungi; phylum Basidiomycota; class Tremellomycetes; order Filobasidiales; family Filobasidiaceae; genus Filobasidium; species Filobasidium uniguttulatum. The sequence goes on along the minus strand of BCJK01000002.1, from coordinate 1,152,153 downwards.
TTCGAGCTAAGCTACCAAAAAAAGCTTGCTTTTCTTGATTGTTCCAAGCGGTGTTGGATGGATGGACTCCAGCTTGTTCACGCCGTTTCTCAATAGAGGACGCTCCAAATGGATTGGCTACTGAGATTGCTCCTTCGGTGACTGCTCCTGCCCTGTACTTTTCGAGATATCTCAGGTGGAGAGTAAGATCTTCTTGATGACGCTGGAGCTGGAGGCCGGTAGGTATGAGTAGCGAATCCATCCCTATGGACCCTTGATCCGGATCTGCCTCGCTATCACTACTCCACCAGCCTATAGCCTACCAGATGATGCTCAATCTCACAAAAGTAGAAGTTCGGTCAACACCGTCACTAAAGCTACAACTGTCCTAAATCGACTTTGTGAAAGAGCTAAATCAGCTAAATCGGATTTATCATCCGAAGCCAAAGCGAACGAGCGAGTGACTAGAAACTGGTCCAACCGACTGGAGTTGTGTATGGGTGTATGTGGGTGGGGTAGATGGCATGGGTAAGGTTACTACAGCCAGGCCACATGACCATCCATCGACCCAAGTGGAAAAGACTACAATCTGCTTGAGACTGTGAAAGATACCGGACCCTCTTTGGATCGACCCTGATATCGCATTCAAGCAGCTCCTCCCTACCATGCTTGTCACGAGCATCACTGCTCGTTCGGCGCGGTCCATCAGCAATCTGACGAGTCATGGGAGATGCAAACGGTCGTGGGTTCATACAGCGAGTGTGGCAGATCAGCTCCGAGGGGTGATGCGGTCAATACCCCAAGTGAGTTGAAGTGGCTGGCCTGTGGTGAAGATAAGCATTGGATTCATGAGACCGTTTCGTGTACAGGCTGTATCAATCGTCATCACTCGGCTAGAGGATGGGACACACCATGGAGCAACGTTGTCTTCATTTACGACAATATCCATGTCCCCACCACTGGTATCGTTTTCTCTAAGGCTTCCTTCACGGCTAGCCTCTGCACTGCATAATCTCTCCGATGCCCCTCCCATCTGCTTGTCAACGAAACCAGTCGACGGAGATTCTGCAACAGCAGTACCACCTACACCACCGCATCCAGAGCCTCGGGCCGGTCGACCATTTGTCGTCTCGCTATTGACTCGAGAACACGAAACGCTGGCGACCACATTCTCGCAAGCACGGGCAGAGCATGAAAATATGATTCAGGATGAAACGCAATGGGAGTCCGATACGCTAGGATTACCACTCGTCAAAGGCGCCCTTGGAGGGATGGAATGCGAGGTCGTATGGTCGTTGCCTCTCAAGCAAGGCATGGATGCTTCCACTTTATCTCAAGATGCCGTGACATCCGCGGAAAACGTCGCAAAAGATGGGAAACCCGAAGACCAAGGGAGTATGCTGTTTGTCGCAAGGGTGAATCGGGTTGCAAGGGGAGATGAATCCTCAAAAGCGCTCTTGTACGAAAAGCAAGGCTATGTCACGACTGGATCGAGCACATGACGACCATTGGAAATGAAAATCAATCATCAGGCGGATGTTTGACCACATTGGATTACATGAAATCGTCGCCGTCTTCTTCCTCCATGGCACGTCTCTCTTCAAAAGCGTCCTCTGAGAACAGACCTTCGAAGCGCTTGGCTTTCTTGGACTCTTTCCAGATTTCTTTTTGTGCGTTCGCAGCTCGTTCCTGAATTGTTTTACAAACGGGGGATGAGTGTGCCAGACATGCACAGCGACTCCATGCTCGCGGAGCTCACCTGTTCGATAGCTGCCGCCTTTTTTATCCGTCCTTGTTCTCGCAGCCGGGCTTGACGCTCAGCCTCGTGATCGACTTCTTTTTCAACCTTTGTCTTGTTCAACCGGTTGACGATAGCATTTTCTCGGGCAGGTACGTGTACTAGTAGGAAAGATCGAGTTTGAATCGAGTGCAAGGTGAGATAGGTCCGCCGTGTTGGCTCGACTCACCTCGCTTGACCATCTCGTTCTTGTGGAATGACACTTGTCCGACCGGCATGTCACCCGTTTTCTGTGGTGTGATTGGTTCGTGAGGTTACAGGGATCGTTTATGCTCATGATCGCTATGGTAGTCTTACTTTGAGATTGCCCCACGGTGTATAGATGATCTTGAGAGAGTAATGTCTCCCGTCAGACGACATGATCACAGATCGAAACTTCTTCATTGTCGCTTACCGTCAGATTATTCTTCTTGTTACCTATCAGCAGTTGGCATCGAGTTACGATGGTATTAGTCTTATCCATACCTAGGCTCGTCTCACTTGGCGACACATCAAGAGCTGACCTTCTATACTGTTTGCCTTTACGAGCTGGGCTAGGTCCATGACGAGTGCTTCAGGCAAGTTTTTCCAGTCCCCATACGGCTGGTCCTCGGGCAGTCGGAGATAGACATGGGCAGACGAAAGTTTGCTATAGTGACAAGGCCAATCCGGGAGTTGGTCGGGTTTTCTCTGGCTGTTGCTTCTGTCATCTCATACAACGTATGATGCTTACTCGACATGGAACCAGACGTCTGAAAGTGATATCGGTGTGATCAAATGAACCTCAACAACAGACAAGGGCCCAACTCACCTGTCTCTAATCCGTACCGTATCAGGTCTTCATCTGTCACACGTCCCAGGCCAAACATGAGCGAATCTGGTCGATTGTTTACAATGTGTTCAAGTAGGACACGGGGTGGATTCACATACTTTCAACCTTGTCTTTACCCCTGCATATCGATCTAGTTTAGTTTGACTTGTTTATTCCAAGAATTCAAACGACTCACATGTATATTGTAGCCGGAGGCGATACCGCTGCAAAAGCAAGAAAACGACAGACAATATCAGAACGACCGGGACATCAGTAACTTGTGCTTAGTGAGGGCCCGATGACTGACCGTTGGAAGTATAGAACAAGACCATGTTGAACAAGAAAAAAGGCAGGAAAATGGAAACACTCGTAACGAGTCTTTGTTGTGAGCCACCGATGCTGTGAATATCTTGTCCGGAATCCCAGTTCCTGCTGATAAACTCTTTTGAAGAGAGATACGGCAAAGTTGCAATGCGCGCTAAGAGCCAACATTAGAGATAAGACCAGCTCATTCAAATCCATTTTGAAATGGGTTCTAATTAAATCATAGTCGAATTGTAATTGGATTACAAATCAATTCTAAATGAGTCTCAATGTCGCGCGACCTGTCTACAGTACGTTGAATCTGAGCAAGACATGTGATGGAATCTTGTTGGAATCATCGTCAAGCAGTCATTGCCATTCGCCATTCGCACACAGAATTATTAATCAGCAGACATCGTAGAACATCACCGGGTGAGTTGTCTTGAATACATCGTCTGTTATTTCAAGCCAGTTGCTGAAGACGCTACGTTTGGGCAGTCACTCGCTCCTCGACATGGCGGACTCCGCTTACACAGGCCATTATGCCGATGTCGGTGAGTATGAAGTATTATGATTATACCTACACAGTGACTTATACTCTGTTTGGGAATGGCGGACACGGCAGATGAAGGAGAGGTGTGTCGGGTTTGCAGGATAGAAGCAGAACCGGACAATCCTCTCTATCACCCTTGCAAATGCTCTGGATCCATTCGATATGTGCATTCAGAGTGGTGAGTCTCCAAAGCCACAATGTGCTCGCGAGAATTCTGACAAAATTTGCTTTGCAATCTGCGTGCTAGTTTGATACAATGGCTCGGCCACTCAAACAAGAAGAGCTGTGAACTCTGTGGGTATGCATTCTCGTTCAAAAAGGTGTACCCGGCGGATATGCCATCTTCTCTTCCATGGCCGGTCCTCGCATCACGTTTCTTCCGAGACACACTCAAGCTGCTCATGTGGGTCGTATGGTCCATCGTTGTGGCTTTCACCTGGTTGGTACTGCTACCCTTGATCACCATGTCAGTCTGGGGAGGTTTATTTTCGGGAGGGCAGGCCATGTGAGTCATATCAAGGCATCGACGACGTCCACAACCAGCGAGTCTGCTCACAGGTAGTGTTGATAGGGCTTCAAGGATCGTGGGAAGCAGCCCTCGACAGGCTTTGACCCAGGTACCTTTCAATCGTACCCAGATGCTCCACGACTTTCGCCTGATCGAAGGCAAGTTGACGGCCGGTAATGTCAGTGCTTCGTCCATGGCTGCCGTCTTGGCCGAAAGAGCAGTACAGCCATCCAATGTGACGCATATATCGACATGGGGCGATGGGCTTTGGTTTATAAAGACCGTCGCTCTCGAATTACCATCAACACGGAACGTAGCTTTGAGAGCATTCTTTTATCGACTTGGTGACTACATCAAGAACGACCTGGTTTCCACCGTCTTTCGAGGTCAGTTGATCTCTGTCGGCGTGGTTGTAACATTTTTGGGCATCTTTTTCTTGAGAGAGTGGGTCATCCAAAACGGACCGATCGACAACCCTGCGCCCGATGCACCGGAAATGGGGGGACCACCAGGACCTCAAGACTTTCGACCGGAAATGGCTGTGCGGTGGAGACGTCGGAGACCGGTTACAGGTCGTAGGATTCGTGAGGCACGCTTGGATCGAGAGGAGCAACGCGAGGCGGGACAAAGATGGTTGGCCCAGGAAGCTGTAGCTGTGTGGCCAATGGATGCACCACGTCAGCCGAACAATCAGCGGCAAGAAGATCCCGAAGTCATTGTCGAAGACGATCGAGCAGATGGAGGCGATGACGATCAAGACTGGGTCGATGAGCCAGACGAAATGTCAACCGTGATGGACGTCGAAGAGGGTCCTGAAGGATCGGCTTTCCCCCGTGAAGTTGACAATACGAGCGAAGACGATCTGGATCGTGTGGACGCTCATGTTCCTCTGGACACACAAGCCGACCGTCCCGACACGACACCAGGCGATGTCAATGCAGTCCGCGACGCACGGAACAGGTACTTTTCAGTAGCAGACCACAACCGACATTTCGCTGACCAGACTCCCGAAACCATCAACCAAAATCTCAACCGTGCCCCACGACAGACATACCAATCTCCGTTTGCATTTGACTTCAACATTGACGAAACGAACCGTCAGGGAGCCGCACACGAACAAGCGCCACAGGGATCAGGCTCAGCAGCCGCTGAGCTCGAACATGCATTGGCAGAGTTTCAGACTCAACTCGACAATTTTGCTGCCCGTGAACGAGCCATGCAGGGCGATGATCAAGCCCATGGCGCTTATGACGATACGGTTGGCCCTCTCAATCCGGGATTGCGGGGCGTTGCAGGGCAGGGAGATGCGACCGGTGATGTGGCAGATGTCCGCAACGCGGAACGAGTTCGTCTGCCTCGACGAAACCGATTTGACGACTTGCCACTGGAAGCCATCGACGGGGTCAGAAGACCCCGTCACGAAAATGACGCTGTACAGCCTAGACAAGGCCAACCGTTTGTACGACCTGCGCGACTGAACCGCCCAATGGTTCCTGAAGAAGACGTCATTATCCAAGGAGCTGAAGAGCGATGGGATCAAGATGTCGAGGAAGAGGATCCTGAGGGTGGCGCGTTCATCGTGGAAGCTGAAATGGAAGGTATCCTCGAAGGTGAGTTACAAACTTGGCTGGCATACTCAACGAGTGACTGAGACCCTTTGTGCACCATTGTTTGTGTGCAGCTGTTGGACTTCGAGGTCCGCCAGCAGTCTTGCTTCAGAACGCCCTGATGGTGACCATCGTTCTCACTGCTGCTCTGACCCTGTTCATCCACGTACCCTACGTGATTGGCAGAATCCATCTTGTGGTAAGTCGCCCTTTCGATGCCTACTACTGGGAACAAGACGCTCATCCCCAATTCACTTGCTGCAGGGTGACATCAGTGTCATGGAGTTCCCCGCACGTGGACTCTTTGCAGTCGCCAAGTGGATTACGATCGCCACCGACTATATCATTAAATTCTTTTCCGAGGTCCTGGACATTGTCTTGATGCGCCCTCTGCGCAATCTGCTCTCAGGTGGCAGCCCGCACTTGTCTCAGGTCGATACCGATCTTCCTCCCTCTTCGTCGACTCTTTCGACAATTGGCGAAGCCATCAACGCATGCGTCAGTTGGGTCACAAACCTCTTGCCCCCATTCCTCACGACATCAGGCTCCTACATTTGGCAATTCGGCCAAGATGGACTCGCAACGCTAGGCTCAGCATACCTGTATGCCCGACGTTACATGCAAGAGTTTGCCGTGCAAAACACATCGTTTGCCAATTTCGTGGCGATTGTGGCAGGCTACATGGATATCGTCGGAGTCATCACCTTTTTGTCGGCCCTTGGGGAACCGATTTTGGGACGCTTTGGTCGTGCGGTGACGGAGGCAACCATTTCGCATGGAGTTGTGATTAAGGTGTGTAGGCCATGCATCTCCGTGTTGACAGAAGCTCAGGACTGACCACATTCTCGACTCTGTAAAGCTCGGATTTTTCATGCTGATTGAGCTCGCCGTCTTCCCCATGTCAATGGGATATGTGGTCGACTTTTGTGCTTTGCCCTTGTTTCCGGCAGGCACGATGGCCAAGCGATTATTGGTACAACAACGTTATCCCGTTCTCAGTTGTTTCACCCACTGGCTCTGTGGGACGTTTTTCATGTGAGGAATCGCTTGTTGATTCCACTTGTCCAACATCTGGCTGACACATGTCGGGGCACACTCTACAGGTTTGCTTTTGCCAAATTCTTGTCCTCATGTCGAGCGACTTGTCGACGTGGTGCCATGTACTTGATCAGAGACCCGCAAGACCCATCCTTTAGTCCAGTGAGTGTGGGACACACGACACCAAGCCCTGACCGAGGCTGATGTCCTGACTTCTCTCGAACCACTAGGTCCGCGACATTCTCGACAAGTCGACCGCGCTTCAATTACAAAAGCTGATGATTAGCGCGTTCATGTACCTGGCCGTTCTAATGTGTCCTCTGGGTGGACTGTTGGCCATGATCCAATGTCTACCGGCCTCGTTGAACGTGTTGCCTCTGAGATGGTACTACAAGTGAGTAATTTTCTCTTACTTACCACTGATCTGATGCATACAGATGTCTCAACGTCACGTCTTGATCCATGCACAGGGAAGCCCCTTCGACTGTTCCTGTACACTTTATCATCGCTCTCTTTGTCCTGCCCCTCTTTTGGCGCAAGGTCAAGCTGGGCCGTGATTTCAAATGGATCATCAGGCGATACTGGAGCAGACTCGCCAAGGTCCTCCGACTGTCTTCTTACTTTTACGGTGTTCGTTTCGAACATGAAGAGCAAGCAGGCCCTCTCGAAGAAAAGATTCTCAACCTTCACCGAAAATGGCTCACCTTTCAACGAGCCATCACGCGTTCCTCGGCGCCATTGCCTCCTTATACTGGCAGACAGATGCGTGTTCCCTATGCTGATTCGGTCGCCCTGGTCAAGCCGAGACGAAACGTTTTCATCGAGGTCGACGACAAGGGCGTTCCCGTGACGGATGAGGGTAAAATATCAGCTGTTCTCCAGGAGCGAGTCGGGATCAAAGCCAACAGAGATGTCAGGAGCGATTACACTCAGGTATTCCTCCCACCTCTTTATCATCTTCGATTCTGGATCTTTGGTGCTCTCTTGTGGACGGCTGTTTCTTGGACATGTGTCATGGCACTGCTCCTTCCAATAGCGGTTGGTAGACAGTTGACCGGCCTTTATTATGGCTACCAAGTGCACGATGGCATCAGTTTCGTAAGTTGGCTCGATAACGGATCGGGGTTCAATGACTAACTGATATTTAATCCTGCGGTGTGCTAGATGGTTGGGTTCTACGTTGTCGCCAAGCTTCGGCCTGTTTGGCGAAACGTGATCAAGTTTGTCTTGCATAAAGCAGGCTTTTTCGATTCGGCTCGACCCGCCCCTGAGCTGGTCCCACGGGACATGGTCGCCAAAATGCTCAAGACGGCTGGACAATTGAGATTCTGGTCGTATCGAATATTCGTGCTCTTTGGGATCCTGCCTGTCCTCTCCGCCCTCGTTCTGGATCTTTATGTACTGTTTCCCTTGAAATACGGGGTTTCGAGTATGACCCCTGTGTTTTATGCAGCAGAGGCGTGGTGAGTAGTGTGACCGCTTTGTCCGAGAAAATGTTCGTTGGATCTGACATGGTTTGGTGTTGCTAGGGCTCTTGGATGTTTGGTCATGGTCATCTGCTATCTGAAATCCGACCTTCGCCGACGACTCATCTTGATGCTGAACGCACCTCTTGGAGAGGTAAGCTTGTGCTTGACATGTATGCCCTCGACCTTACAGCTCGTCTGATCATACTCTTTGCTTCCACTAGAACAACGTCTTCAATGCCGATCGATGGCTTCATACGGCAACGAAAAGGGCCAACATGAATTCGTGGATCGTTGTACCACTGGCAAAGGTATTTGGGATGGTTTTGATTGTGCCTACCTTGGTGGCGTTTGCATCAAACGTAGTGTTGCGACTAGATGACAGAAAGGCTGCGTTGTTGGGTGAGTTTTTGGTCTGGGAAGATTGATTACTTCTGCGAGTTGTACTAAGGTGACAACGTCCTTTGAACTGCCCATCATAGGTCGTTTCATCTATCCTACCATTCTCGCGTTGGTAGTCTTGCGAAAGCTCGTTCAAGTTGGAACAGCCTACTTTAAGAAATGGAGCGTCCATTCGCTGGAAGCCGTCTACCTGGTGGAGAAGAAAGTGATGAACATGGAAGATGCACAAGAACCTGGATCGAATGTGGCCGTTCAGGATTCTACATTAACATCTGAACAAGTGGCGGCGGCGGCGGCGGCTCAGTAACGAAACAGCGCAACATTGAACAAGACTGGTACCCTACCAAGTGTACAACATGACTTTATAAATCATTTAGCATAGAGACCAATACTTGACGATGTCGTCACCTAGACGTCTGACTCTTTTGAGCAAGAGATATCCTGAACTTGACCTGCCCTGGTGAATCTTATCGCAATGGCGGAAGCAATTGCCGATCAAGCTGGCCAGGCACGAGGAGTTAATAAACCTTAAATTGACGCTGAACCTTGGATGGCCATTTGGTCAAAAGATGGTCAAGAGAGTACATTTTGCAAGGTCTGGTAGTAATAGCATAGACACACTCCAAGACAAGTCTAGTGCTCTGCTGAGACGTACTCCAACGCTCTTTTCGTGTCAGCCTAGTATATGGAACAGCACGCCGGTAGGCGTCGCAACATCACCACTTTTGCAACCCATTCCCGCCACCCGACAGATCCCACGGTCGCTACTTTGAGAGATTCCAAACGTTTAAATCACCAAGACGACTGGAAGGAAACCCAACACAAGACCCTGAGCTCGGTCTCTTCCAATAACAACAACAAGAAACAAGACAACACCACCACGAACGGCAAGCATACCTCAGCAAACATGTTTTCGAGCCGACCCAAGTACTCACCACTGCCGAACCCCAATGGGACGAGCAATGGGAAACGTGGTCGAATGGCCATGTCGCCCATAAAGAAGATGGTCATTATCGGAGGTGTCGCAATTTTGGTCGTTGTAGGCCTGATGGGCGGACGACACGTAAAGACGTCTTCACAGGCACCTTCAGATGTCCAGTCCCATACGAGTGGAATGGGCGAGGGTAGCATCTGGGATGGTAGTGAGTCTTCATTGATATTAGCTTCAGTGATCTTCTTTGCTGAAATCCCACGGAACGACTCTTGCACTCAGTGGAAGAGTACGAGTCACCACCTTTCAACCCTGATGGAAGTGACGCCACGACAGAAGAGGAAGGTACATTCCACATTCTCCCGCATCCGCATGAAGGTCAGGACAATGAGCCCGCAAATGGCCGTCTCAACCCGTCAGACATGGGTCGTATCGATGTCGAAGAGCAAGACTACCGAGAAAGTGATGAAGATGCTCGGGTTGATGAGGCAGCGGAAGCATCACACGATTCCAACAAAGGTCTCACTGCACCGGAAGAATTTACTCCGTCCATGGGCCCAGACTCTTTCGACAATGACCGAGACGCTACTTCGACCGAGTTTTGCGACCATCCCCACGACGAGACTACACCTCTGGTTCAATATGCCATTGTTATTGATGCTGGTTCCACTGGATCAAGAATTCATGTGTACAAGTTCAACAACTGTGGTCCTACCCCTGCTCTCGAGTATGAAACATTCAAGGCCATTCAGCCTGGTCTCTCGTCTTTTGCTCGTGACCCTACAGCTGCAGCTGGCAGTTTGGATCCTCTCATTGCTGAAGCCATCCGTGTCGTCCCTGAGAGCTTACGATCATGCACGCCCATTGAAGTCAAGGCCACAGCTGGTTTGAGGCTGACTGGTGCAAAGGAAGCTCAAGCAATCCTTGATGAGGTCAGGATGAGGTTGGAGACCGAGTCTCCCTTTGCCGTTGACAAGGCCGAACAAGCCATCGAAATCATGGACGGCAAGGACGAAGGTGTTTACGCCTGGATTACCGCCAACTACCTCCTCGGAAAGATTGGACAAACTGCTCCCCAAGCTGAAACCATGGCTGTGATGGATCTCGGTGGAGCCTCTACCCAGATTGTCTTCGAACCGACCTTCCCCGACGAATCCGCGACATTGGCTGATGGCGACCACAAGTATGAGCTTTCGTTTGGCGGGAGGGACTACACCCTGTATCAGCACTCGTACCTCGGCTATGGTCTCATGCGAGCCCGACGAAGTGTCCATAACCTCGTTGCCTTTACTTGGAGCTTTTTGCAACCCGGTGGATCCGAAAACGTCGAATGGGACGATCTCGCTGAGCACATTCAAGTACCCAACCCTTGTCTCGCCCCAGGCACGTCACGAAAAGTCGAGCTCGATCCTTCAGGCAGGAAGACCGTCAGCGTAACTATGACCGGTACTGAAAGCTCATTCGAATCCTGCAAACGTGTGGTCGAACTTGTTTTGGCGAAAAACGCTGTCTGCGAGGTCAAGCCTTGTTCTTTCAGCGGTGTATACCAACCTTCGATCATCGACACATTCCCCAACGGACAACTTCTCGCACTTTCCTACTTTACCGACCGAATTCAACCTCTTCTCGCTCCGTTCGCCTCACCGTCTCAAGGCGCTGCTGTCGACAAGCCGCAAGACTCTGAAGAACCCATCTCAACGGAGATGGACGTTTCTCAAACCAAGACTTTGACAGTTGAAACTCTTGCTCAGATGGCCAAGGAAGTCTGTGCTGGAGAGGTATCTTGGGAGAAGCGATGGGGTCATGACGAGGCTGCCATGGCGGAGCTCAAGGATAGGCCAGAGTACTGCTTGGATTTGACATTTATGCACGGACTTCTCAACCTCGGTGAGTCTCTCTCGACTGGTTGGTCGTGTTGCTGTCTGTGCCATACTGACGCTTCTTTTTCGGTCTCGACAGGATATGAATTGCGTCCCGAACGAGAGCTTGTTGTCGAAAAGAAACTTCGAGGTGCCGAACTTGGATGGGCTTTGGGTGCTGGTATCGCCCTCGTCGAAAAGGCTACTCTTACCTGCACAGCTTGAGAGTCGTTCAATCGTTTCCTTCCTACACCCACAAAAGATTTATGCGCACGCACACTGTTGTTTTTGGACACAAGAGGCAATCGCTTTGTAACATCACACTCATTATATAGCAGTCTACCCATCAAGAGGGGTCAATCTCTTTATGACCTGTAACTTTGCTTTTTCTGTCAATATGGCCAATACCTGCGTGCATTTTCTGGGTCTTGGACTGGTGCGTGACTGAGTCTTCTATTTGATAATACTACTACAACGGCGATCATCCTCTGGGATAGCAATCATGTGTCCCCGGAACATTATGAATCAGAAACACCCATGACGGGTTTTCCACCTTGGCCCTTCTCCCCCTTCTCAATACACGCATTCACTCATGTGCCAGATACGGCTTCCCTAACCGCGCTGACAACCTCTTGCCCCATCTCATAAAAGCTTGCGTTTGTGCGGGGATTGAACATGCCCACGTGTGCGCTGACTTCGTCTTCGGTTTTGGGAGGGTCAAATTTGACTGGGTTCCAGTAGGGAAACAGAGCATGTGTCGTGGCTGGAAGCAGACAGAAAGTTCTTGTGGAGGGATGTTGGGGAGGCATGGGATCAATGTGGGTATAGAAACTGGCACATGACAGTATTCCGTGATGATGATCAGAATAGACACTTTCTTCTTGAATGGCTCAGCATGCTCAAGGCAGCCAACACCACATTGAAACTTACTTTCGATATACAATCCCGTCCTGTTGACCTTTGGCAACAAGACCGGCCAAGGCATTGAGCCGCGCCTTCATCGCCGCATCGTCCCAAAGACTCCGGACAAACGTAGCGTGATCTGAAACCCACTTCCAACCGAATTGAATATCATCCTTGCGCCAGTACGCTGTGCCCACGGCGGCAGCACCTCCTAGTGCAACTGCTGATGCTGCCCATATGTTTTGCCCAGTGAATAAGCCTGAAGCCGGGGCTGTTTCCGCCACTGGTGTAGATGAAGGGGATGAAAAGACAGAGGTAAAGACGTTTTTGGCTGTCTCCAAGTGACCAGTGTACTTTGTGATACCGTTCCTCTACTCAAACAAGACACCAGGCAAGCCCGAGTGAGTTTGACTGATGTCATGTGTATCCTACCAGTGCTCTCAGAAACTTACGAAAACATGTGGATGTAATCCCAGATACTGCCAGGCAATTCAAACCGACCTTTAGTAGTAGTACACCACTTTTGGCGCAAGTTTGGTGCTCACAGGCGTATCAAAGGCCAACACGCCGACCACTTTGGGCCACAAAGGCTCATCGGGTGTCCGTTTAAACGTCTGCAATCGCGTCACCGAATCTGCTACGAGTAAGCCGCCCATGCTACAGGAAACAAAAGCGAGGCAAGATGGAGTGTTAATGTCAAGCCCGACGTATCCAGCAGAGGAATCGCTTACCTGTGTCCACACAAGATCACCTTGGCTTTTCCTACTCCTCCCTTAGTCAAGTGATTCACTTCGGCATGCACAGTCTGCTCAGTCAGCCAGTCCACAAATCGTTCCACCGCTGCATTCTACGCAAACAGCAAATAGGTCATTTCAGTGCTATGAAACGCTTGTAGACATTGTACGAGAGACCCACTGACCAAATCGCCTTTGGTTTGATAGACTGGAAAGACCCTACTGTGTACTGAAATATCCGGAATGGTTTCTTGTGCGATATGTTGTATCCGATCAGGAAACTCTTCAAACGTGACATCTGTCCCTTTGAATCTGAATCAAGACATCGACTTGTGTTTTCCGCAGTTGGATACAAAGTCGAATTGTAGACTCACCCATGAACATAGACAATCATGACCAGTGTTCGACCTGTAGGGTCTAGGGCTTGCGGCGAGCCAGGGTTGGGGGACGCTGTCCTTGACATGTTGTCCGAGATGTTTGCAGGTGTAGGTTCCAAGGACTTGATTCTCCTGGCAAGGGAGCCGAATGGTCTGCAGTGTAGGTCCTGCTGGGTGTGCAATATCACTGACTGAGCAACAGATACTTTTTCTGTCGATGATGTTTACATTAGGTGTTTCTTGTCTCGGCAAGTTGTTCGTTGTATTGAGTTCGGACATGCCCGAAGAGTCAAAGACCATCCACTCAGCCAGGCAGTCACTTTATATTCGTCAAGGTTTGGCTTCGAAGACCAGGTCGGAGTCACTGGTCGGGATTCACAAAGACGATAGGCTCTGATGGGTACTCAACTTCGTCCTCGCAAACGAGTAACGTGAAATTCGACCAGCCGAAAGATGTGGCCAGGGGGAGCGACAGGATACGTGCAAGAACTTGGAGCTTCAAACTCGAGCGGGTCAGCCTATCATCAATGGCTCAACGTACAAACAATTGAACACGAAGACTATATGATTGAAAGGGACCATGGACTACAACATTGAATCTATTTGAATGCCTGTGAACTTTGGATTTTGTCTCCCTGTCTGATCAAATCAAGGAGTGATCAGGAAACGCCGGCTCAGCTGCACTTATGCTCTGCCCAAAAGGAATATCGTCATCAAAATCGCCGTCCCAATTCGCTCCGCCCTCTCCGTCAAAGGACTCGTTTGACAGATTCTCAATCTCGACTTCCAACCCTTGAGAGTCTGCTTGAGCATCATCCAGCACTTGCTCATTCCACACGTTCCACCGCCACCGTTCCGTGTTACTTTTCCAATCCCAGACGACAGGCACAATCTCTCGGAACTGACCTCTTGTATAAGAGAGATGATAAGGGTGCTCGGGATGAAGAGCGGGGTGTCCAGCGTCGTAAATTGGATTATCAACCCACTTGATGGTATGAGAGGCCCGAAGAAGAAAGTGCGAATTGCGCAGCAGCAGCCATCGGCCAGTCGAAATGGAGACACCGTCGGTCTGCTGGTAAGATGTTGTGCCAAATGGTCAGGTTTTGCGGGTGAGAGATGTATGCCTGTAACGTCGACTCACTGTAGTGTTGCACTCCACTCCCACAGTGGACAAGGTGTGTTCAATATCGGGTATGGAGTATTGCATCACTCGGGTGTCCACGTTGACCGTATCGAACTTGCTCCAAAACATGTGGATTGGTAGCTGTTAAACATGACATGAATGAGATACACTCCATGTCAGTGTCTGTCTGGTGGCCTCTTTTTCCGAGCTTTATCATTACAAGATTGCTTGCCCATCCACTGGTATATCCCTAGCGCCAAAGTATCGGTCGTGAAACACGCACTCACCTCACAATTCCGGGACATGATCAAAGCTTCATACAACCTCGTCAACAACTCTGTTGGATTGTTTGGAAGAGGATCTCTTACGACTTGTCGCTGACGGCATTGGGACGGGCCATTTCGACTTGTTTGACGGACCAACTTTGTGCTCGTCGGAGGGACCTGAGTAATGACTCGGATCTTGAGGTCTTTTCGCCTTTTGGCTTCACGGGAGGTGGACGCCCAGCTTGTTTTTCTGTGAATCTGAATTTGTGTTCCATGGAAAGAGTCCGAGTACCCTGGAGACCGTCGTTGGTACATGGTTTTGGCACTCTTGGGCGTTGTTACGGAAATCTGACCGTTGAGGGCAGGATTCGTAAACAAGTCTTGTGGATGTTGTGTTTGAAGGTTGGCGCAGACCAAGGGCATCTGTTGAACGGCTACACTCATTTCTTTTTGGGAGACTGTTGGGTAGACCAAGACTTTGCGAAATTCAGATTCCGACGTCAGGATTATCAAGGTCGATTACGATTGTCGAGGGAAAGAATATAGTGTATTGGACCGGTTCGAGTAAGCTGTGAAAAAAAGGTCGCGATCGGTAAGCTGGTTCACGGTGGAACCTCGAGAGCGAACCATGTTATATTGTCCACGATTCGAAAGAGATCTAGAAACAGTCTCATGACCCCTTTATCTCAAAGGCAAAGCACGACCTACGGTGCACATTCGAGTTCAGTCGCACTTGCTACCTTCTCACACCTTGGTCCTGAGTGGTTTCGCTTTCCCTCCTCCCCTTGACAGACCCCGCCGGTTGCCCTTAACCACAAGCGTTTGGGACCAAAGGTCTTGTCACACTCAATCATATACCCAGGGAACGACTCACAAAGGATACACCAGACTTGGAACCGGTTTCGGCTTGGTCCGAACTCTCACTCGGTATGCGAGGACTCAAAGGGACCGTCAGAATAACGTATGATGGATGGTACCAACTGCTACCCGAAGAACACAGAGAGCTCCAAGAGGAGTATGAAGTGGCCCTGTGGCTTGGGTCAAGTTGAGGGGAGCTGAGGATAGTGAGTTGTCCGGTTTCGTTTGGCATTGGAACAAGGTCGTAAAGGGATTTTCGTCAGTCATCAGGGGAAGATCCGGTCAGGAACGATCACACCATTGATCCTGGTGTAACAAACGAAATGAATGCTGTGACCTTGGTACGTCCAGCACTGAGCGAACACCCGAGGGCTCGAGTTTTGCCGATGGCGCGTTCAAAGCAATGTGTTATATCGCACATTTGTGATAAGAAAATCCGATACAATTTCAAGCCTGTTTCCTGCCTCGCGGTGGACCTTGCTCCGAGACAACCTTTGTCCTGACCATTAGTCGAGTGACTCAAGACAGGCTCTGTCCCATGAACCTGATAGAATGACAGATAAGCGAGATCAGTTCATCATGAACCCAGGTCGAGAATCCCTCTCTCTTTCTTCGACGGAACCTTCCACACAACTTGACTCACTTTCGCTTTTGGAAACTCATCCACCATTTGCTTGGCTTGAGCGCCCTCTGTCCACGTCTCTCAGGAGGAGTCGGTGTTCCATCTGGTTGAGTTTCAGGCTCAATGGGGTAAATACGGTCTGCTAGACGCGCGGCGAGCTCGGATCTTGCTTGTGTGAGATATGAACGGAGAGCATCTATGACCATTTTGGTTCCACATAAAAAGTGAATCAGCGTTACTTGCACAAGGTGAAAGCGTTACAGCGTTCGCCAAGCGACAGCGGCTCACCAGACTCATTCTTATCTCGAGGGCCTTTGTACAAACTGTTGAGAGGGAAGCCAGCTTCTCCTGGCAAGGTAAAGTGGTCCACAGCAAGGGTCGCCAGTACCTTGGTAGCCTCTCCATATCCGGGAGAAGGTCGCCCAGCGCTGGGAGCCACTCGGTTCAGGCAGTCGTTTGTGAAGAGGATGAGGTAGATCAGGAGACGGTCCGCTCCACCCTGAATCTCAAAGTTTCGAAACAAGCAGTTTGCTCTGAAGCTGTGTTCAAAAGATAACAGGACGAGTCATTTAATACTAAAGTAGCTGGTCCTAAAGCGAACAAGTACCTACAGATCCAAGGCCTCTTCAATGATGTCCGGTCGGGACGCATTCTCTGTACATACCCCGATTCGCATGGACGATTCGGTCAGTCAGTCAGAGTCCGTTTTATGTACTTGCCATCCTCAAGCCTCACCAGGAATAGGAGCTGGTCCTCTCACTCTCGAACTGAACGGCAAAAGTGACACATTGCCGACCGTCTGGACTTGGTCGTGATTGTAGGACGAGTGGTATGCCTGGATGTCAAAAGGCAAGAGAGACGATCAGCACTCTCACACACACAAGGAAAACTCCAGCCACAGAATACCTACGGGCATGGTTGTTGGTCTGCTGATACTGCTTACAGCAAAGCAAGTTGCAAGATCTCTCCCCACCTTCAGGTCACCGACAGCACTCGATGCTCCTGTA
This sequence comes from Filobasidium uniguttulatum, assembly GCA_039545395.1. Lineage (NCBI taxonomy): Eukaryota > Fungi > Basidiomycota > Tremellomycetes > Filobasidiales > Filobasidiaceae > Filobasidium > Filobasidium uniguttulatum. The sequence goes on along the minus strand of BCJK01000002.1, from coordinate 1,135,029 downwards.
TGACGCGGACAACCTCAAGGAGGCGACGCGCATAAAGCATGAATTCGGTTGCATGATTGGGCTCATTTGATGAGCCAGGGTCAGCTAGCCCCGCTTGACAATATGCAAACGTACAGAGTCAAAACGTAAATCTGGACAACAGCTTCGCCTGATAGGTAGTCACTGCCTCACTCTGAACTCGTGGGAAAATATAGCATAGAGTGCTGGCTTTTGATTGGCACGAGGCAAGCATGACCGTAGACGACTGCCCGATTACAAAAAGGCAGAAACCACTTTAAATCAGGCTGACAGCTCCTCATCAGCCTTCTTCTTCTTATTCTTGGGTTTCTTGTAATAACTCTTGATGAGCCTACCCTCGACCTCCATCTCTGGAGGCGGTGCAGAACCGGGCACGACACGCTGTTCTGGCTCGGCCGTCTTGTCCTTCCACTTGCCAATCGCTCGAAGATACTTTTCCCTCGCTCTTCGCTTTTCTTCCTTGGTAATAGGTTCATACTCTGCACCCCACCCTTGGACCACGGCAATTCGGTCCCCAAACTTGCGATTTTCTTGGTTTCTCCACATGTCGTTGAACTTCTTCTGCTCTTGGAGTTCCTTCCAGCGTCTCGCGCCAGTCTCAGACTCTAAAATGATAGGCCGTGGCGTCTTGTGGACCTTGTCCATGTTTTTACCGCTGATCTGATCTTGCAGATTCTTGGCGGAAATAGGATCTAGGGACTGGGATGCTACTTGGTTGGGAGCAGCCGATCGGGTGACAACTACAGTCGTCTTGGTCTTGTTGCCCATCTTCTGGCCACCCTTGACCTTTTGAGCTGCTGTAGTTTTGCTATTTCCTCCAATCCTCATGACCTTGCGTTCGCCCGTGTTCGGCTTGGAGCCTTCCTTGGTAGCGACGGAGGTGCCGGCAGTCGCAGATAAGCTCGGGAAAGCACCACCACCGCTAGCAGCCAGGAAGGCTTCCCTTTCTTTTTCTTCTGCCAGCCTTCGTTGCTGTTCTTCTTTCCTGTACAGCATTCCAAACTCATCGTTGAGCCTTGTCAAAACTCTCATGATACCTGAGCTGCCTAGCAGAGCAGACTTGCAGCCGGGACAAGGATGGTAAGGCAGATGCAGGTTGCACAGAATAAGACCACATTGAGCACACGACGGAGTGTAAGCTGATAGTCTGTGCACACGGGCTGGAACAGCAGATTCGTTAGGAACGACGGTGGTAGTGGCATCGACACGTAGAGGCCATTTACCTAGACAAAAGCACCCTTCCTGCTCATCCATGGCACTAGCTTCTGCTGTTTGACCATCACTCATCTTTTTCACTCCTTCAATCATCCGCTCAATCTTCTTCATCTCCCTGGTCTTGGGCTTTTCAGGTTCAGGAGACCTCTGCGGCCGCCTTGCTTGTTGAAGCTCGGGAGAATGGGATCGAGACCCAGAAGGCGAAGCAGACAGCGAGGAAACACCTGGAGTGACGAGGTGAGACCTGCCCTTGTCATGTGTCGGGTCTCCTACAGCGGAAGATTCAGAGGGTACCGCACCACCACCCAGTCGACGCCCTTTTTTCTTTCCGCCAATACCTCCCCAGCCGAGGTCTTCATCCTTTTTCTTGATATAGACCTGCTCTGGTGCGCCTCCGAATGCCACAGCCAGTTCTTCTGCGCTTGGAGCAGCAGTCGGTTGAGGCTGCTCTATTCGAGGTATGGGAGCTTTACCAGCTGCCTTTTTGGATTTAGGGGGTGCGGATGTTGCTGATTCTGGCGCGGGCTCAGTAGATGGGGCGGGTGGGAAGCGTTTGTCCAAGTAAGCATTTATAAAGGGGGTGTACCCACACAGCTCCTGTGAGAGATATCCAGAGTCGTGAGCTTGAGGATTAGGTCAAGGTCTGGTTCTTTGAAGATAGTCATTCTCACCTGCAAATGTCGCTCTACTTGGACTCTGGTCTTGAGACCTTCCACATATGGGATGATTTGTTCCTTGGCATCTTCAACACCTATTTAAAAAGCACAAGATGTGGCCATCACCATAAGACGTTGGCGTCACAAGATCCATATTGCAAAGGAGATCACTCACTCAAGCCAAGAATATTTGAAATCTGTCCAGCAAGCCAAGCTGACGACATTCTGGCTTTATCTCTGCGAGAGTTGATTTCGGAAAGATTCGGTGCAAAGAGGATCAAGTCAAGGCAGATACCAGGGGAGGTAGTGTTGCAGGTCAATTGTCTTTGGAATGACAGTGAATCGAGTATCGACCACTTGAACACGCCATCAAAGCCAACAAAGGCCCGCTCGTAACTTGCTTGCTTGTATGCATCATGTAATCTGCCGCGATCGTCCGAATAAAACACCGACAAGAGGTTCACCTCACTCTTTTGTGACCCATTGACATTGGAACCCGAGGTCCAGACTCGGCATCATGGCAGGTGGAAATCGTGAGTCATGTTGGGCAAAGAGAAGTCCGGGATGTGTTGATGTTGATAAACCAAGGTGACTTGGTCAAACAGTCGAGATCTTCAAGTTTGCTTTCTACACCGGTGTTCCGCTTGGAATGCTATGGTGGTTCAGTAGAGATCAGTGGTTCAATGACCATGTTATTCCTGTGAGTGAAACATGGTTCTCTGATCAGATTCACCTCACTTACGAGATGTCTGAATGCGAGCTGATGCCTCCCATTCCTATTCTCTGAATGTCTCACCGCCACTTGGTTCAATTGAATGCAAACATAGCATGGTGACAAGATTTTTGGACAATCTGCCTATGTGAGTGGCTGAATCCAATCGCCTTCTCTCAGCTGCTCACTTGAGCTGACGACATTGGCGGTTTCGGCCTGCTACACAACTATCACAGAAAGTACCTCATACTCAATCAGACATTCAATCCGAATTGTCTCGCATGAAGCATCGTCTGGCGGAACGAGAGAGGAACCCCGATCAGTCTCAACCTGTACCAAGCACAACATCTTCTGGCTACTCTGCAGCGACAGTAAATCGGGAGATTCGAAAGGCAGCCGACTCGACGCCGTTCACAAGGACGGAGCCAGTCCCTGAGCATTCAGCATTTGCAGCTCGTGAGCAAGAACTCGGTCGGATAGGAGGAGCGCCAGACCATTCTCGTGAACCGAGTCAAGAGAGGTATTCTGTGGATCGACAGAGACTAGTCTGAGCGATCCAGCAGTTTACTGCAATGGATAAAAGATGTCACTTGCGCATCTTTTGAATCTCCAGTCCATACAGACTCGGATCAAGTCACGTCAAGATGTACTACATAATCCCACTCACACATACACTGAACATGCTCTAGACTACCTCTCGATTCAATCAACACCAACACTTGAGAGCTTACACCAAGACTTGTGGCCGAACAGGGTGAGCCGATTTGAATGTCAAATTGGCCGTATAGAGCCATTGCAAACCTCCTCAACTCATCAATGGCCAGATGGCCGAGTGGTCTAAGGCGCTCGACTCAAGCGCACAAAGCTTCTCCCAACTGTGGAGGTATTCGAGTCACGCAAGTGGCGCAGGTTCGAGTCCTGCTCTGGTCAAATCTTTTTTGCGTCTTTCGCTCGAGTTGGTTCGAAATGGTTTCCCAATGTCATTTCCATTTTTGGCTATAGTGATGTAGTATCGTGACCGGGATCTCTACATGTCTTTTGGCTTTTTGATTCTGATATATAGAAGAGCACGTGCGAGCTTTCTGGACTATAATGATCACATGTAATTCCACCGAGTATCATGGATCATCTCCGAGCGAGACTCGACGATTGTCTGATTACTTGTTCGAGCCAGAGTCCTGAGCCAAGAGCTTGGCGGACACCTGAAGAGAGTAATCGGCAATCAGCTTCCCACGCCGATGCACTGTCTTGCCAGTATGACCTCGACTACAGTACTTGGTTACTCACGTTTCTAACGTTTTGCTCAGCCCGCTCCACCCCAAACTTGACCGCCCTCTCGTACATTTTGAGGGCAGATTGAAGACTTCCGGCTGTTGCATCAGGCAAGCACTTTGTGTCAGTGATCAAGGATTCATAACTCAATCACGTCAAAACTTGGTCTTACTAGATTCCAAGACAGCCGCCAGGTTGTAAATGATCTGTGGAACCATGAATTGTCAACAATGTGGGGAGAGACAAGATGAACGAGAGTGAACCATGCCAAGCCTTACTTCGGGATCTTCAGGTGCAAGCTCGAGTGCTTCCCTGTACGACACCGGGGAAAGACAGTCAGCTGTGTCAGTCTCACGACAAGCTCCCCCCCTCTTTACAACACATACTTGAGATGCTTGATGGCCAGTGCTGGCTGAGGAGGCTCAGACAAGATGTAAGCGGACGCCAAGTTCATGTGAGAGTCTGGGCTCGCGGGCTGGAGGTCCAACACCTGTTTCCAAGCCTCAATGGCAGCAGCGACATTTTCTGTTGTGAAAGAATCAAGGAAATGGTCAGAATCGGGCATTCCCCTCTATGGTGGTTGTGCAAGACTTGCTCATGTGATATTCTGCAACCTGATTGGGCGGAGTTTAGGTGTTTGATTAGCTCAGACCGTAGAGGCCTTCCATTACCCGTCGAGCACACTCACGCCCAAGTTGAAACATGCAGAAGCGGTAGGCATGATCTCTACACTCTTGGCATAAGCATCCCTTGCCTCTTCAATCTTTCCGTCTTCAATGAGAATGTTTCCCTCATTCATTGCTTCCATGGCATTGATCTCAGTAGGATCTTCGGCAGAAGGAGGAGACGATTCTGTGCTTGCGAAACCTAGAGGTAAAATTGATTGGCCATGGTGTTCAGCGTCTTTCGATTATGTGCATCTTTCTTGATGAATGGAGTCTTTGACATACGAGTTGCAATGTGAGACTGAACAATAGCTACTCGAGAAACGCTAGGTCGAGCAGCCCATGCCGACTTGACCATGGCAGGTTGAGCATAGCGAGTGCTGCGGCCGACCGTTGCCAACGTTGAACGAGCGAGTCTTGATGTAAAGTGGCTCATTTTTGGGAAGAGAATGCAAACGTGGTGTACCTTTTCCCTGTGAATTGATTCGATCCAAAAAATGGTAGAGTAGAGTATACCTTTCTTGTCAAGAGTGACGACATCTTGGCCTTTGCCAAAGTTGGTTTTAGCGCCGGGACGAGCCTCAACTTGGGTCATTCGTTACTAGACAGACCGGCAGAATTCACACTTTATACCTCACACCTTTTTCACTAGATCAACTCTATGGTGGACACATGAATAAAGTACAGACTACGACATGACACTTGTCTCTCGGGCAATCAAACCGTGTCTCCCCGTCCATCATCTCCCGCTGTCTACACTCCTCGTTAGCCGGAATCAGGTCGATAACCCATTGGAGAGCGGGTCGTCCGCACACGGTGGAGGAGGTGGCAAGGAGCCCAAACTGGGCGATGATCATGAGGTCGGTGATCAAGAATGGGCCATGAGAGTTGGTGAGTCCTTGGGGATTCAAAAAGATGAGCTTTTCATGGTTCTTTTGGATCAAAGCGTGTGCTGATGGTTCTGGAAATGTGGCAATACAGGCTCAGGAATCCTTCACCTTCGAGCGACGCTTCCACACATTTTTGAGTCGTGTCCACCACACCAGCTGTTCCCTCCCACCGTCTATTCAAATCATATCACCATGGGCTTGCCTCATCCTCTTCCACTCAAAGTACGCGGCGCTGGACTATGTGCACAACCATCGTTTTGAGCAGTCCGTTGACTAATCGTTGGATCACCTCTGCTCAGCAGATTTCGGGATTACCGCTGTATAGCTTTACGTTTTCCCTCGCAAAACACGGCATGCAAGGTATGTGGTGAAAGTGACACATGATCTCTCAATGACAGCTGATGCTCGTGACCGACAGCTCTTCATACCGATCTCGATGCCTCACTTGACAAGCTCACCGTGCTTCAGCCACCATCCCCGACAGCGACGTCTTTGGCTCAACAAGCCATACAATCACGTCGAGCAGGCAAGTCCGGCATGTCAAGGCATAAGCAGGTCAGAGTCCTTATGGAAGTGACCGGTCTCGCGAGACTCAACATCCAACGCGAGGTGAGTCGGGACTCGATGCCCAAGCCGGAATCACCACACTGACTCGCTCTCATTATATATGATTACACAGCCAACCTCGTGGCGGACGTCGTCATTATACACATTCTCCCCTCTTTCTGGTCTCATTTCTCATCACCAAGTCGAGACCATCCGACCTCTTCCGGGAGAATCTGTCGGAGCTTGGCTTCATTCCAAGATTTGGGGTTGGAGAGCAGGGCAGAGCGAAGGCTTGCACGGGCCCGTTGGAGGATGCGGTGTGGGAATAGTGGGGCAGACCCGACAGAGGCAACAACCGTCTGTTGTCAAGATTGAGATTCAAGATGTTCCACACCCCGGCGTGGCGAGCTCGAGGAACACGGATGGTGGGAGTCACAAGTGAATGTCGGTCCTCTCTTTCTCCTTTTTACTTTTTCATTCATTCTCTGCCACCGAGAATCCACATGGAGAGGAGGGCGGGCGAGAGTTTTTGCGAGGGATTGCGTGAAAAACTGTAGCTAATGGTCTTTTTTTTTCGGTTTGTACATTCATCCCCACTCTGTTGTACAATGAATTGTGTCATTGCATCATCTTGTCATACGGCGTGTGGTACAAATGACAGCAGACGACGTCTGGATCCCTTTAAATCGCCGTCAAGATCATTTCACTCGGTGGCTTCAAGAGGGTTGGACGCAGTCGACATGTCACCATCAGCAGAGCAAAAGAAACGACAGCAAGAGCAGCAACTACTAGACATCCTGCTGCAGAATCCCGAATTAGACTTGGAATCCGCTCGAAACGAACTAGGATGGATTGCAAAAGAGACTCGGGAAGCCATGTCAACGAGCCGCCACCCTACAGAGCTACCATCAAAATCAAACTCGCCTCACGTGGATCGAGAAGCCCACTTGGACAATCAAATACACTCATTGGTGTGCAGGCGAGGTCGAGGGGAGCCGCTCCAATACGTGCTAGGAAATACCGACTTTGGCCCATTGCTCATGGATTGCAGAGCGCCGGTACTGATTCCCCGACCCGAGACGGCCACCGTGTTTGGCCAGCTGGCAGACTTGTTTTGCCAAACCTTGTCCCATCATTCCGATATTCACCTCGAGGTCCTGGATCTCTATACTGGGTCAGGCGCTATAGCATTGCTCATGGAACATCAACTCGGCCCTTTGGTGAGCTCGTACCAAGGACATGGAGTTGACGTCCATCCTCGAGCTGTGCAACTTGCGAGGACGAATGGCGTCAAGAATGGGCTGACGCGGACCAGGTTTGTGCAAGCCAATGTCATGCACCCCTCGTTTCCCGGCTGTGATGTCACCATGGCATCGTCATCCAACACCCGGTCTGATACGCTTCGCCTGGTGACGGCGAACCCACCTTACATCTCCTATGATGAATACATTGACTTGCCCGAGTCCGTACGGGCGTATGAAGACATGGAAGCCCTGTACGGGGATGGTGTACGTGGAGAACCACTGGCAACGAGACAACGAGGGCTGGGTACCAGTCATTACCATCGACTAGCCTCGTTGCTACCCCGCCTGGCTACTGTACCATGCTCAGAGCAGCTGCAGGGTCGGCTGCCCATCGTAGCGGTCGAGATTGGACAAGGTCAAGCGGCCGAGGTGAAGAAGATTTTTGAAACCGAGAGTGGTGGGATGGTGCGACGAACGGAATGCTGGCGTGATGAGTTTGGCAAGGACCGAATGGTGGTAGGGTGGGCCACCGACTTGTCCACCTAAACAGTGTATCCTAGAGTATATGTTGTTATCAGATATTGGTTCAACTTGGGCGTGGGAAGGGAAACCGCAGGATGGAATTTCCCGAAATAGCCGCCTCCGAGTTATTTATACACGCGTTATCGCTTTCCCTAGCTAGACATAGCCCTCTTTCCAGCTATTATTCCCCCTCTTTCTCTATAGCTATACTCTTGACCTTTTGACTCTTTACTTGGACACATTTGCTACATACACACATCCAGACACACACACACAGACACACACACCATGGGCCGGAAAAAGATTGTCATCAAACGGTTGACTGTGAGTGACATACACACACGTTGATGTGATTAGCCACTGTGAATGGTCATTCAACATTTGTCTTTTTTTTTCATCTCTTCGGGTCATTCCAGGAGGACCGAAATCGCAACGTCACTTTTCTCAAGGTATAGATCCCCACTGTCGAAACAACCATCTTGTGGATATCGATCTCTGATCTGTTTTACATTCTCTCCAGAGAAAGCACGGGCTCTTGAAGAAAGCATGGGAATTGAGTGTACTTTGCGGCGCCGATGTGAGCAATCATCGTCGATTGTCGACCCGGTACTGGGCTCACACCTTTTTTAAAAACAGGTGTCTATCCTGGTCTTTTCGCATACGGGTAAATGCTACGAGTTTTCATCGTCGGGGCTGGACGAAGCCATCGATAGGTATCATGCAGTGAGTCGCTCCACCATTCACGCATTTTTATAAAAACCAACCATGACTGACATCCTGCCTCTGCACAGTACTCTGGCCCTATTGAACGACGTCGGGCGCCAGAATTCGAGGCAATGGCAGAAAACGGCAAGGACGACCATTCGGACGCCGAAGACGATGAAGGTCACGCACACGGCAACGAAGCTACCCCTAACCAGCACAAGGGAATGAGTCTCAAGGGCAAAGAGGAATGGAAAGATGTTTCGGTCCCCAAGATGGCTCTGCCAAACTTGTCTCAACAGCAGCAACGTATGAATGATCGGGATGATGCATCGAGACAGCGAAGCCCCTTGCCCAACGGTGACTCGAGTCGCGAACATCGCCACAGCAAATATCCCGGATCGCCCACGCAGCATCACCACATGGCGAGAACTGTCTCTGGACAATGGCTACCTGGCAGAGAATCGTCTGATCTGGCCATGAGACATCAAGATCAAGCCCGCCCCGGCTCCATGGAAAGAGTAAGACAGAGAGAGCGTGTAGCACAATACGCAACTAAGGCTGAACTTTTTTTTTCCTTTTTTTTCCCTTTCCAGACTCGCTCAATGTCTCAGTACAGTAGTTATCCAGGTCGACATGGTCAGGTACCCATGAACTCATTGCACTCGGGTGGACACCACGACTATGATGCACTGAACCGCCTCGCCGAACGACCCTCGCTCCGTCCTGAACCTTCACGTTATCAATCCCTAGAAGGGTCAAATTATGGCGGCAGCAGTAGCTTTCAGGGACGCATGGATAACCTAGCGACACCTCATTCCCATTCCGACATGCAAACCTTTTCTCACTATTCCCTACCCGTCGATCACGGTATCAATTCAGATGGCAGCATAGACTGGACCCGGGCAGCTGCCGCCGCTCAACTTCAAGCAGCACTTCAGTCTCAGCAAGCCCAACTCGCATATCTTCGTCAACAGCGGCAGCAACAGGAGCACTGGAGAGAGCTCTTATCGGCAGGTATAAACGGACCTGCGGGATCATCCTCATCAGCATTTAGTTCTGACGATCCGTCCATTGATTCAGCCATGAAACGATTCAACGAGCTCGTTTCATCCGGCCAGGATCCAAGTCATGCCAATGGGTTTCAATGGCCCATTGGCGGCGGCGGTTCATCACGGCCTCCTGGACACCTCGGGTTCTCTCCCACTCATACCGTCCCAAGTTCAGGTGGTGGTGGAGGTGAAGCTTCCGGGTTTCACAGTTCCGCCTCATTTCTCCCTAGCACAGATTCGACGGGGTCAACAGGTCGAGAAGAATCGCTCTTAGGCTTTCCACCATCAAACAACACCAACAACTCGGATTGGTACACATCAGGCGAATCTGCGCTTCGGTCCAGTGCCATGATCCCACCAGTTCCCTCTCTCCACCGTCTTGACTCCACTCAGTCATCGTTACCACCCAGTCGAGCTCACTCACCGGTCTTTGTCGACCAACATCCAAGGTACCCTGGTGGCGTAGGGATGGGCGGTGGCGAAAAGGGGGACATGCTCGCCGGTACAAAACGGGATTGGTCGGAAATGGAGCCATCGGGAACAGCAGCCAACCATTCGGATCTACTGAGAGCCAAGAGAGAAAAGACGGATGTTTGTTGATTGGCGAAATAGTAGAACCTTCAAGAGTGCGATGACTCTCTCTCTCTCTCTCTCTCTCTCTCTCTCTCTCTCTCAACCCGCTCATCACCCTTTTCTGGATCGATCACTGAGCTCTGAGAGCTCGGGACGTTTGCATCTTAATAATCTTCTTTCATTTATTCGACATATACACAAGTCATGTTCACCCGGTGTACGTCTGGTCGGTCTCAAATCTCAAACAAACGTTGTAAGAAATAGAATGGTTTTGGTGCTGTTTATTGTTGTGTATATCAAGGGATCCTATTGCCATGTCCATGTATTCGCTGTCTTTTTCTTCCATATTGTTGAACACGGCTCCCTTTTGATAGCTTTATTTGACGGGAACGAGTGAGCTAGGCGACGGTGGACTTGAACAGACAACCATTGCATGTCAAGATGACAAGTGGCAGGTGAGCTTGCAAGTCACATGCCGCTCGCCACCCAGACCGATGATGGTGCGACCGTCCATGGTTAATCACAGTGGCGAGCATTGCGTTTACCGAGTCGTTGGTGTTCGCCGTTCCGCTGGTCAGACCCGGGCTTGTACACGCCTTTAGACGCACCGACATTGAAACGTTGACGGCGGGCAAGTGTCTCTTGTACAATCTCTATTCCATCTACAACGCACTCGGGTACATCATCAACCTATTGATTGCGTACAAAAGATCCAAGAATTTTGCGTGATCAAGTCACCTATGCTTTCCAGATTTCGTCTTGGCGAGTCCCTTGGGCGAGGCCGGTCTGGTTTCCTCCTGACTGTTGCTCCCCTGCCCCGCCGCCGTCGTTGTCGTAGTGGCCGTCGTTTGCTTCATTTCATCCCCCTCCTTATAACTCACACCATATTTTTCGTTTGCCTTGATCCTCCAACGTTCCCCATAGACGAGTGTGACCACGACGAGAGCTGCCCCAACGTACCCGAGGATCCCAGCAGCCGTATTGGTCCAACCGGGTCCAATGGCGTTGAGGCAGGGTAAGACACCGGCGGATGCTCCGGCGGCAAATGTGTATCGAGCAAAGTTGTTGATGGCGATCTGGTACAGAGATGATGGGAACAAGGGGGGCCATGTCAGTCGCCTACGCCGGCTTGGAGCACAGTGAAAAAGGCAAAAAGGATGGGGGGAATGGAAGACTGAGGGCAATGGGACTTGATACTTACTGCTTCGGCGCTTCGGGTCTGACTGGCATCCACTAGATAGACGTTGGATGGATTGAGCACCATCATTGACCCAATGCCATTCAGGAATAGAAACACTAGAGGTGGCGCTATCCCACCAGCACTGTTTCATTCGTCTCTTGACACTTAGCACTTTGGACCAGCCGCTGCGGCTTGGGAAAAACTGACTCACCCCGTCTTGATCAGCCATCCAGCGGCAATCAACGTCGCAGGCATCAAGAGCCAGCTTCCAAAGAGACAAGCCCTCAATCGATCTTCTGGTCTTCGATACCCTCGCTTGGTGAGCCATGTTCTGACCACCTTGTCCGCTTGGATCCCCGCTAGACGTGAGCCAATCAGGTTACCAAGTCCGGGGGCTAGGTATAAACACCCAAGGATCGCGGCGTTGTTGATATTGTAGCGTTTTTTCTTTCCAAACAAATGAAAAGGGGTGGTAGTCCGGAGCATGAGACTCGGGCCAAAGACAATTGAAACGGAGGAGCAAATATAACTCACAAAGATGCTACCTATAATAGCGATCGCAAGAGATGAGTATCGAAACATTGCCAGACCGAGGTGTAATGACTTACTAAGAGGCACAGTCACAACATAGAGGCAAATCATGACACACGAAGAGTTCAACGACTGGTGGTGCATTCATGAAAAAAGGGTCGCGTCAATACGACAAGACCCTCGAGGTAGGGTTGAGAAACATGGCTGTGACTGACAATCAATGCGACATTCGACCATCGTAGCAATCCTGCACTGCTCAATGGATTAAACCAAAACCAGACAAACTTTTTGTTGCGTTCTCTGCACGCAATGACATGGGGTGTCTCTCCGTGAGATGTCTCGGGGAGCAAGAAGAAGATGAGAACAAAGGCCAGGACTCCAAGCCCGGTGAGAGTGTATTGCATGGAGCGCCATGTTTGCTGTATCACATCACGCACAGAGCGAGCTTCAATCAGTGGAATGATGGACACTGGATGACGAGACACTTACAGCAGTATATTCCTGAAATATTCCGGCAATGACGGGACTAAGGGCGGGTCCAAGCACGGCACCTGCGTAAAACCATGACATGGCTCGTGCTCTCTCAATGGGACGATATACATCTCCAATCGATCCAGATCCGACAGCAAGAACGGCAGAAGAGCCTACCAGCAAATATTTTCGAGAGCACAGTGTCAAATGGATTTTTCGCACGTCAACTTGGTCAGTTCGTTGGGTCTTGGTTCTGCATGGGCAGACTTACCAATAGCTTGCAGAACCCTCGTGGCAATCAAGCTTCCCACAGAGTTGCACCTCGCTACACCTATACTTGCGGCAACATAGATGGGCATGCTTGCTAGGTAGATGATACGCCTGCCGTAAAAGCCGCTGAGGGTTGACCAGAACAGAGGAGCGGCTCCAATGACAAAGATGAAGATGGCGACCGTATATCCAATCATGTCTTCTGTCGTATTCAGATCATGTGACATTTGTGGAATGGATGGCATAAAGCACGAGGATGTCACAGCTGTTATGCCATCAAGAGGGAATCATGAGCTAATGTTCCATTCGGGGAGACAAGTGGTTCAAAGTCATGCACTCACGCCCGAGAAATGCCGCATAGGAAACGATGGCCAGAATCAGTCGTTTCTTGGATTTTGGGAATCTATCATAGACATCCAACCCTTGATCCGGCTGGCTTCCCTTTTCAGCATCGTCGATTTCCAACTGAATTTGTTCCTTGGCCACAGCAAGCTCTACAGCAGGTTCCTCGGCTGTCGTTCCGCCCACGACAGCTTCAGCCGGTTCTGTCAGAGTTGGGCAGGGTGAAAGCGAGTCAAGGCTATATACCTCGTCGTTTTTCTTGTCAAGAGGCGGCATTTTTCCTTTGCAGACAAAAGTCTGTTGGCAGTTTGGATCTTGCGAGGCTTTGTTAGGTGCTTTACGGAGTCGAGAGTGCCTTGGCAAGAATGGTCAGTGTCGAGTCAACAGACATCCAATATGAGGCCAAGCACTGGTGGCGTTCCACCGAGCAGATGGATGTTTCCCTTTTTTTTTCAAGTCATGCAAAGATAGACTGATGATTGATAAGAGCAATATCCGCCAGATAAAAGACGAGCAACACCATTTGAACATGGGTGGGCAAAGACCCATTTAGCAGCAATTGCAACATTTTCATATAACCGGAATCTATGTGGAGTGACTCCGGGGATGACCTTCGGACTTGGCCGACGGCAGACAAACGCGGACATCGAGTGCTGTATGTCCGTAAAATGGGTGAATGTCCGCTGAGCCGTCATAAAGTTTCGAACATGTGCACATACAGCTTGACAAACTCGTCTTCTCCTATCGGACGCCTTATTGGACCTACCCAACAGACACACACAGAGACACATATTGTAAGTCTTGCAACTTGGTCTTTCTACGTCTCCTTTCAGCAAAATCACATTTGTGATGAAATTTGCCAAGACATTTGCACGTCAGTATGAGAATTTCCAAGCGTCTTTCTCCTTTGGAGATTGACATGGTCTTTCTAGGCGTAAAACTTCGCACTCTCTGAATATTCTACCCCACTCTGCCGATCATCACAATGCACATACATCCTGCAGCCAAGCTAATCACTCGCTGCGTCTGGTGTTTAGATTCTTTGCCAACATGCCTCGAGACAAACGCATCCTCAACGCCATGAAGCGTTCAGAGGTCCACAAAAAGGAAAAGAGGGAAAAGGCTCAGGCCAAGCTCAAGAAGAGGATGGAGGTGAGTTGTAATATACATTGTAGAACCTCGAATTGTACCCCTTGGAGCAAGCTATTAAATATCAATGCGTCGTGGTTGCTACACATTTTTTTTCTCATCCATCAGATAAGAAAATTGGAAAGAGAAGGTCCTGATGGCGAAAAGGCCAGGGAAGCTCGATTGGCCAAGAATGTTCCTCGGACGCTCGACAATACACGACAGTTTGATTCGACTTCGTATCTTACAGCAGACCCATCCACTGCGGCATCCCTAGCTGCGAGATCTAGAATGCAGAGCAAAAAGGCCGCTAAACCGATTGAGCCTGCTCAAGACAGCAGTGAAGAGGATAGTCAAGCAGAGGAGGACGAACAAGTTGATGAGAACGGGGCAGGTCCTTCTTCGAGAAGAAAGTCCAAGGCAAAGGCCCAAGACGATCCTGAAGAGGATGAGGAAATGGAACAAGGAGACGAAGAGCAAGACGCCGAGCAAGATGCTGCCCAATCATCGCCGTTTCCTACAGGCATAGTCTCAGACAAACCCCCAAGGATCCTCTTGACAACATCACCCCACGCCACACAAGCCACACACGCCTTTATGGGAGACCTCAAGTCAGTCTTTCCCGGTGGTGAAGTGTACAAGCGGCTCAAGGGCCGTGGGTTCGAGCTCGGACGGGTGGCTCGGTGGGCTGCAAAGCGTGACTTTAAAGCCATGGTCGTGGTGAATGAAGACCACAAGACCCCCAACGCCATCACCATCATCAATCTCCCCGCCGGTCCTACGGCGTACTTTAAACTCACCTCGATCGCTCTGGGCCGAGAAATCGTGGGACATGCTCGACCCTCACCTCACTCGCCCGAGTTGATCCTCAACAACTTTTCCACCCTCCTCGGTCTCAACATTGGTCGTCTGTTTGGCTCTCTCTTCCCCCCCATGCCCCAATTCCGGGGACGTCAGGTCGTGACGCTTCACAACCAACGTGATTTCCTGTTCTTCAGACGACATCGTTACATGTTTGCGTCGACCGAAAAGGCACGGTTACAAGAGATCGGTCCCCGGTTCACGCTCAAGCTGAGATGGCTTCGTAAAGGCCTGCCCAGTGTGTTGGCGGCCGATGGAGTGGCGCCTAGGAGTGGTGATCGGGCAGAGAATGAGAATAATGCGCGAGAGGATGACCAAGCTGTCTCGTCTGGAGATGATGAACAAGATGACGGACACATGGATGTCGAGATGGAACGAACAGAGGGGGCTACCGTAGACCAAGACGATGTTCGAGACGGTCCATCAACATCACGCGAAAACAAGGCGAGCAATGGGCAAAGAATACCCGAACTGGACGAAGAGCAAGAGTATGAGTGGAAGTGGAAGGTGGGTCATTTTGGATTCATCTACGGGCGTGCAATGGGTGTGACTGACACGTCTCTTTTATCTTCCCCGACAATGTCTAGCCCAAGATGGAAGTATCGAGGAGGACATTCTTTATGTAAAGGCTACAGCCTGTTCAGACCCCACCACATTGTATCGGAGACCATGGTGTCATCACATCATTCAATCAAAAGCACCTTGTGCTTATTTGACAATTTGAGCGCTGTCAGCGGCCACACTAGTCGTGTGGCCGCTCTACCCGCATGTCCGCCACAGATCCATTGTGCTCTTGATATCATTGCATCAACCGCATTCAAGCATCCATGTACTCTGCTAAAATGACAAGGTTGAGCCACAAGGCGCACGCAGCGTACATTATCATACAGCACTCTTTTCTGGCGAGTCCTTTGCATCGGGGGCCTTGTCCCCTCCCTTTGACTCCGTCTTGGCGACACCGATAGGGACATACTGCTCCAGCTTGTCGTGCAACTCCAAAGCAGACTTTGTGCTTCCAGTCTGTTTTCAACATACACACACAAAATGTCAGCGCCTTGATCCCTAGAGAGTTACGTTTCAATGGCGAGCGCAAAAAAAAACAAGGACTTGCCCGAATCATGATGGGTCTTGCTTGACCATCTTCGTACACGACCGTACGGACGTACTTGTCGGTCAACTCGATATGCATGCCAGAGAACATGGCGACATTGAGAATCACCCGCAACACTCCCTCTGCTCGCATGACTAGTCTTGGCGCACTGTCTTTTCGCTTCTTGTCTACATTTACGCGAAGAGCACCTGTCCCTCGTTCTTTCCAGGCGGAGCCATCCATGACATATAGCTTGGCTCGGATTTGATAGACGGTATCCTCGTCTTCTTCTCCCGTATGCACTATGAAACATGAATGATTGTCTCTGAGTGAACCAAAACATCATTTGGAACCTCCACGCTGGCTACTCACGTTCCTGCTCCTCGAGATCAACCGTGGTCTTTTCCTCTGCTGGACCCGATCCTGAATTGGCCAGAATGTCACCAAACGTCGAACGAGGCTTGTCCTCCCCGCCCTCGGCCTTGGCGGCAGCCTCGGTCGTAGAATTCTTTTCGGTAGTAGCGGCACCAGAGTTTTTGAGAGGTGTAGCAAATGGACTTGCAGAGGCACTGCCCCCGGAAGACCAGCTACCAAATGCTGATGAGGACTTGATGGATGATGCGAATGGCGATGGAGAGTGGGCTGTAGCATTGGAAGAGGAAGCCACTGGTTGAGAGGCGAAAGCAGAGGTGTGCTTGACAGCACTAAAAGGAGAAGCAGATGATGAAAACGCGCCAAAGGTAGCTTGAGGTTTCTTGATAGGCGCATTGGTGGGCTTGTCTGCGTTGCTAGAGGCCTGAGTGGAAGAGCCAAGATGGTTTGCTTCCTTGATCTTTTCGGTAATATCTGATGAAAGACAAGAAGGCCCTGCAGATCCAGATAATGCAGATGTCGTTGGTTTGGTTGTGGCCAAAGGTGATGCCATGCCAGAGAATGAGCCAAAGGTGGCCTGTGGCTTCTTGACAGGTGTCGGTGCAGCCTTGGTCGTATCGTTTGTAGGGGTTTCAGAGACCTGGGTCGAGCTTGACTCTGTTGATGCAGTCTTGGGGACCTCCATGTCCTCTGTCGAAGCCGTAGTGGGTGGTTCCTGCAATGATGGAAAGAAAGAGAGACGTACATGCACAAGTCAGGTCGAACCGCTCAACCGCGAGCCGGATACCTCGTCGACTCACACTTGGTTCACCCTCCTTGTGTCTCTTGACGTCGTCTGGTGTGATACTACTAGTGCTTGGGACCCTCATCTCCATCTTTCTCTTTTGTCCCATCTCCACCACTTGAACATTGTCATCTTCATCGCCGGTGTTTGATTCCATCTTGTCCTTGACGTGATCCTTGTGCGACTCTTCATGAATCGTTTTCAGCTCGCTTTCCTTCTCCCCTTCTTCGTGGCTAAGCTTTTCGACCTTTTCCCTCGTCTCGTCCACCGAGGGCTCGGTAGATGGTTTAATGACAGCCTCATTTTCGTCGGAAGCCTCATCATCACAGGGCTTTTCGATTCGGTTCTTCTTTGTGGCGAGCTCTGGCAGGCTATTCGAGGGTGGTGCGATCTGAATAGTATGGGAGGGTGATGGATTCAGCAACCCTGTCTCGCCGTCGTCTCTAGCTCTCGGTACGACCATTGGGCGTCACGGTGTCACATCGTTTGACGGCCCGAGGAGGAAAAAGATACAGGCAAGAGCTTACATCTGTAGCCAAAGGCTCGGTCGAACCCTCCCTATGGCGCTTCCTTGCCGTTCTCACACCTGTGTCCAAAAAGAGAGAGAGAAGGAGAGAGAGACCAAGACATTCAAACATCAGCCACGTTGGATCCTCGCCCGCCATTGTTGTTTTCCAATGCAACCATTTGCACAACTTACGAGACGGTTCCACCGTGTCCTTGCCATCGAGACTCCCAGCCTGGCTCACGACCTCGTCATCACTTGCACCACCACTACCAGCTCCTAAACTCGGTCCTTGTTTCGAGGCTGATGATCTCGTTTGTGCGGCTGGCATGTTGGTCCGGGTTTGTCACACTCACACTCACTCGCATACACTTTTTGCACTTTTCACCACTCGAATACAGTGGTGTCAATGCCTTTTTACACTCTCTGCACTGCAGAAAAAGGGGCTATCAAGGGGAGGGGGGAATGGATGGAACGGTGCAACGAGTGGCTCCCACGCGCGCACATGCATCCGAGCGATATCTTGTCCTTGTTGATGGCGTTGATTGCATCCTCACAAAGGCAACTCTCTCTGTCTCGTCCGGGGGGCCAAAGTGTCATGATATACAGCTACAGTATACAAGGATCCTCTTCTTATCGAAGTGCGCCCAACATGGCCTTTTTACGGAATCCAGCTTGCAATTCGAGCTGTCTCTGTCGAGCATCCTCTCGTTCTTGCTCTTCTGTGCTTCGAGCAATACGTCGAGAGGGTGGCGCTGTCGTATACGAATGTCCCTGATAACGCACATCAAGGAGAGAAAAAGGAAAAAACAAGAGTGAGAGGCCGAAACCAAAGCTCGCGGCTCTCTCGACGGATCATCACTTACAATCGTCTGGGGTCGTCGTGTCTTGAGCGTTTCTTCTCCCACCGGGACCGTTCCCTGTCTCATTTCATCCCTCCTCTTGGCCTCCTTGGCTGACATGGTCACGACCCCTCGGTCTCGGCTGTTGGCACCACCACTAGCATAATCTTGTTCATCATCACCGCCACCACCACTTGCGTTGATTCCGCCTCGTCCTCCGACCGAGAC
The DNA here is from genome assembly GCA_039545395.1 of Filobasidium uniguttulatum. Lineage (NCBI taxonomy): Eukaryota > Fungi > Basidiomycota > Tremellomycetes > Filobasidiales > Filobasidiaceae > Filobasidium > Filobasidium uniguttulatum. Next base: position 1,116,358 of record BCJK01000002.1, on the reverse strand, counting down.
ACCGGCGGCACGAAGAATCGGTTTAGACCACTTGTCAATGAGCAGGTTGGCCTGACGTGTGATATCTGGCTGCACTCGTTTTGTTCGAGTGTAGAAATTGACAATCTTGCCGAGCCCGGAAGCTTTTAGAATGTCCTTGTCAATGACATCAAACTGGACAGTGAGAAAGAGAGGGGGGGCGGGGTCAGCCACCGTTCAGGACATGGGTATCGTGTTCTTTCCAAAGACTCTCACCTTTCCGAGTTGGCCCAGGATCGACTTTTGAATGGTCAGTGATGGAAGCGCGCCGTCCTTGAGGGGTTCGATAAAACTCGTGAGTTCAGAAAGGAATTCACTGTTTTCTAGCAAAGAGTCTTGCAGTGAGGCACTGGGAAACAGACGACGACAAAGAGTCACAAACCCCAATGAGCAAGCGTGCACACTTGCGCACACACACGAGATGTCCAAAACCTACTTTTGCATCACTTCCATGACCTTGGGCAGCAATATAGTCTTTCTAATGGCCGGTCTTTTTTCAGCATTCAACTGGATATCCTCATTGACAGCGTTCCTCATTTGCCTCGTAATATCTTCGACCTGTTTATCCTGCAAGAGGTCATCACCTTCATCCGCCCGCTTCTTTGTCCGTCTCTTGGCCGTCTTGCCAATCGCATCAATCCTGGCATCCAGTGCTCGTTTTCTTGCCGTGGATTCGTCGACCTCTTCTTCTTCTTCTTGTTCGACCTCGACTTGTTCTCCATCCGAATTGATCCGGGTCGTTCGAACCGGCGGCTTGGACTTTTTCTTCCTCCCTCCTTCCCCTCCCGCTGCCGAGGCTTTTCGTTTGCGTCTCGAGGAAGGCGCAGCGGCGGCTTGACTGGACGTTGTTGCATCTAGTTGATCTGCTCCTTGCTCGTCATTGTCTGCTGCACGGGTTCGTTTTTGACCCTTTTCTGGCCGATAACTGTCCACTGCGTCGTCGTCGTCGTCGTCGTCACCCTCGGAATCACTACTCGAATCTTCAAAACTTGCAGCGCGGCGGCGTACGGCTGTCGAGTTGGCAAAAGTGGTGTGCGTTGGTCTCTGCTATTCCATTTTTGCGAAACGCGATACGAAAACAAAAAGACTCACGGGCTTCTTCATCCGAGGATAAATCTGAATCCTCGTCATCTCCGAATACATCTGTCACTGTAAACTTTTTACCCTTGGGGGCGGCGGTATCGCTCGGAGCTGCTGTTGCTGCTGCTGCTGCTGCTGCTGCTCCTTGGTCGATTTCCATTTCAGGCGCCACAGGGTGGTTGACGTTTTCATGATCACTCGAATCACTCATGATGTTCGTCCCTGTCTTGATCAATCAGTCTATGGGTGGAAATGAGCTGTAGGTTTGAGAATGTCTCTTGTTTCCAAGTTGTCATGTTGGGCCGAGTGGATGGCTGCCCAGGTGAATGAGGGCTGCATGCTACTACGACGTATCTCTTGACACGTCATTCTATACTCTTGCTTATCAAATAATCGCAACCTGAAAGTACTGCTCCGGTAGTGACGTTTGGCAGGTCCTTGCCAATGCTTGCAATGCTTGCAATGCTTGCTCGGTGCTCAAATTACATACGACTCTAGACATTCCTCACAATCCACACCCGAACCCGTCTTGAAACCATGGCCGACGTTGATATGCGAGATGCGGCCGGTGAGTCTGACCGGGAATGATGCGTGGACTCGGCACTGATCTTTCATTATACATGTCGTTCTCTTGCTCTCCTCTCTCTCCTCTCTCCAAATCTTTCCGTCGTCTCAACAACTTTTCGTCTGCTTTTGGATGATGGGATGTGGTTTCCAGATGTGAGGCGAAAAGGTCGAGGTTTCGGTCAGTCCCTTTTGCACATGTGCTAAAGACACGACGATTGACAACTTGACAACTTATGTCGTCTATTCTCTCTCTCTCTCTCTCTCACACACACACACACACACACACACACACACACACACACACACA